>CM021109.1:520703062-521304844 GCA_007115665.2 Sequoiadendron giganteum
CTTGGAAGGCATCAAACCCAATGACACCACCAAGAAGAGGACATGTCACAATAAAAAGAAAAATCAGACCATGAAATTTTGTAAGAAGATGTCATCTATGTATGCCCTCACTTTAAAGCGGCTGCTAGCACCATTACTGTGAGTAATTTCTTTAAATTAGCCAAAGATATGTGAAAGGAGGCATGAGAGCTAAATTGGAAAGCCCTATGCCAAGTCATATGTTTCCGAAGTAAGCTACATCATGAATAAGGGATAGTATGTCATGTGCGAGTCAATCTTAAGTCCACATCCCAAGCTTGCTCTTATAAGTTAATAAAAGGTTAATGACAAGCCAAGAGAGAAAACAAGTGACATACGAGGAAAAGGTTGTGTAACCCCTTGCCCCCACTTAGTGTGGGACAAAGGTGAGCCCAAGATGGATGACGGTATGCTACTCCTCACGAGGGATGTGAAACATGCAATAGTGGGTATGTTATGATCCTACAACTATTACATGGCAAGGAGCAACAACTAATGTTATTTGTGTGGATGAGTAAACAAAGTGTCTGCTAGGTTGGCCTTGATGGTATAGACTTTATCATATATGTGAGTAGTGTTAGTGTAACTTGGTTGGTGTGAAATATTGTGGTGAGGTGGGTAAAGGGTGAATTCAGGTGTGGCTGGAGTTTTTTGCTTGTGTGATGGTGGGTAAAGAATAAGAGGATTCTTAGGATGGCCCATAGGGTATGTAGGAAGTTCATTGATTGAGGGGGATCAAATGGACACTTGCATACTCATAACCTCAGTAGGCTTAGTGTGATATATCACTAAGAAAGGGAAATCTAGTATCATCTTGGTATCATCACCCAAGGGAGACAAATTATTATCACTTGAAAGGGGATCAACCATGATACCTTCCATAGTAGGAGAGTTGTTAGGAGAACCACAAACCAAGTGTGCTTGAAATTCAGGGGTTGGGTCATCCAAAAGAACTTCATCGTATGGAAGGGGAGGATCAATGGTTTGATTCTCTTGTTTATGGAATGTGGGGAGAGCAGGAGAAAGATCTAGGGGAGTGTGTAAAGTCACTTTCTCTTTCATAATATTTATCCTAGGAGGAGAGCTTGTAATATATTCACCACATTCCAAGGTTAGAAATGGTGAAGTAGCTTCATCACAAATAAGGGAGGTAGCAAGAGAAGGAATTTTGTGGTCAAAGAGGTCTCCCCAAATGGGAGGGGCATGAGGAAAAGGAGGGAGAATATTCCCATGAGTCTTATTAAGGATAACTTCTAACACAAAACTATCGTCTTCACATCGAGGAAGGATATCAAGAGAAGGATAATTGTCATGGGCATGGTTATAGAGTCTAGGTAGGGTGATGTTTAGGAAAGTATCTATGATTTCATGTTCATATGCTAAAATACATTCCCAAAGGGGATGAGGAGAAGAACAAGCAAGACCTTCATGATGCTCAATGATTGTACCTTCTTTTAGCAAGATACCTTTGACACTAGAAGGATAGGTATCAAGAGAGGAACAATTATGATCATCATGATTGTTTATGTTTGCATTGGCTTCTAACACATTGTGATCTCCTAAAATGATATGTTCTAATGTGAGATGCTAAACAAATAATGATGCAATAAAAAGAACTAACACAAAAGAGGACACCTCAATGATTAGCCTAAGGAAGGTAAACATAAAAGAAAGATGAAAAATTGAAGTTGATTATACCTTCATGCTGCTCCTTCCTTGGTTGGCCCTTTGATCCTTGAAGATTTGTGTGCTCTTTGGATGACAAGCTAAATTGGATGTGAAAAGTGATATGCAAGATGGATGGAGATATGGTAATGATGAGATGCTAAAAGCTATGGAGAATGAGAGCTCAAATGGAAATTTTGCAAGAGTTTTGATAGCAAAAGATTCATTCCTAAAATGAGAGAAATGAGGGGGTATTTGTAGGACAATTTGAATTTTCTAGAGAATTCAACGGTTGAGATTGATCCAACAAAGCCAAGATGAAGGGCTATGGTGAGTTGAGGACTCACAAGCCCTCACATCTTGACATGTGGAATATGAGATGGCCTAGGGTGGGGTGATGTGGAAATGAGGTGGAAGAGAAGTATATGAGGTGGATGAAGGACAAGGACCTTGTAGGTACCTTGGGGGATGAGAATATTTCCTCAAAAAATAACTTCTTGTCCCCAAATGAGCATGAAAGAGATATTTGAAGAATTTTAGAATTTCTTAAAAATATCCATGGGAAAAGGGGAAGTGGTTGGAGAAATGAATGTGAATTAAAAATTCACATTATTAGGAGAGTTTATTGGATAAAAGTGGAGCTGGAGATTTTTCATATGTGGGTGATGTGACAAGTCAAAGGTTCTAGAAGTCCTTGGCACATGTAAAGTGACAAGTCAAGCCTTCTAGAACTTTGCATGGGGATAGGGTAGACTTTGGAAAGATAAAAGTGAATTAAAAATTCACATGGGGAAGAGAGGAGCCTTGGGTGAATAAATATGAATTAAAAATTCACATGGGAAAGAGAGTTAAGCCCAAGAAAGGCAAGTGGAAAGGTTGACCAGAAAAGGTATGCCAAATGTGGTTAATGATTTTGATTAAGGTTGTGTAAACACAAAATTATGATAATTAATGAGAGATTAGAGGCAAGTGGGAGATTATGGAGGATGTGACACTAATCTTGATTAAATGGTGCACATCCTAATCACAGATTAATTAATTTAATCTAGATTAAAAGAGGATTATGGAGAATGTGACAAGGAGAGAGAAAAAGAGGGATTAACAATTGGTTTTAATCCAAATAGGTCAAATGACTAAATTAAAAAAAATGTCTTATTTATTTAATTTAGAGAAGAAAAGGTGTAAGGTAAATTATTTAATTTATTCAATTACATACTTTAGGAACCTTAGGCAGGAAATGAAATAATGATTAAATAAATTATTTAATCAATATTAATGACATAGATAGATAGAGTAGACAATTTTGATCATATGGAAGTGATCAAATTTAGATGTCTACACACATCATACTCATAAATAGGAGAGATAGAAGGTAGTGTAAGTTCAAGACAATTATTATCATTTTCATTCGCTAGACTCTCATAACTAGGGGATGTATTGAATGAATAATTAACATGTTTATTTACTAGCTTTTTCTTCACAATTTTGGAAAGAATTGAAACTAGCATGTTTGAATAATTTACAATGCAATGTTAAGACTTAAAATGAAATGCAATTTTTTAGATGTCAAACAGAGTAATTTTCTGATTACACTATGCAATGATCTGAAAATGAAATGTTGTGATTACAAAATTGAAAATGTACAATGCATGAAATGAGCTAATTTAAGGTAAATGTAATCAAATGCATGTTACAAAAACACAACCAATTGATATAGATAGATAATGGCACAAAAAAAAAGACTAAAAGTAGGGTTTTTAGCTCTGTAAAGGGCATTTTTAGAGGCCTAAAGAGGCTAGGTCGCCCAAAGTGGCGACTTAGTCCTCCTAGTAATTTTTTTGAGAATTTTTGAAATATTTTGATGGAATTAGGTGGTTTATGTGTTATAAAAGGTATAAATAAAATACAAATACAAAATCTCAAGAATTTTTAATGATTTAAAATGCAAAAATGCAACCTACATGCACTTTCACTAATGCAAAATTTTAAAACCCTAAAATGCAAATTAAACAATGCACAATGCAATGTAATGCAAATCGAGGATGATGATGGACTTTAATACGAAAAGAGGGGATTCAAAAGTCAAGTTCACCAAAATTTAATACAGGTTTTGGCACCTTAATGCTTTCTTACTCTTCTAGGGTTTTTCACCTAAAAGGAGAAAGATGGGCCAAAATGCTTATGTTACATTCAAAGATTATGTGTTAATGGGTGTGTGAATGTGAATATGTGTGGGATGTAATGATCTATAATATCTAAATGAAATGATCTAAGGGAAATAAATTGAAAATAGAAGTGAACTATTGATGTAAAACCTAGAAAGTACAACTATGTTTGAAAACACATAATGATATGCAAACTTATACTAAATGACCTAAGAAAGCTTATAAAACAAAACAAAAAGCTGTAAAACCAAAAATGTGTACCTAGAAGTGTGTTGCAGACTTGAAGGAGCTCTAAAATTCTAGAAGTAATGACTTTTATATTTGGTGGGACACTTGTGCCAAGTTGGGGGATCCAATCCTTTTTTGGGGTGATTTCAGGAAACTGATCTGAGGCCCGTTTCAGCCAAATGGGTATCTGGATCCATAAAAATCTCTATAAAATAGGCACACTAGGACTAGGTCGCCACAACTTGTGGGAATGTCCCTTTTTCCTTTTCGAGATATTTGAAGGGGGAACCTGTAGACCTCAACCTGCACTTCTTCTCCTGGTAATTTCCCAGATCTAGAATTACAAAACTCGACATGTAGGTGTCTTTTTGTGGATGCTTTGCCCTAGCTAACAAAGAGGTGTCTTCTACAAGCCTTCCAAAATTCTTAAGTTTGCAAACACACAAAGGGAGAGAAGATAATGTGGATTGTTAGGGCATGGGGGCTTGCCTTGGTCAAGCCCCTTTTAGATAATTAAATAAAATGATGAAATAAGACAAGAAATCATGAAATGAGAAGTAATGTACTTAGTACCTTTCCATGGACATAGATCTTGAGCTGCTGAAACAATCCAACCCTTGAATGCTTCATCAAAGATGTCTTGATGACCTAGGATGAAAACCCTAACATTCCTTAGAAGGAGTGGATGAGGAGTGAAGAGTTGTGAATAATGAGTGTATCTAATGAGAAATTAGGGTTTTTAGGCTTATTTATAGGCAATGCACCTAAAAACATCCATTATTTGATCCTCAAGGTTGACATGAGGAGAAATAGACCAAAACCCTAAATTTTCCCACTCAAAACCCCCAAAAATGGCTCCAATGGGACTAGGTCGCCACCTTGGGTGACCTAGTCCACCTGGACAAGACTAATTCACCCAAATGGGTGACGTAGTCCTACAGGGGACCTTTTGCTAGTTGGATTATTCGAGAGTAAAAAATGAAGGTTTATATGATGATTTTATCAGATATTTGATCAAATTAAGCCTTGGGATGCATAATAAGGGGTCATAAGGACCTATAAATGATGATAAAAGGGGTAATTGAAGGTCCAAAATCCATAGGCAAGGGTCCAAATGAGTGAAAAGTGTCAAATGATTCACTTTTTGTTGACACAATTACAACATACACCTATGTCCAAATTATAATTATTCTATCTTCTAAAATTAATTAAAAAAATGAAACAAAAAATATAAAAAAATATTCATGCACTAGATATTGATGTTACAAATCTATATTTTAAAATTATATTTTTTTTCTTTCTATAAAAAAATTATGTGCTATGACATAAATATCATTTAAAAAAAATGTTGTTTACTATAAAAAGCAAGTTATCAAAAGTTACATAGAATTTTTTTTTTTTTTTTTTGTAATATATGTATTTATAATCTACACACAAGTCCTCATAAACCACTAGTTTACATCGTCTCCAAATTATCAATGGTTTAGTTGCTATAGGTTTTATAAAGCGAAAATGTGGTGAAAAATGTTGATTTCAATGTCCTACTTTGGCCAAAAAGTGGGACGCAGTATTGTGGGAAAACCCCTCTCCCTTTGGAGTTGTCAACCATCAAGTTGTAAAATGTTGTAGAAGATCAATAGTTTCAAAACTCTTTGGAGAAAACAATTATGTATCTAACCAAAATTGAAGAACAAAGAGAGAAGATGGTTGAACAAATTACATTGCATCAAGCTAGGGTGAAACAAATATTTGATAGAATGGCCAAACTGAGGGATTTCATGGTGTGAGAGTTGGTTTTTCTTTGGAATAAAAGGAGAGAACCAAAACGCGAACATGGGAAATTTGATTCTTTATAAAAGAGACCTTTTCAAATCACTCAAGTATATGATAAATGTAGGAGTTTATGGTGAAATCCTCAACACTCTAGGATCACCTGCAAGGAAAAAATAATTTCCAAAAGACAAAAATGGTAGAAATATCATGTTATAATTATGGATGCAAGATTTCTAGATTAAATATTTGACAACTAGATTGAATGGTTGTTACAATACAGTACATATGAATCCTTGCTTATATAGGAATGGTGTGATGATGTACTAGCATTAAATGATCGTGTCATAATTAAATGGCATGATCCAACATTAAATGACCTAGGACACACACTTTAAATATCAAAAGATAAGTGATAACTAATGTTTAACTAGAAATATTCCCTAGGACCTGAGTGGACTTGACATGTAAATGAGACCTAGATAGGTAAAACACCTATTTACACCAACACCCTCTTAAGTATAACTTAGGGGGTAATATATTGCAAATGACACAGAGATGGGTCCCAGATATGAGGCCATGTTAGGTACCCATATACATATGCAAATGCAATCTCTCACAAAAAGAGAAAAGGAGAAAACCTAGTAGCACAAAACTCCTCCCCAAAAGAGAGAAAAGATACATTAATGTTCTCCATGAAAAATGAGAGGACAAAACCCCATTAAAGGAAAAGGAAACCCCCATAACAGAGATAAAGAAGAAACCATTCAGCCTCCCTCAATGAAATAACCTACTACAAAGAAACATTGGAATCATACTGGTGGAGTAACATTGGAATCCTTAATTAGGCAAGCAAAGAAAATATAATTTTGATGCTAAAAACCATATTAGAGTCACTCAAGAACTCAAGTCAAAATCATGATAGAGCAACAATAAACTCAATGCCAAGGAATGTTGGAACACTCTCGATATGGAGCAACCTTGGAATTTGAGTGAAGCAACAGGATATATAACATCATTCTAATACTGAAATGTAGGGCAAAGATTAAAATTTCACCCTACCAAATATCAAAATATCCAAGTAATCTCCAAGACATCCATTAGGGAAAAACTACAATAAAAATATACCCAGGACAAAAATAGGAAAAAGTGCATAAATGACAGGATAGAGCTCCTGAATACCTTTCTAATGCCATAAGAATCACAAAAATTGGAGATCGTGGTAAAAATTTATGAGCTCAGAAGTCAAAAATGAAGATCCAACTTCAAACAACAATAAATGCCACAATATTTTTTTCAAACAATAACTTGCACCACTACAAAATTGGCAAAGTAAAAAAAAAATTGCCTCGTAGATTGCAAGTTATGATATTTAAAAAAAACACACTATTACGGCCTTCAGGGGACAAAATTTGGAGCCAGGGGCTTAAAAATTAGGCTTGTGGAGCTCCATACAACTTCCGCTAGCAAGTTTTGAAAAATATAACCTACCACCCAAGTAGGCAACATAATGATGGGCTAGTGGTGGTGTGGGTCAGTTTTAGCTCTGCATACCACCTAGCACAAGCCCCCTCCATGCTGGCAGGAACACAGGGCCTCCATACAACTTTCACTAGCAAGTTTGAAAAAATATAACTAGGCAGGCAACAAGGTGATGGGTTGGTGGTGGTGTGGGCCAGTGGTAGCTCTGCACACCACCCAATGCAAGCCCCCTCCATGTTGGCGAGAACCAAGTGCCTACAACCCATACAACTATGGTATCCAGATATGGTTGGCGTTAAAATATATTTAAATCAAACTTTTAATAAATATAAACCAAAATAATAATAAATGATTTGTACCTTACCGAAATGAAGTGATTTGACCAATGTGACTGCTTGACATACCAAGTTTGCAGAGTACATAGGGATGATGTAGACTGACACTAGGAAATAAAAAATATTCCATAGAATATGTGAGATTCCATTAACAATATAAACAGATGCAAAATGATGACCACCATATGATCTGTAAGTTATATGGCCAAGTATGGATTCATACAATCATACGATTGTATGGTCACTTTTTTTTGCTTGATGCCCCAAATAAAAATGTTAAAAATTGATCAGTTGATAGTTGTTTCTTAGGTTCGCAAGCCTTCTAGATACAACAATAGGGTCAATTTTGACCCAAAATGCTCTAAAAAATCATCCACCCACTGAATTTGGCAACTGAAATCCTTCTTCAAACCCTTGTAGATCAATCAAATAATGATGAAATTTGAGGAAATGAAATGAAAACCTGAATTTCTCTAATGCCCTGGATTCAACCGTGAGGTCCTCAAAACCCCAACTTGCATCCAACAAAATTTTTATGCCAAGATAGGTCCCTTAGATTTAGGATGAAGCCTGTAAGACTGAAGCTCTAATACCATGCAAGAGTTTATGGTGAATTCCTCGACACCCCAAGATCACCTGCAAGACAAAAATAACTTCCATAAGAGAGAAATGGCAGAAATATCATACTATGACCCTCAAGTTTGAGAAGTGAGGAATGATGATAGTAGGATTATTTTGAAGGTGGAAAGAGATGCTTTCACTTAGATACCCAAATCACCTCAAAGATAGATCTTCATAGAACTCGATGTTACCTTAGCCTACCAAAAATTTTCATCTAGAAGGATCAGTGCTAGAACACCATTCCTAGACTTTGGTTGATAATTCTAAAGAAAGTAAGATCCCCAATTGCTCGAGAATTTGCACAAGTCACATTTTATAAATGATATTTTTGATATAATAGTATTGCTTCACAGATTGATAAACAATGTAGATGTTCATTATTTTGAAAATTGGATGTACTTATTCATCATTGTAATCACTTTAGGACAACTCATAGATTGGGGAAATATCACTAGTGATTGTCACCATAGCTAGATGACAAGTTTTTGATTCAATAAATTTTTTTACATGTCCTCTATATTTATTCTATGCCATTTCTAGCATGAGAGCTTAGCTATGATTGTGTCTTGTTAGAAATTTTGATGAAATGACTCAAATTTATGATCAATATCCTTAGTGTTGAAAATTAAGGTAAATTTGTAGCTTAAAACTTGTAAAACTATGTGAGTGTAGATCTAATTAAGTATTCTTTGTCACAATTATTTGTGCATGATTAATCTATTTAGATCAATTCTTTGTGTATGCTTATTCTTTTTAAATCAGTTTTATCATTTTTAGAAATAGAAGAAAGATTGTAGAAGAATGCAGACAAAAGATAGAAGTGACACAACATATATGTGGAGAAACCCTTTCGAGAAAAAAACTCTACCAAAACCAATAGTGCTTATATTATTTAACCTTAGAATAAGATTACAATAACATTGTATCAATCCTTGATTGATATGCTTCCTTTTTCTTCAACAATGCTTCTTCACAACCTGCAATAAACTCTCATAAAAATATTATGCACTTGCTGCAATATATAGACAATAATGAGCATTGTAAACTCCTAAGAGTTGAAAATTACAAGAGCATAAAGGTCCTCTCAAAAAACCCATGCCTAGATCTAGCAAGTAGAGTTCCACCATGTAACATGAAGTCAAAAACAAAGTCTCAATTTAGGCACCCTAAACTGAACACTTAACTGATCGTTGGTCAAGAAAATATCTTGCAAGAATCACTTCAAAGTTGGTGCCCAAGAATGGGCCCACTTAATTGAACCTTGTAAATATCTTCTCATGCAAATAGTATTAACTGAAAGATGCCAACTTGGGTGCCCAAGGTGGACCCAAGTCAATCTGAGTTAACTGAAACATATCTCTCCACCAATTCATGCAAACAACATGAATGATTGATCATCCCCACTTAACTAAAAGTATCCACTTGTTAAATTTCATGCAGCTAAAGTCATTAGTTAAGTCAACTAGTATATAACTCAAAATAACTACATGCAACTAAAGATAACTGAACCATAACTGAACTAATACTGAATTGAACTGAACTGATACTGAACTAAACTAAACTAACACTGAACTGAACTGAATTGAACTGAACTAAACTGAACTGAACTGAACTGAACTGAACTGAACTGAACTGAACTAAACTGAACTGAATTGATACTGAACTGAACTGAACCAATACTTAACTGAACTGAATTGAACTGAACTGATACTAAATTTATACTGCCACTCCACTCTTGTAAATATCAATCCCTATTTTGTAGGAACCTAAACATGCATTATCGAAGTGATATCAATCCTCCAAATAGTTAACTGAAACAAGGTGGGTTCCACCTTTCATGTGGGCGCCCCATGTGCTCCTATTATTTAGGAACTCATCTTGGGTGCCCCCACAAGTTCCTATTATTTAGTAATAATTACAAATGTCAATTTAGATGTTCATTTCATTCAAATTTAATCTCTTTCTGATCCTAGTGTTGGGGAACACTTTCCAAGGACTTAGGAGATACATGAAGTATGTTTAGGATTGCAATTAAATGTCATCCAATTGCCAACATTCTCCCACTTGACATTATACATTGCAATTATTCTAAACAAGGAATCATTAATAAAAATCAAGTATAGGACTCAAGACCAATGACCTTCCTGCACCAAGAGAACTTATATGTAGGAATTGGTTTCATAAGATAATCTGCAACATTGATCAAAGTGTCAACTTTCTCAATCAATACTTTCCCACTCTCAACCATTTCTCGCACAAAGTGATACTGAACATCAACATGCTTAGTACGAGCATGATACATAAGATTTTTGGCTAAACAAATAGCACTCTGACTATCTCATTCAAGTCTAATTTGCTTGCAATTAAAACCAATACCTTTCCCAAGTCTTTGTAACCAAATTGCCTCTTTAGAGGCATGTGTAGCAGCCATGTACTCTACTTCTGTGGTGGATAAAGCAACCGTGGGTTGCCTATTACTCATCCAACTAACCACAACTCCAAATAAAGTAAACACATAGCCACTTGTCGACCTCCGACTGTCCTGGTCTCCTGCCCAATATGAATCAACAAAACCCTGTATGTCCAACGATCTGTGCATAATACCAATATCATTAGCACCATGATAAACCAAACAATAATCAAAAGTACCTTATAAATATCTAAACACCTTCTTAACATAATTCCAATGCTCTTTACCAAGGGTAGACATAAACTTACTTAGAACTCCCACTACTTGGGCTATATCTAGTCTTGTACAAACCATTGCACTAGCATATGGAATTTCAAACATTTCCTCATGATCAAAATCAGATTTAGGACTCATGTCTAAAATTGACTTCGTGCCAATTGGTAAAGGAATATTAATTGGTTTACTATCTTGCATGTTAAACCATTTCAAAATAGTATCAACATAGTTGCTTTGACTTAAGTAAAGCTTTATGTTACCTCTATCTCTGTTGATCTCCATACCAAGGATATATTTTGCAGCCCCTAGATCTTTCATCTCAAATGTGCTAGAGAGTTGTGCTTTCAATTATTTGATCATTACCCTATTGTTACCAATAAACAACATGACATCAACATACAAGATAATAATTAAAAGTTGATCATCAATAAATTTTATATAAACACAATGATCTTCCTCACTCCTAACATAACTAATTTTTAATGCAAAAACATCAAATTTTCGGTACCACATTATAGGTAACTGTTTCAATCCATATAAAGATATCTTTAACGTGAAAACCAAAGATTCTTTTTATTTTACAAAAAAACCATTAGGTTGCCTCATATAAATCTCCTCATCAAGATCCCCATGCAAGAAAGTAGTTTTCACATCCATTTGCTCTATCTCAAAATCATGAGCAACAACAATAGATAAAAATAATCTAATAGAATTTAACTTAGCAATAGGAGAGAAGATTTTATTAAATTCAACTTCCTCTCTCTAGGAGTAGCCCTTGGCTACTAATCTAGGCTTGTACCTTTCGAGATTACCATCTGCTCCAATTTTCTTTTTAAAGATCCATCTACAACCAAGGGCCTTTCTTCCTTTGGGCAAAATCTCAAGATCCCATGTTTCACAAGCATCCAAGGAATCCATTTCCTCATGCATAGCTTGTGACAAAATATTGTTCTCATCTGAAGACAAAGCTTCCTTGTAAGATCTAGGTTCATCATTAGTACTCATCAAAGAAAATATACAACGAAAATCGGGTGGGCTATACCTATCAACATGATTCTGTTGTCTTGTGGATCTTCTCAAAGAAGGTTCTTCTTGTTCCTCATTATGCTCATCATGAGCATCCATCTCAGAACTTTGTGAACTCCCCTCATCCATTCCATCCAATTGTTCTTCAACATGTGCATATTCTTGCTTCTTAGTTTTTGTCTCAAAATGCATTGTTCAAGAAGTATCCTTCTCCTTTGGTTGTTCTTCTCCAATATAAGCTCTAAATTCCTTGAAAATCACATCTCTAGATAAATTAATTTTTCGAGTTAGAGGATTCCAAAGCTTGTAACCTTTGTCATTTTCACCATAACCTATGAATATGCATTTATGTGCTTTTGGATCCAACTTAGACTGCTTTTCTTTAGGCACATGAACAAAATCCTCACAATGTGCAACACTAGGTTTCCTACCTAACCACATTTCATAAGGGGTTTTATCTTCAATAGATGAACTAGGGGATCTATTGATTAAATAACAAGAAGTACTTACAACCTCAGCCCAAAGGAACTGATCTAGCTTAGCACTACTTAACATACTCCTAGCTCTTTCCATTAAGGTTCGATTCATCCTTTCTACTACTCCATTTTGTTGAGGTGTATATGGAGTAGTTTTCTATATCACAATTTTTTCATGCTTACAATAATCATCAAATTCATTAGAAAAATATTCACCACCATTATTTGATCAACACTTTTATCTTATGATCTAATTGTTTCTCAACTAAAGCCTTAAATTCTTTAAACTTATTGAACAAATCAAATTTGTTATGAATAAAATAGATCCAAGTGTATCTTGAGACATCATCAATAAAAGTAACATAATTATATCTAGATTTTCCAATAGAGTCAATATCCACGGGACCCATAACATCTGAGTGAATAATCTCTAATAATATTTTAGCTTTATTTGTTCCATTAGGAAATGAAGATCTAGATTGCTTTCCAAACACACAATGCTCACAAAAATCATTTTTGACAATATTATAATCAAGAATATCGTCAACCAATTTCTTATTTAGAATGATCCTAAGATCTTTTTCACCTATGTGGCCCAATCTATGGTGCCACAACATACATGTATTTTCATCTTCAGTTACATTGGCTTATTTATTCAAATTGGAGGTATTAAGCTTAAACAAACTCTAAATCCAAGATCCTTTAGCAACCACCATATAACCTTTCACCAATCTGCAACCACCTTTGTCAAATGTCACATGCATTCCAGAATAATTGAACTTAGATACATAAAGTAGATTTCTAGCAAGTCCTAGAATATGTAAAACATCATTAAGGGTATTAACCCTACCATCAATGAAACACAACTTTACCTCTCTTTTTCCCACAATCTTTGTTGTGCTATTATCTCCAAACAAGAAATTACCTCCATCATATTCAGTATACTTAGGAACCACTACTTGTTAGGAGCCATATGATAGGAGCAACCTGCATCAATAAGCCAAGAGTCATTTCTAACATTTTTACATGAAATAATCAATGCATCATTACTATCATTAAAGGATTTCTCTATAGAAGCATTAGAACTCTTTTTCTTGTTCTTACAATCCTTCTTTACATGTCCCGATTTCACATAGTTCCAACACTTTACCTTACTCTTACCAGGGGTCTTAGAACGTCCTTTGGACTTACCCTTTCCTTTCTTGTATCCCTTAGGTTCCTTTTCCTTAGGCCTACCTCTTACAAACAAGGTATCTCGGGAACCCGATTTAGAATTCCTCCTCATCTCCTTTGATAGGAGAGTAGGAATTATACTGTCCATCTTAAGATCTGCACCACCACCACTGATAGCAAGAATTAGATTTTCCCAAGACTCTAGTAAAGAAAAAAGTAACAAAATACATTTATCTTCATATTCTAGCTTTACATCTACAAATGCTAACTGAATCAAAATCAAATTGAAAGCATTTAAATGATGTGCAACAAAATCACCATATTTCATCTTTAAAGAATACAACTATCTTTTCAGATACAACTTATTAGTAAGAATTTTGGTTTGATAAATATCACCTATCCTCTTCCACAATTTGTATGTGGTAGTTTCATCTGAAACATTCAAGAGAACAACATCAACAAGACATAATCTTATGGTCCCTCTTGCCTTCTTATCAAGCTTAGCCCAATCATCATCTAACATCATTGTAGATGGTTTTTAATCATTACAAATAACTAACCATTGATCTCTCTCTTCAAGGAGATCCTCCATTTTTAGTTTCCACATCTCATAACTAGATCCATTGAATCTCTCAATATCTAGATGAGAAGTAGAAGTCATTGTAACACACTTATTTTACAAATCTGCAATAACACAATAGTAGAATCTCCCAATACATCCAAAAAAACCTTCAAACTTTTAAGAGAAAGATGTACCAAACTCTACCCAACCATTAGCTCTAATACCAAATGTTGAAAATGAAGGTAAATTTGTAGATTAAAACTTGTAAAATGATGTGATTGTAGATCTAATTAAGTATTCTTTTTCAAAATTATTTGTGCATGATTAATCTACTTAGATCAATTCTTTGTGTATGATTATTCTGTTTAAATCAATTTTATCATTTGTAGAAATAGACAAAAGATTGTAGTCGGAAGATAGAAGTGACACAACATATACATGGAGAAACCCTTTCAAGAAAAAATTCCACTAGAACTAATAGTGATTGTATTATTTAACCTTAGAATAAGATTATAATAACACTATATCAATCCTTGATTGATATGCTTCCTTTTTCTTCAACAATGCTTCTTCACAACTTGTAATAAAATCTCATTAAACTCTTATGCACTTTCTGCAATATATAGACAATAATGAGCATTATAAACTCCTAAGAGTTGACAATTACAAGAGAATAAAGCTCCTCTAAAAACACCCACGCCTAGATCTAGCAAGTAGAGTTCCATTGTGTAACATGAAGTCAAAAATAAAGTCTCCTCAATTTAGGTGCCCCAAGCTGAACACTTAACTGATCGTTGGTCAATAAAATATCTTGCAAGCATGACCTCAAAGTTGGCGCCCAAGAATGGGCCCACTTAACTAAACCTTGTAAATATCTTCTCATGCAAAAGGTGTTAACTGAAAGATGCCAACTTGGGTGCCCAAGGTGGACCCAAGTCAATCTGAGTTAACTGAAAAATATCTCTCCACCAGTTCATGCAAACAACATGCATGATTGATCATCCCCACTTAACTGAAAGTATCCATATGTTATCTATCATGCAACTGAATTCATTAGTCAATTCAACTAGTATACAAATCAAAATAACTACATGCAACTGAAGATAATTGAACCATAACTGAACTAAACTAAACTAAACTGAACTAAATTGATACTAAACTGATATTGAATTGATACTACCACTCCACTCTTGTAAATATCAATCCCTATTTTGTCGAAACCTAGACATGCATTACCGAAGTGATATCAATCCTCCAAATAGTTAACTGAAACAAGGTGGGTTCCACCTTCCATGTGGGCACCCCATGTGCTCCTATTATTTAGGAACTCATCTTGGATGCCCCCACATGTTCCTATTATTTGAGAATAATTACAAATGTCAATTTACATGTTCATTTCATTTGAATTTGATCTATTTCTAATCCTAGTGTTGGGGAACACTTTCCAAGGACTTAGGAGATACATGAAATATGTTTAGGATTGCAATTAAATGGCATCCTATTCCCAACACTTAGCTCCAATAAGAGAATAGTTATAAAAACTTCATAAGATTGAAAGTTGTATTCATGATGTTGGCAGTTTGGGAACTTTGAGGTGGTACGAGTGTGAGGATAGCTCCAAAACTCCCCTAATTAATAAGTACCTATGGTAGTTTCTTTATTCGATTTCAAAGAATCACCTATATTAGGATTGCAGGATATGATGGTTTTTCATGCAAACCACCCAAGTATGCCAATGATAGATTCATTTAATTGAGGTATGCAGGAAAATTTGTGAGCTTAATAAAAGATGTAGGGAGAGAAATAAAGCAAGATTTTCTTTTCCTATTGTTCTATCTATTTACCAATGAAATTCTTCCTTCGATGCATTAAATATTGAAAGATATTTAATAAGATACACTCTCCAATCCCTTGAATTTTAATTTTCATTTGATCTAGTAAATATTTTGTTAAAAATAATTTGCAACATGGGCTTGGATTCGATCATGTTCGGGAGCTAGAAGAATATTGGGATGATTGTGTTGGTGAGTTTGAAGTTGGGAGAAGGGATTGGACGAGGTTATCCTTAAGACAAGTTAACATGTTTTGTTTAAATTTGGATATCCAAAAATCTTAAAGATGACAAGTCTGATTCAGTATATCTTATATATTTTGATCACATAAAAATTCTACCAATATTACCTATCAATTAGGGTGTTAAGGAAATTCAGAGTATAGAGGGAATATTAGTAGCTGTACTCAAAAGAATAAAATAATGGATACTAAAGAAGATAGTCGAGAGGCTTGACCCAAAAATATTAGAAGCAAAGGGAGCTACAAAATGAGAGAACAATCAAATGCATCCATCTCCTTCTTATTTGAAATCATCTTTAACAAATACTCAATCCATTAGAGGAGGATACAAAGGTGGATATCCTCCCAGGAGAAACCTATAAAGGACTTGTAGAGATGATATGAAAAGAAAGAAAGAAGAAAGAGAAAGGAAAATTATAGACTATTCAAGAAGATGTTGGAGAAGAAAGTGTAATTCACATAGCTTCATCTAATTATTAGGTAAGTACCTCTTCCTCCTGTTTTCACTCTTCACCAAATATCTCACCTCCTCATGCATCTCAAAATCCACTTGTCACCTCTAATCAATCTCTCTCTCCCTCTCTTGATATGCCATAATTTATTGCATGTACTCCTAATATGTCACTACAATTTCCCTGTCATACTATTATAAATCATTCTAGTACTTCTCCTAGCACACCCACCACATGGTTGCAACAAACATTGTCCAAAAAGAGAAAATTAGTAGAACTAAATGTTCTAGAAAATGATATGTTTCAAATCTTCTCCAAATAACACCTAAAGATAAGAAACCTAAGACTACTTCAAGTTTGATGTCAAATGTGAATTCTAGAAGCATCTATGTGGATATTTATCACCCTTTTGTAACTAAGGGTGTAAGAAAAATGACAACCCAAGACTTTAATAGCACTAGGGTTAGTTTGGTACCTTCTTCACGAAACAGGGAAACACACAATTTTCATTTATCAACCACCGAGTTGGTGGAAATAATTGAAAGAGATAAGAAATCTAAAGATGAATTGAAACACAAAATAAAGGCCTTGATTGCCTATCTCAAAGAAATTCTAGATACTTCAACCCAACCAATAGGCCAAATTGATTCCTCTTTTGATACCAATTTAGCCAACGGGAGGTAAATCATTGAGAAAGTTCACAAGTACAAATATTATGGCTAGTTTATTGAAGATTAGGTCAATGGGATCATTTATAAATCATTCAAGTCCATTAAAGAGGCCAAAAAGTTATATTATAATGTGGACATCAAGAAAAGGGGAATTGATGATGAAATTGCAACCTCCAACAAGAAGTAAATTAGTTGAGAGAGGACAAATATTTAAAGAAAATGATAGATATGGGAATTGATAAATTGGTAGTTGAGAAAATTCTTTCTAATGCAAATGATGGCAGATGTTTCATGTGGAAAAAGAGTGTGGAATTAACGAATCTTAGACATAATATCCAAGGACAAATAAAACTACTAAAATATTGTAATAAAATTAAACCAAATATCCAAGTCAATATTTTCATTGACTCAAGTATTTAGATAAACTCTAAAATCATGGACATGTCTAGGTTATCAAAGACAACTTCAAGGCAAATATCAAGGTACTCTTCAATAGGAAATCATTATGTGTTAAAAATATGAGAAAGATAAGTACCATTGGCGCTTCTCTAGTTCAAGATACATGTCATCTTGCTTGTAACACACTAACCCTTCAATGAAGTAAAAATTCCCAAGTTTTCACTTCGTGAGTAAATAAACTATGTAACAAGTCATTGCAATAAAAAAAATTCTTTTCTTTATGGAGAATATACGAACAAAGATGCATAACATAATACAATAAGGATTCCATTTCATTACAATAATTTCATAAGTTACAATCTTACAAGAATGCATACATTTACATACATAGCTCAATGAGCTTTAGAAAATATAGCTTAAAGATGGTCCATGATCCTTCCTTTCAAATCTTGGTTCTTCTGTTGCTTGTTGTGGAGGAGAAGCATCACTCAAGCACATTTTCCGCCAACCACAGACTCTTAATGCGGTCCCCCGCACATCTATCATTTGATAGATGGCCCTTCCCTTCGATGAAGATATTGGTAGAGTAACCGAATAACGACAACCAACTGAGCATAGTTTTGTGTCCTACATAACTAGAACTTGTAATCCCGCAATTTAGAACTAGCATGTAATACTGGATCATGGTAAACTGACAGTGGAGCCAAAGGCAGTCACACTACTTTGGCCAAAGTGTTCTCAAATGGTAATTCGAATGAAGTTCATCTATCACATAGACTACTCAGGGTCGATTTGACTTAAGGCCATCTTAAACTACACATAGGTATTTCCTTCATTAGATAATCTATCACCCTAGAGATAACCTATCACCATTTTACATACTTGGAATAAACCTACTTAACAAGTAAGCACCCAAGTTCCCTCCCAAACTGGATAATCAATCCTAGGAGTAAACTCAAGCTAATCTAGTTAAATCAATAACCTAGCTAAGAATAACTCATATGCCACTCTAGCTTAATCATATCTAATATATAATACTTATGATAAACACCAACCTCCTATTATGGAGTACATACAAGTACACCATCAAAACAACATAAAAACTTCTATTTCATTTTCAAAGATATTCTAGATTTCCTAAATGAAAGTACTCGTAAAAGACAATTCAAGCATACATGGAGAACAAATCATTCATAAATAAAATAAAAAGAATATCCTCATGCCTATTATCGCTATCCAATCAAATGAAAACATTGCAACTTCTCCAAATAGCAACAAGCTTGATAATAGCTTCACAATGAACCTCTAACACTCAAGTTGATAGATTTCTTCACTCAAATCCACCCACTTCCAATATAATTGAACTCTCTCTCTCTCTCTCTCTCTCTCTCTCTCTCTCTCTCTCTCTCTCTTATTTATAAAACAGAGTAAAATTTGAAAATGATGCAGAGTAAAAATTCTTGCAAGAATGCATCCTCACAAATGATCAAGCACCACTATTTATACAACTATTTGGTAACTAATAAGCTATAGTTTAGGCATGAGTTCTAACAATAGAAAGCATGCATAATAATGCATATATCTTAGCAAAAAGGTGGCGAATATGTAAGTTTAGACTCAACAAAAACATCTACAGATCGACCTTGTGTGATCAACAACAAATAGAGACTTATTCAAATCTGCACATGGATAATTTTAATTATCTCCAACAATGGACATCTATAGGCATACATAATCAAAGGTGGCACCAAAGCCTCCACACTATTCTCAAAGTTGGCACAATTTCCATTCAATTAGAAAAATTCAATAACCAATTTGCAACACCATGCTTTCATCGACTTAGTCTGGGTGTGAGTCAATTTAGATATTTATTCACTTTGACAAAATCGTCAACTAGTTACTCACATCTTAAGAAATGTTGGTTCAAGCTCAAAGATAGGGCGGTTTAAGTTTTACCAAGTCAAAGATGTTTTTATAATAGGCGTTGACTAAGTCTACACTATGCATTGACATAATGCAACAAGCTATAATGAAATATACGTGTTCCATAAAGCGTGGTGGCAAGAGCAAAACTCAGATTCTCAAAACACAGTCATAAGTAACTTATAATTGACCTCTATCATGGTAAATGATAGTTGGTTCCCAAGCAATGGTTAATATATTAAATATATCTAATATTACATATATATATATTAATAGCAATATATATGTGTATATATGTATATGCATATTCATATATATATATACCTTTTTCCCCCAATGTACAAATAAGTATAAGCAAGATAGTATTCACATAATAAACACAATATATCGATTATATATATATATATGTATGTATATAAGTATATGCCTCTATGTACACATATACATATGTATACCTATATCAATACATTCATATGGGCATGTCCATTCACCAACATACGTGTGTATTGATACATATATACTTACGGATATGTGTATATACTATATATATATGTTCACATTTGATTCACATATAGTTATTCACAATTACCATTGTATTGATAAACATTTATGTGTGGTACATCTATACATGTCATTAGATCCCATTAACATATATGTGCATATATATACACATACTCCACGTATGTTCTTTTTATCAACATAATCATAATAGTGCAAGAAAGAACTCTAAAGCTCAAATAGATAAACACCACCCAATAATTCATTTCAGTAGTAATCAAGACTTTTACTTATGCAAACACATCGACTGAGGATGACTTACCCTCTTCCCACAAACTGACTCAACTCAATTATTCTGCTATTGTGTGTGTATGCTCAAATAGTTTTGTTACCGACTACCCGACCAAGATCTTCTCCTGAGTGATACTTCCCCTCTGTCTAGAGGAATTAAACATATACCTGCAACCACTAACACATGCACACAACAATCAATTGTTCATAACATATGCAGTATACGTAAAACATCTTCAAAGTTAGAATATCAATTAAATAACCATCCATTCACATACATGTAATAATTTTCCATCAGATAACATCAAGTGAGATAACATTCACATATAATGCATTCATAACAAAGTACAAGCACAATTTATTCATCTCCAGAATTCACATTACATTCATATTTACCCTACATAGTAATAGTAAATAGTAATTACACAATTGGGGTGTAACATTGCTACTTATCAAAGCAAGTTGGAGAATGGTTTTGGTAATCAAGCATTGTGAAAATAAGGATTGGTAATGTTATTCTTACAAAATATAATGAGTTGGTACTAGTTATCAAGGATTTTCAAACCTACAAGGCCAAGAAAACCACCTAAATGCCTTAGCCTCCACTAAAAGGAAAATATAGTGCCAATGTAAAAGTTATGCCACCACAATAAAATATTTAGTTTATTTCATTATTAAAAATAATTTGAAAGTTAATAAAGTGTTAAAGTCTCCTAAATTTAAAGGATTATTTTAACCTTCTTGAAGTGATTATTTTAAATATTTTGTTATATTCTTGACATGATAAATATGTAAAGTTTGGACTCGACCTTTTAAAAAAAAGTTAGATATAGGGAGGAAGTATAACTTTTAAAAAGTAGTTGTATTGGAGATAGATTTTCTAATACATGGATGATTGTAAGTTTGTGAACTTTGTAATTTTTGAGCATTTAAATAAAATATTTTTCTGGAGTCTGTGTGTTATTAATGATTTTATGTTATTATTTCTTGTGTGTATAATAAACTATTTTGAGTGAGTTATTTTCATGTTGGTTATCATATATTTTTATTTTGAAATAATAAATTAGCCTATGTGGATGATCCCACAATAGTGGGTTACATTTTTTGGCCAAACTTGACATTGAAATGAACATTTTGAACTAAATTTTCACTTTTAGACACCTATAGTTGCTAAACCATGAGGAATTTGAAGATGATGCAAACTAGTGATTTTTGACATTCTATCTGTAGATTCTAAATATATATATTTTAAAAACAAATTGGAATCAAATTGCATTTCTTTTTCCATATCCTTCGATAACTAGTTTTTAACAGTAAACACCATTTTTAAAGAGTGATGTGTACTATAAAGCACATAACTTTTTTTCTATGAAGGATAAGATTTTATTTTTTTTGAATTTAGATTTGTAACTACGATATCTAGAGTATTCATTTGGTTTCATAGTGTTTTATTGGATATATATATATATATATATATATATATATATATATATATATATATATATATATTTTAATTAAGTTTTGAAGTCAAACCAATTACAATTTAGACATAGGTGTATTATAAAGAGCATAACTTTTTTTTGTATGTATCAATTTTTTTTTTGTTGGATCAAGGACATAAATACCAACAAGATAGATTTTTTTGGTAATCTAATATTTTTCCACATGTGGAAAACAAAGAGCTTGATTTTCAGTGAAAAACCTATGTTTAATTAAACTAAAAAAAGTATAATAAAACCAAAATATATTACAACTATACTTGATAGAGAGCTCATTTCAAGGACTATAATTCTACAATTGGGTTTGTCAAGTTGATTCCATTTTGATCCTTAACCTGAACCTTGAAACCCAAAAAATTGCATAAAATTATAGATGGAGGGAGGCAAGGGAAAAAAGGGGTGTTCATTTGAGCCCCCTTTCTAATGAAGGGGGGTTCATTCGAACCCCCCTATATGGAAAAATTTGGTGTTTATTAGAAGGGGGATTCATTCAAAGGGGGTGGATGCCATGCATGCTAGAACAAAGCCCCTTCATTTGAAGGCTTTCCTTCATTCAAAGCCATTTTTAAGTTTTTTGATGGGCGTTTCTAATTTTTCTTTGTGCAAAAAATTGTAACCCACTATTGTGGTTTCACCCGTGAGCTAATTATTATTTGGAAATGAATCTTTGGTTTGCTACACGTGTTTTTTACTATTCTAATATATAACTATACGTGAATTGTTATTTAATCATATATTTTTCTTTTCAACGAGCTATTTTATTTCATTGTAGTCTTTCCTTTTCTGCTTTTTAGTTAACATCATACCCATTAAAACTCAAATTTCATCATATGAGGGAGATGAGAGGAAATCTATTCTGATAAAGAAATAAATTATCCAACTATTGGTATAATTTTCAATCAAAGGGGAATCACAGAGTTTTAATTCAAAAATCTTTGATTGTGACAAATATGTTATTCAACACTTAGCAAGATAAATGACACTTTGTTTATCACTATACAACCCTCTATTCTCTCATTTATTTCCCAATTCCTCCATCAACCTTTTTAATCAAATAATCTCTTTACTAGCCTTTGTATCAAAAGTATACTCTTCTATTATTTTTGAAAGTGCAACAACCTTTTGCAATCTAGAAATCTAACTTATTGATGTTCCACCTTTAGTAAAATTAGACCCCGTGGTGCTCTTATTTATATCTCCACATCACTTGCTAGATCTAAAATAAAATATCCTTGTAGAGTAGATTTGGAATCTCCAAAACATAGTATTTGGGTAATATTACCTCTCAAATACTCGAGAATCCACTTTACTACATTCTGATGCTCTTTTCTTGGATTGTTCTTATAGTTGCTAACAATTCCCACTGTATGTGCAATATCCAACCTTGTGCACACCATTGCATACATCAAGCTACCAATTGTTGATGAGTATGAAACCCTAAACATGTAGTTTATCTCCTCTCATGTCTTTATATGCATCTCCTTAGTTATTTTAAATGGTTGGACAAAGTTGTACCAATAGATTTGGCATCTTGCATTTGAAATATTTTCAACACCTTATCTAGGTACTCACTCCAAGACAATGTTAATGTATGATTTTCCATATCTCTTATTATTCTCATGCAAAGTATTTTATTTACAAAAACCAAACCCCTCATCACAAATGAATTAGCCAATTTTATTTAAAGTGCATTTATATCTTTCTATTATACCCTGCAACAAGCATGTCATCTACATAAAATAATAAAATGATATCCAACTTCCATTATCTAGTCTCTTCAAGAAATAAACACAATGGTTATAATGACGTCTAATATAATCTTGTTTTGTCATAAACTTGCCAAATTTAAAATACCACTGCCTTGGAGCTTGCTTTAGGCCATACAAGCTCTTACTAAACTTACATACTAAGTTATCATTCTCTTTGGCATCATATTTCTATGGTTGTTGCATATAAATATCTTCCTCTAAATCCTCATGGAGAAAATCTATTTTTATATCTAATTTTTCAAGATGAAAATATTATACTATCATTAGACTTAAAATAGTTATAATTTAAGTCATTTTAACAACAAGAGAAAATATTTCATCAAAATCTATACCTTTTTCATGTGTAAAAACCTTTACAACAAGTCTTTCCTTGTACCTCATTTTCCTTCCATGTTCTTTCTTCAACATGTAAACCCATTTTTTTATATAATGCTCTTTTACCTTCAAGAAATTCAACCAAATCCCAAGTCTGTTTCTATACCAAAGAGTCTATCTCCTCTTTCATTCCTTGCTCCCACTTCTTTTTGGTTTATACTTCCACTGCTTCTTCATAACTTTCTAGTCCACTAGAATCAATAAAAAATACACAATATAATGGAGAGTATCATTCAAGGGGACTAATTAACTTGGTAGATCTTCTTCTACGAGTTTGAGGTACCTGTTGTTATTCTTATGGTTGAACATTTTAATTTTTTGGCACCTTTGGAACTACATTTTTGTGATTTCATCAAGCACCATATATTACATGTTTGTCTTTTCCTATTTATTTTTCTATAACCAATATTTGTACATGACCTTCTCATTGAATATCACATCTCTACTCCTAATGATATTGTGATTTTCATAATCTCATAAGTGATATCCAAAATCATTAACTCCATATCCAAAAAAAGTATAATTCTTGGATTTTTCCTCAATCTTTGTTTTAATTTTTATATCAATATCTAGACAAATGCTTCATAATTAAAAGTTTCCATAAATGAGTATTTTACCTTTTTACTTGTTCATGCTTCCTCTAGAATACCAGAATCTAGAGAACTTCAAGGCCCTCTGCCTATTAAGTAAACAACGATATCCACAACATCTTCCCAAAAATGTAATAACAATCTTGCATGCAAGCTAATACTCGTTGCATGCTCCATTATTGTCCTATTCATCCTTTTTGGCACACCATTTTCTTGTGGTGTTCCTAGAACCATATTTTATCTACAAATCCCATGCTACGAAAATTAAATATCTAACTCCTTATTGCAATATTCACCTTCATTATTTGATTTAAGACACTTCAACTTATTTCACGTCTCATTCTCAACCAAAGCTTTCCATTTCTTAAAAGTATCAAAGACATTGGATTTTATTTGAATTAAATAAACCCATTTTTCTAGTCGTATCATTAATAAAAGCAACATAATAAGATCCACTAAGATTTATGATACCTGAATTGGTCCCCATACATTTGAATGCACAAGGTCTAACTTTTCACTCTTCTTTTCCTTCCTAACTCTAAGAAGTCTCTCTTTTTTTCTATAAACATAATTTTCACATAAATCCAAATCATCCTACTTCAAACCTTACAACAAATTCCTTGATTGGAGTTCATCCTCATCCCATTCTCACTCAAGTTCCCAAGCCTATGGTGCCATGATGTTGCATATGCTCATAAAAAAATTAAGGCAATAGAAAAATTAGAATTATCAGTACATAAATATAATGTACCTACCTTTTCTCCTTTTGCTATTATCAATGCTCCTTTAGTGACCTTCCACAAATTCTCTATAAATATAATTATAAATCCTTTACTTCTCAATTATCTTATTAAAATTAGATTTCTTCTCAAATCAGGAACATGCCTCACCTCTTTCAACAACCTTTGCTTTCCATTTTGTAATTTTATCTGTATCTTAATTTTGTCAATAATTTTACATGGTTCATCATTACCCAAATAGACCTATCCAAAATCACCTTGAACATAGTCTAGAAAATATTTCCTATGGGGTGTAACATGAAATGAAGCCCTTGAGTCTAACACCCAAGAATCCGTAATATTATATATCGAAAGGTTTAAATCATCTTGCAACACATCACTTACTTCATTTGATTCCTTATTATTTTATTGTGTCCATCTCTTTGTTTTACTTTTCAAGACCATTATTTCTCTAGGCATCCTTTCTTCTTGTAATGCCAACACTCTAGAATTCCTTTGGATTTGAATTCTATCTTCTTAGACTTCCCATGATTTCTTGGGCTCTTTCCTCTCCTCCTTTGTCTTCCCCGATTCTCCATAGTCAAAGAATTAATTGATGTATCACTTGTACTTTTCCATTGCACATTTTATCACAAAGGATAACACTAACAACGTCATAAAACTTTAAAGTGTTTGAACCATAGACATAATTACTCAAAACCATGATTGGGCTATTCCAACTTTTGGCAATGAGCACAAAGTAAGAGAGCTCTAACCTCATCATCAAAGGTTACTCCTATAGGACTTAACTAATTGTTGACCATTTTAAACTCATTTAAATGATCAATAATATACCCTCCTTCTCACATATTTATATAAATAAATGTTTCATAAGAAATACCTTGCTAGAAGCTAAGGGTAATTTATATAGTTTATCCAATGTTGGAAATATATTCATCATTGCCATTTCTTTTGATATGTTGAAAGATATTGATGCTACTAGACATAGCCATATTGTTCCTAGCCCCCTTTTTCAAGAATCTCTCATTCTTGATCTATCATATTTGTTGGCTTATTTTTTTTCCCACCCAATGGTAAGAAAATATCCTTATAATATACATAGTCCTCCATTTGTATCTTCCATAGATGGTAGTTTTGACCATTGAAATTCTCAACCCTAAACTTACCTTCTCTCTCCATTGCTCCCATTTAAACCAATTGTTAGAAATAAGATCTCTAATAATTATACAATAAAATGAATGCATAAATAAGATATAAAAACACATAGACACAAATATATGTGGTTCACCTAATATGCACTATTTCCATGGAGAAACAATCAATCCTTATTTTATTTTGTATAGCAAAATGAAGAGATACAACCTACAACACCTCCACCACAACTTCCTCTTCACTCTATCATACTTTCTGCACAATACAATATAATACTTGGTCGTAATACAATGCCCTCACATAAAGAGGGGTTGCCTTCTAGGGGAAAAATACCAACATAATATCTACCATTAGATCAATGATCTAATAATTTTAATGAACCAGATTTAAAAATTATATATATATAATATCTGCCTTTTGAGGGTGCTACCCCCAAACCACCCATTAGAGAGGTATCCCTCTAGAACTCACAAGGGGGCCTGTGTCCCCCTCCACACAATGAAATGGGCTTTAGAACCATTAAGATTAGGTTCTATAACCAACATTAGCTTTCTTTCCACCACTTTGCTTCTCCCTAGTCTCCTAGTAGCGGGTTTAGTGGTTGGCCTAATACTAGAAAATTCCCTCACCTCACCCTTGATATGCCACTTGTTCAAAACACTTAGCTACCTAAGGAAGAAAAATATATGATAATGGATGATGGTTGTGGGCTCCTTGTCACTTTGGACCATGTTTATGTATGGGGTAAACTGGATTATCAAGAACCGCTAACTACTATTCTCACTCTTGCCATGTAGCAGCTTATTTGATTATTTTGTTTCAATTTTTTGCCATATAGACTTTAAGAGTGTATTTTTCTACCCACTTTTTTTCATGAATATGTGTAATATTATTTTATAATTAGTAATAAAGACACTTATTCATCAAAAAACAATCATTGTTATTGATACTTGTGAGTTAAAAAAACTAATATTTTTTAAATCTATGTGTAGGCTTCAATAAAATACAATTATTTCAACCAATAATATTTCATACAAATATATATTTTTTATACTTTTATATGAAAATGTGCATACTAATATTTAGAAAATAAATAATAACATTAATTTTAAGAAATTAAAATAAATAATTATCAATAATTTAAAAAACTTAATTAATCGAGACTTGCCATTACTAATGATTAATTAAAATCATTTCAATTATTAGGACTTTTCTTCAAGACAAATACTATTGTGATGTGTAATTGGTTATTACTAATTGTACCTATGAACTAATTACATGTTAGTATTTTCAATGTAAAAAAATATTTATTTATTTGTCAATGGGCCCTTGGTCTACCAGTGAAGTTGAATGGTTTTGAATGAGCCCACCAAGGATCAAGTCATATTAAGTGCAAGGCCAAACACCATGGGATGAGGTTATGATTGTGCCTCTAGGTGAATTTGATGGAATGAACACTCCTCGGTCTTTAGATCTCAACTAAATAGGTTTCAACCTTTAGGCTCGTGCTCTCATATTAGGTAGCTAAATGATTTTGTGGGTTTCATATAAAATCCTCCATTTAAAAAAAAAAATTATATATATAATCTTTTAACAAAAAATGAACTATTAACAATCTAATTGCCTGTGGAGTTTTTTCTTATATTTTAACCTTCACATTGTTAAAGAAAAATAGTAATAATTGATGTATAGGTAAAAATATTTTATTGTGAGATCATATGAGTTAAGTACTTTGCTCATAGTACTTTGAATTGATTTGTTTTATGGTCCTATTTCATTTTATTTTTTTGGTGACCATCAAGCTCTTGTTTATTGACCCCTTGTTGGGCCCAATGGGATGACATCCACCACCATTCAAAAACACTAATCTTGATAGTAGCTTCACTTTCACTGCATACCTTTAATATCATTAAGATTGATGTATTAAATCCTTGCAAAATGTAAGGTGTCAATTCATTCCCTCAATCTTTAATGAACATCTACAAGACTTTGACACTCTCCAACAAAATTATATTTTATTTATTTATACGCAATATTTAATTCATCCAAATTACTATAATAATAGTTCAGATTTATTTATTTGGCATTCCAATCCAAATACACCCATGTAACAAAATAGAAATTTTGCAATTCAAAACTACTCCATCATTTTCCTTATGTGCATTTATTTATTGAAGATGTAACATGAAGAGAATTACTTTACAACTAGTTATGAGTCTTTACTTGTAAGCATCCTCCTTTATATAAACTACCATATAAATATTAATATATTAATTATATTATTAATACTTATTATAATTAAAGTATAAAAAAGCTCTACTCGCGAATTTTCTGCATGCGAATTAGGAATACATTGAAACTTAGCGAATTCAAAATCTAGAGATTTTTGACCCAATAAAAATTGCAGCAACTACACAAAGAACAGAGCCTAAAACAAAGAAAGAAGCTAAGGTCTCCATACTTGTTAGACCAAGTACACCAGTCGAGATCGATGTTCAAGAGGAAACAAAAGAAATTGATATTTTGCAAGAGCTAGCCATCATTTGTAGAATAATTGGACCCCGAAAAGGAAGGAAACATATAGAAGAATAGGGGCAGTCAAACATAAAGCAAAATCATGGAATAAAATTCCTTCCAAATAGATTCTTTATAGTGGTTTTTCTTTCAAAAGAAAATAGAGATGCAACACTAGAACAATGCGCTTGGGAAATAGATGGCTATCCCATTTATATGCAATAATGGGAAACTAACTTTAATCCCCAAATCCATGTTGAGTTTAAAAAATAGAACGAAAGAAGAAATTGTAGAAGTATAAAACAAAGATTTGCATAAAAGAACACAGACACAGGAAATTATAGTGGTTCACCTAGATGAGCTATGCCCACTCTTAACATGAATAATCCACTTTATTATTCTCAGGTATTAGATTACATCTCATAAATCTAAGCAACAACCATTTGAGTAAAATATATTCTCCACAGACATATCCTTGAAGCATCACAGATAAGAAAGCCAACCGACATCGGTTACTGAAAAGAAATGGTTTTGCCAGCATCAGGAAGATGTTGTGGTTGCAAGAAAGTCAGGCAAGTGTAATTGCCAATGCTGGTAGCCTTGGGATTTACCGACCCAACAATCACCCACTTGAAGCCCAATGAGAGCTGCAATATACCAGACAATCCTTGCTAAGCCAGTTACATTTAGTTTTTTCGAATCTTGAGAGAAGCTCTACAAAATTCAAACTTCTCTCTCAACACAACCTTCGTCAAGGCATCCGCTGGGTTTAATTTTGTATCAATTTTCTCCACCTGTAGCCTACCTTCATCAAGGACATGTTTGATAAAATGATATCACAGCTCAATGTGCTTTGTTTGACTATGAAATGCAAAAGTTTTAGCCAAGTGAATAACACTATTGCTATCACAAAATAGAGTAAAAATAGATTGCTTACAACATAATTTGCCAAACAACTGCTACAACCATATCATTTCCTTGGCTCCTTCAGTTAGAGCAATATACTCAACCTTGGTAGAAGAAAGTGCAACCACTTGTTGCAACCGTGAAACCCAACTAATCGCTGCCCCCAAAAAAGTAAACACATAACCTGTAGTAGACCTCTGTTTATCCAAGTCTCTAGCCATGTTCGAATCTACAAAACCGCATAAATGAATATCCTTTGTGCCAAAATATAAAACATAATTCGAGGTACCCTTCAAATATCAAAAAATCCATTGAACTGCTTGCCAATGTGATTTACCCGGATTACTCATAAATTTGCTCACAAATCCTAATGCATGAGCAATATCTAGATGAGTAGAAACCATGGCATACATAAGACTACCAACAACTGATGAATATGGAACACATTTCATGTGTTCTTTATCCTCTTCCATTTTAGGACACATAGCTAAAGATAAACAAAAATGATCAGCCAAAGGAGTGGAAACAGACTTGGCATTCTTCATATTAAATCAGTCCAAAATCTTAAGAATATACCTCTCTTGAGACAATCTGATTTCTCTCTTATTTGTGTTCCTAATTATATCCATGCCAAGAATCTTCTTCGCTGCCCCTAAATCTTTCATGGAAAAATGAAGAGCTAACTATTTCTTCAATTCACTAACAATCCTCACACTAGTTCTAGCAACCAACATATCGTCAACATAGAGTAAAAGAATAACAAACTCACCATTAACAAACTATTTATAATAAACACATGAATTTGATTCTCAATGAACAAACTGTTGCTGAGTCATAAAGCTATCAAATTTCAAATACCACTGTCTCGAGGCTTGCTTAAGCCCATATAAACTCCGCTTGAATCTGCAAAACAAGTGTTCTTGACCTTGTTGAACAAAGCCTTCAGGCTACTCCATATATAATTCCTCCTCAATATCACCATGAAGAAACACTGCTTTAACATCGAGTTGCTCAATCTCGAGATCCCAAGCATCTGCCATACCCAAAACAAAATGAATTGTTTGCATTTTCACAACTGGTGATTTTTTTTCATTAAAATCAATACCTTTTTGTTGATCAAAACCCTTCACCACTAATTTGGCCCTATACCTTTTTCACATTCCATCTTCTTCTTTCACATGGTAAACCCATTTATTCTTCAAAAGTTTTTGATTTAATGGAATTGAAACCAAATCCCATGAATTAGTTGCACACAAAGACTCTATTTCTTCATTCATCACCTCCATCCATTTTAAAGAATTTGCATATTTGCAAGCTTGTTTAAAAGTTGCAGGCTCTGCTATATCACAAAGCAATAATTCATAATTGTTAGATAACAACACCTCATAGTCAACATATTTAGTTGGTTTCTTTCTCGGCCTGGTAGATCTTCTGAGTTGAGGACCCTGTTGCTCTATATTGTCTTCATTACTCTGTGGTTCTACATTTTCAATATTAGATTGCAAATTTGTTTGAGGACCCTATATATCGACACTCCCCTGCACACTTCTCAATTCTCTGTTCTCATTATTTAATTATCTGAGAGTGATAACAGGCTGCAAATCAATGTTTGGTGCCATAGATGAAGATGGCTCCTCATACCCATGCCTGACTGAGACCAAGGGAGGCGTCTCAGTGACATTTAGAGGCTGCGCTCCATGTAAGGAAGGTGCACTAGTTGGTAAAGGCTACGGTAAGATGCTAGAAGGCAATGCTTCAAAAAACAAAGGTTGCATGAGGTCTGCCATAGGCTATGAGGGGTTGACTAGAAGCTATGTGGGAAAAGAGGAAGGCAACGATACAAATGGAGACTGCATTTGTGTAGGAACAAGCAATGATGGGTGCATAGAATCATTTGGGGGCTAGGAATAGACCACCAAAGGCTATGTAGAATGAAGGGGAGTCAGAGTATGTTGTATTGAGGACTTCATATTCATATTTGAAGTACCCACAAAGATTTCTGTAGGCTGAGATGAAATTATTAAAGGCTGAGAAAAAGAAACGGTGGGTTGTCTGGGAATGTTATTATCAAACAAATCAACCTTAATATATTCATTTGAAGAAGAGCTCTCTACATGCAAACCTGAGAAATTTTTCTCATTAAATATGTTACATCCCAAAATGTGAGGTTACTATTTACTATTGCTAGATGCGGTAAAAGTGAATGTGATGTGAATTCTCAAGAGGAATTAATGATGCATGAACCTTGTTATCAATATGAATGTATATCACTTGATGTTGTCTCGTTTTAATGTATTTCAAATTGATGTCATACTTAGTGTAATAATGCATATTAAGTTATAGAATTTTTAATATTCTAACTTGTGAAATGTTGTAACTATACTGTTATGTTGTGAGCATTTGAATTCCATGGACATATGTCAGTGGATGCTGGTATAGGTACCATTCCTCTAGGCGGAGGGGAAATATCACTTGGGAGAGGGGCTTGGTCGGTAACTGGTAATGTGAACTATCTGGGTATACACACACTTCCCCATAAAGTGAGTATCTGAGTCAGTCGAATTAGATAAGTCATCCATAGCCATAGGCTAGCATTAGGGGTCATGTCTTCTTTTGTATCTTTGGTGGGAGATGTTTGTCTAATAATTGTCCCATGTTATTTAGTTCATTTCAATGGATCGTATTTGAATACATAAAGTAAGGCAGGGAATATATATAATACATATATATACATAAATATTGTATACACGCATTCATATATATATACATATCGATACAAGTGTGTAACTGACAAATGGATATGCTCGCACAGTTGCATCGATATGGTATACATATACATGCATGTATATAGAGATATATATGGACATATGTATACATAGGTATATCTATATACACCACCTGTTACCTTGTGGATATTAATAAATAATATTATTATTGCCTGTTAATATAAATGCATATTAATATTATATAATAAATATATAAATATTAAAGTTAAAAATAATACATATATATATATATATATTACTTAATGTAATAACATATATATATTTATATAAATTATTATAACTTTAATATATTATATATATAATATTAATAGATTAATATGTATATTGTTTGATAAATAAAGATCATTGTTTAATCATTTCTCATCATATATTTGGAAATCGAATGTTGCCAAGTATAATGGAAATCGACCTTATTTATTTTATTCATGGAATAAATTTGAAATAAACTAAGGCTTTCCAATGTTTAAAAAGGAAATATTCGATGCATCACTTGAGACTTTATAAAGTTAGTTTGAAAATATTTGTGAGTTTGTCCCATGAATGAAAAATGACGGAAGAAGCTGAGTTGCGCGACTGTGCAAGAGCGCTTCACCAGGAAGAACACGTCTTCAGGGGGCGATGCAACCATGAGATATTTGTTGTAGCTTGTTTAAACCATGACTTTTTCCAGTAAGGCAAGTCATCTTCCTTGCTGGCGCCATTTTTCCTGGAATCACTTGTATGTGGCAAATTTCATTGAATGGTTGAATTTTTTTGTTAATGCTGTCAATAACTCAAGTCGAATCATTATCAAAATTCCTTAGTTCGGGCTTGGAGACTTGCCAAGTGCCTTTTGAATAAGTCTTCGTTAATGTGTTGTCAATTGCATATGGAAATACATTGTTTTCCCGAGTCTATATAAAGACTTTCATTTGTTGCAAATTCTCACCAATTCCTCACCAGTTCATATGAATTCTGTATTGTGAGTGCCCAATATTCTTTGAGTATCATACTGTTGTGAGTGCCCAATATTCTGTGTAGTATCACATTAATGTGAGTAATCTATGTTTTGAGAAGAATTCATCATTGCTGTGAGTAGCCATCATTGTTAGTGGAATCATCAATTTATTCTGTGAGAAATAAATCCTGGAAAGAGTGTTCTACTATGTGAAAGAACTGCAAAACTTTGCATTCTGAGTTACTGTAGGAAATACCATCATCATCATCCGTGGAAGCATAATTTACAGGCATGTTTATCTTGTTTTCAATTCCTCTTGATTTTTAAGAGAAGTCATGTTAAAACTTTGAAGTGTCATTCTATTTTCATAGATAGAACCTGAAAAGACATGTTAGGAAAACATAATGTGTTGCTGTTAAATAAAGCTTGCATTTTGTTTATCTAAAAGATACATTAAGTAAACAAAGTATATATGATACATATTTGTATTAGAAAACAACATTCCTTTAAAAGATATACATTGCATCTAGTTATTGTTGTTGTACTTGTATGATCTTGGTATAATGGAGAGTATTTATTACCTTAGTTACTACATATAGGACTGTGATGAGAGCGTGATTCAAGTACCTTATAGCTCAACTAAGTTATTAGGTTAACTCAGTAAGCTAGCTACACTCCTAGGAAATATTCATTCTTGAGTAGGAGAAAGTGTTAAGAGTAATTGTGATGCAGATTCATCCCAGTAGGTTAAATTGAAGTAGGATGTCATGGTACAGATTACCACGATAGGACAAATGACCTATGCATAGTGTAAGATAGCCTTAAGTCAAATCAACCCTGGTTAGTGTATGTGGCAGTTGACCCTCAGTAGAGATACTAATTAAACACTTTGGCCAAAGTAGTGTAGATGAACAACGTCCTCTTGATTGAGTGATGAATACACTGTCATGTCCACTGTGATCCCGTATTGCATACTAGATCTAGAGTTTACCAGATGTACATGTTCTAGCTATGTAGGACACACCACTATACTCAGTCGGTTTACAATATCGGTTACCCAACCAATCTCTTCAATGAAGGGAGGGCCATCTATCGAACGATAGATGTGCGGGGGACCGCATTATAAGTCCATGGTTGGCAGAAAAGCACCTGAGTGATGTTTCTCCTTGTTACCAGGCTACTGAGGCATCGAGATTGAAAGGCGGATTCTTGGACCTTCTTACCACTATTAGTTCAAAAGCTCATTGGAGCTAAGTTAGATAAGGTACATTTTACCATTACTTGTATTTGTAAAGTTATTGTAATGACATGGAATATTTATTGTAATTCTATTATGATATCTTGTTCATATTTTATCAATAAAGGAAAGAAAAATTATATTGCAATGACTTGTAGCACGTGTATTTACTCTTTTGATGTAAATTGGATTTTTTTAATTTTTAGATAGGAACCGGGTCGTTACAAAATATAACATCGAGACTGTGAATAACTTTCTTTGCAATGGGATCCCATAGCCGAAAACCAAATTGAGCTTCACCATAGCCAAGAAAAATGCACCTTTTTGATTTGAAATCAAGCTTCGTTCACTGCTCCTTGGGGATATGCACAAATGCTTCATAGCCAAACACCTGCAAATGGTGATATGAAATTATTTTTCCAAACCATCGCTCCTCTGGAATGTCAAAATCCAAATGGGATGACGAAGCATGGTTGATTAAATAAACTGTAGTGTTACATGCCTCTACCCAAAACTCTTTTCCTAAACCAACATTGGAGAGCATGCACCAAGATCTCTCTAAAACAGTCTGATTCAGCCTCTTGGCTACACCATTCTTCTGAGGTGTGAATGAGACCACTTTGATTCTTCGAATGCCACTGTCTGCACAAAATGTGTCAAATTATGAAGAGTAGAACTCACCCCCATTTTCAGTTTTGAGACATTTAATTTTAGTTCCAACTTGATTTTCAACAAAAGCTTTGGAAACTTTAAATTTTGAAAAAACTTCTAATTTTTTATGCAACATATAAATCCAAATTGCATGTGCAGTCATCAAGAAAAGTCAAAAAATAATTTGCACCACCAAATAATGTTACCTCAGTGGGACCAAAGCCATCAAAATGCACAAGTTCCAACAGAGTGGTTTTAGCATGGTCCATTTTTTAAAAATTGCTTCAGTTTTATTTTCCATAAAGGCAATGTTCACACAAATTGAAATCAATGGATTTTAGGCCAGGAAGTTGCCCTTGTTGCAACATAACTTCTAATCCTTTCTTGCTAATATGCCCTAGCCTTTTGTGCCAAATTTCAAAACCGTTGTCTACAACTGTCAAAGCTATTCCCACTTCATCATTGCATTCTAAAACATACAAGCTTCCCAATTTCTTTCCCTTAGCAAGCGCCAATACACTTTTTGTTACTTTCCAAAAATCTAAACTGAAATTAACATTGAACCCTTGAGCATACAACTAACCTACATAGATCAAATTTATTTGGAGTGTAGGAACATGCCTCATGTCCTTCAATAACCATTTATTACCATTTATCAAGGACAATAACACATCACCTTTTCCTGTAATATCACATTCCTTGTTACCACCTATAAAACTTTTCCAAACATACCTTCCTAATAATTGATAAAAGCACTCCGACATGGAGTAGCATGAAATGAAGTGCTAGAGTCAAGTACCCAGGAAGCTGCAGTTGTGTCACCTGCGGATAGAATCAAAACACCATCATCAAAAACATTAACTTCATTGTTACTTACTTTGTCTTGAGCCTTTTATAGTTCCAATTTTTTTTCTTTGTATGTCCTGGTTTCCCACAAAACCAAGAGGCACCATTTCTGCCCCCAACTTCAATCTATGAGCAGATTTTGATCTTCTTCTATTGTAGTTTCTACCTCTTTCTTGACTTCTCCCCCGATTGCTGGTGCTAACTGAAGTCAAAGCATCACCTGAAGAAGGCTCTAAATGTTTTTGTCTAATATCTTCACTGAGAATAGTGGCTGCAACTTCATCAAATTTTAACTTGCTTTTGGCAGCCATCGAAGTAATCATTGCCATCACCACACCTTCCCAACTATTCAACAAAGAAGACAATAATAAAATAGCCTTGATCTCATCATCTAAGTTAATACCCACATAGATTAACTGAGTGACTAATGTATTGAATTCATTTAAATGATTTGACATTACTCCCCCTTCTTGCATTTTCAAACTTTATACAATTTCTTCATAATAAATACCTTGTTGGAAGTTGATGCAATCTCATACAAGGAAGATCATTTGTTCCACAAATCCTTCATAGTCTTCTTAGCTAAGACATTGAAGAGCATTTTGTTGGACAATGATAAGAAAATAGTTGCCCGAGCTTTCATATCCATCTTCTCCCAATCTTCGTCTGACATTGAGCCCTTTCCTTTGGTTTTTTCGAGCAAAGCGCATGATAGATCTTGCTTGATCAATAATGACCCCATTTGGACTTTCCATAGTCCAAAGTTTTGATCAACAAATTTCTCAATCTTCCATTTGTCTACTTCATTCATGGCTTCGAAAAATCTTCACCATTTTCCAAAACCAAATTCAACACCGAGATTCAACTCCCAGCTCTGATACCAATTGTTGAGTTTAAAAAAAAAAATGAAAGAAGAAATTGTAGAAGTATAAAACAAAGATTTGCATAAAAGAACACAAACACATAAACTTATAGTGGTTCACCTAGATGGGCTACATCCACTCTTAACAGGGATAATCCACTTTATTATTCTCAGGTATTAGATTACATCTCATAAATCTAAGTAGCGACCACTTGAGTAAAATATATTCTCCATAGACATATCCTTCAAGCATCACATATAAGAAATCCAACCGACACCGATTACTGAAAAAGAAACAGTTTTTCCAACATCAGAAAGATGTTGCAGTTACAAGAAATTCAGGCAAGTGTAACTACCAATGCTGGCAGTCATTGGGATTCATTGACCTAAAAATCCAGGTATCATACTCAAAAGCAAAATGGATTAGGTATACAACATTTCGCTTGAATTTTCTAGTATGAGGAATGCTTGGAGAAGATCGGAAGGTCCTTGGGAACATTAATGTAGATAGACATTCCTCTACTAAAATGGAACTCCTACCTCTATGTGAGAATCAAGATAGCGGCAATAAAGGATATCCCAAAGGAGATCCAACTAAAATCCAAGGTAGGTATTTGGACATAGAGGATCAAAATTGAGGAAAAAACAATTTATTGCCAAAACTGTGATCAAAGAGGCCACAAAACAAAAAATTGTAAGTGCCCTTCAAAAATGAAGAAAGTGTGGAGGATAAAGGAATCCAACAAAGCAATCGAAGGGAGTAGCAATCCGAATTTGAAGGAATATCCCGAGGAAGAAAATTTGGAAGGACAATGAAATTGGAAAATAGAAACTGAGAGGCAAGCATGAATTCTCCTCTCCGCTCAATTTCCAAGCCAAGTATCCAATCACCAGAAATGGCAGGAGAATTAAAGAAGAGGCAAGTGGAAGATAATACTCAGGGAATGCATGTGGAATCCCCCCTGTTTAAATCCAGTGACAAGCAATCAAGCAACGAAAGAGGAAGGAGGAAATTCATCTAAAAGTGAGAATGAAGAGTATGACGAACTTGTCATAATTGATAACATATGTATATCACAAAGAGTAGCACAATTCCTGGATCTACCAAAGAAATCCAAGAAAAAGAAAGGCAGGAAAACAAAGAGGCAAATACAGGAGGATTTTGCACAAGAAGAGGGATTGAAAAGTATCAAGAACTTTCTTAAAGATGTAAAGGGAGTAGAGCACTCCCAACAAGAAGAACAATGGAGATAACCACATGGAATGTTAGGGGCTTAAATGCCCCTAACAAATGGCATTTGATAAAGTGCCAAATTGAAAAAGTAGACACATATATAATAATGCTTCAAGAAACTAAAATTGAAGATGCAAACAAGAAAATCATTCATATCAGTAGCTGGGAGGAAGCTTACTCCAAAGTCTATGGAACTATAGGAGGGATTAGAATATTGTGGAGAAATAATTTAGTTGTTATGGATATAATTGAAAAACAAGCAAACTGGATGATAATTTATTTCTTTTTAATTTCTATGGCCCAATCAAGAATGCAGAAAAAGAAAAATTATGGGACCTCCCGAGTCAAAAAATCTCTCAGATTGGTAATAAAAGGGTAATCATGGGAGGATATTTTAACACAGTCTTGAGAATAAAGGAAAATTTTGGTGGAATTAGAGTCACATCCTCCTCAATGGGTGCCTTTGGTATATTCCTCTAAGAAAATAAGCTAATTGAATTAAATGCCAAGAACATAGTGTATTCATGGTCAAATAAGTGTAATGGGGAAATTTGTAATAAAGAAAAAACTAGACAAATTCATTTACTCACAGGATTGGTCAGAAGATAGCCAGATCTTGGAAGCAAATATACTTCCTTTGGCAAGATCAGACCACTTCCCTAAAAAATTAACAATCATGGACGACTATAAAAATCCAAAGACTTAATTCAAGATGGAAAATATGTGGTTCCAAAGGGAAGAACTGGTAGAAATAATAGGCCAATGGTGGAAGGAGGCTTCAAAATTCAGTGCGACCAAAATTTTTATTTTTATGAAAAAAATAAAGTTCATTACGAAGAAGTTATAAGACTAGAACATAATAGTCTTCAAAAACATATTTTCTGAAAACAGAGAGATTGGAAGAAGAACTGGTAGTTTTGAATAGTAAGGTAATAAAAGAGGGTATGCATCAAGAAGATTACCTAAAAGAGAAGGCAATTATGGTAGAATTGTTAGGAATAAGGTGTCTCAACCTTGGATAATTCCTATTCTTATTATTTGTTTTGTAAAATGTATTTCTTGCAAATAATGTAATTAAGTGTGAGTGTACATGTCTAGTTGGCATGTTGATGTGTCACTCCACTTGATGTGTTGGCATCTTGAATTGTGTGTAAGGAGATCATGGCTGAAACGGTTATGACGGATTCCTATGACACATAAGAGCTATTTCTAGAAGTTTCAATGACGGGTGAAGACATGCAAGACATGTGGCAACTGATAAAGTTGAGTACTGTACACTCCCCCACTCTCGGAGAATGGTAAAACCCTAATACGGCTATCTTTGGAAGTTGCCCTAAAAAGGCAAGCGCATGATATAAGTGTTTTTTTAGGGTTACAGACTGTGATAGAAAAGAGTGTATTGTTGGTATGATCGGGCGCTACTGGATTTGTCTTTGAGAGTCGATTGTCTCTTGAAAGAACTTGCATTGCAAGTGTGTTGTAACCGTTGTGTTGAAGATAATACATTGTGCAGGTTTTGGAGTGCTAGGGTTTTTTACCGAAAGGTTTTCCCCAGGGTAAATCATTGTGTCATTCTCTATTTTCTGTATGCATGGTATATGGCTGCAATATCTTTGTTAAAGTAGTTAACGAATCTGAAATTGTAAGGATTTAAAAGAATTTTCACAATACTTTCCTTTAGAGATTAGTGTAGGAAGCTGTTTCCGCACCTGGGTTTCCTTACAAGAATATGATGAAGTTTTGGCTAGGGAGGAGGAGTATTGGAGATCCAAATCAATGGAGGTATGGCTAACAAAAGGGGATGCAAATACAAAATTATTTCACAATACAACCAAAATTAAGAAGGCATATAAAAGGATATCGAGCATTCACTCTTCATATGGTACTCTCATAAAATACCTAGAAGTTATCAAGGAAGAAGCAAGATCGAATTCTACAAAAATCTCCTTCCATCGGAAGGGGACAAAGACATGTTCAATGATAATAATGTTCTAGCCAAAATCTCAAAACTAATATCCATTGAAGATAATTAAATGCTAACCAATCCATTTACAAAGGATGAAATAAAGTAGGCAATATTCCAACAACACCTAGATAAATATCCTGGTCTAGATGGCTACCCAGCCCTTTTTTACCAAAAATGCTAGCAAATTATAGAAAATGAGGTATGGGAAATAGCAAAATATTTTAGAAAACAAAAGAAGTTTATGAAAGACAAACAACACAATGGTGGTTTTGATTCCTAAAAAAAGATGAATGTGCCAACTTTGGGGACTACCGCCCTAACTCACTTTACAATACTATATATAAGATCATATCCAAAGCTCTAGCATAGACTCAAAAAAGTGTTGGAGAAGATAACATCCCCAAACCAAAGTAGATTTGCACATGGAAGAGATATAGTGGATAGTATAATTTTGGCTAATGAATTTGTAACCACAATTAACAAAGAAATAATCCTTGAAGCATGATGATTAAGTTGGATATAAGAAAAGACTATGACAATGTTAGATGGAGATTTTTGCAAAGTTATGGGAAAGTTCGCTTTTCGCAAAATTTGGTTTCAAATGATCTTCCATTGTATCTCTTCAAGAAGATAGTCAATACTGAACAACAATAATCCATGTGGCTTCTTTCAAAGTACCAATGGGATAAGGAAAGGAGATCCAACCTCCCCTTTCCTCTTAGTCATAATGGCTAAAGCCCTTAGTAGGCATATTGCATCTTATCATGAACAAGGGTTATGGAGAGGGCTGCCAATTTCTCAATGTGTGGAAGCTACCATCCACCAACAATTTGTAGATGACATAGTCTTGTATGGGGAGGCTACAAAAATAGAGGCTGAAAGAATAAGAGAATGCATGCATGAATACATCCATGTTTCAGGCCAACAAATAAACATGGAGAAATGCAAAATCTACTTTTTCCATATAAAGAAAGTCTTGCAAAAAAGAATAGCCAAAGTGCTGGGATACACAATAGATGAGATTCCATGCTAATACCTTTCCTATATACTCAATTTCTTGTATGTAGCTAACCTATAAGGTTTCCTCATGACTAGAAATTATTTTAAAATATTGCCCATGGGAGGGCTCAAATGAGCAACAAAAAATCCCATTGATCCATTGATCCATTGGGATAAGTTATGTAAATCCTAGGATGAAGGAGGTGTTGACATAAGGAACTTGAAGGTACAAAATGTAGCACTACTTGGGCTAATTTAATTTGGAAAATGTACTAATATCCTTCACTATTATGGTGTAGACTAATGCAGGGGAAATACCTAGATAGTTTGGACCCAGAAAGGGTGCTTATAATTGCAAATGCTTGCAATGGTTCTCATGTATGGAATTTTATGCAATAACCTAGACATGTGATTACAAATCATCTATCATGGCAATTAAATGATGGAAGCAAGGTATATTTTTGGAAAGATTCTTGGGGGGATACAAGACACTAATAGAATGTACAAAGTTGGCTCCCCATATTCCAACAGTTAATAGTTGCTTCAAGAAGCATGTGCAAGATTATATCAAAATGGATAAAAATAGAAAAGGTAGCTGGCCGAATCCTGAAGACCTTCTCATGGATGATACAATAAAAAGAAAATTAACAGAAATCATGCAAGAAAGGAAAGACAACCTAAATAATCAAATAGATAGGATAATCTTGTGTGGTGCAAAATTGGGTGAGTATATATAGTCAAATTGGGCTATCAAATTCAAATAAAGAAAGAAAGAGGTGGTTGGACCAAAAAGCTATGTTGGGGTAAAGGGGTGTTGCCTAAGGCTAGGGAATTCACATGGACTACTATAAATGGTAGAATTTCCTAATAGGTGACAGGCTAAGAACAATAGGGATTGAAGGACCAAGTCAGTGTGTCATGTGCTACAAGAATGAAGAAAATGCAGACCACCTACTTCTAAATTATCATGCAAAACAATGTTGGGACTGGTTACAAAATAGACTAGGGTGGAAGACCCTAAGAAGCGAAAAGATCTGAGATCTTCTCATTAGCTGGCCTAACTTCAAAAAGGAGGCATTATGGGGCCAAATATGACAAGAAACTCCCTCAATTATGGTGTGGAACATCTAGAAGGAATGCAATAGAAGGATTAAATTCCAAGACAAATCGAAAGAGGTTAATGAACTAATATGCATCATTGAAAGAAGCATATCAGAATGGATGAACTATCATATCAAGCTATAAAGGAAAACCAAATTCACATGCTAGGATGAAAATTTGATGAAAAGATGGAAGTCCTTGAAATTCCCTCCCTTTTTCCACTTTGCCCTATATTTTAAAGAAAAAAGAGCTAAGGCTAAATGGTGTCCCCCCCGAGAGGTAGACTAAAATTAAACATAGATGGTGCTTCTCAAGGAAGCTCAAGAATATCAGGGGTGAGTTGTATTCTACACGATGATAAAGGCTAGTTGATAGTGGCAAGACTAATAAAATTTCCACCCTCAATGAATAATGCAACAAAAATTGAAGGCATCCTTAATGGACTACTACTTTGCAAGGAGAAAGGTTTGAAAAATATTGAACTAGAATGTGACTCGACAATGTGTATAAATGCAATCATAAAAGGCATGATTGGAGATTGACAATTACAGTCAAAAGTAACTCAAATTAAAGAATTAATGCAAGAGGTATTGTTACACTCAATCAAACATATATATTGGGAAGCAAATAAAGCAGTAGACTATCTAGAAAATCATGGCATAGACCAACAAGAACAGTGTTTGAATAAAGATCAAGTAGAAGCATGATAAGGGCTGGGAACAATAATATCATTAGAAGATGAATTAAAATCTTTCCTAGTACAAAACTAAAGTCAAAAGAAGAAGGCTCATAAGTGTTTCATTTGCAGATGCATCACAATGGGGTATACAAAATCATAGGAAGAAACCCCAACCCTAGTTAAGATATGTTTTAGAAGTAGGTCTAGCCTAAGGCTTTCTATTATCTTTAATCCAAGGGAAGATGCCCCACTACCAGATGTTCCAAGGTTGGCCTATTCATTTGTTTGAATCTGTTTACAAGAAGGGAGTGCCCAAACCCATCCAAGATTATCAAAACAATTGTAATCACATTGTGAATGGGGACCTAACCCCTCAATCCTTGTGCACCCCTCTAATCTTGACGATCCTCTTTTAGAACCCCTAAATACCCAAATATCAAAGACTTGCTATTCTCATAATGGGTCAAAAGATGTTGATCCAGATGTTACTTTGTCTCATGTTCAGTCTAACATGAACCATCCTTATCCTACTTTGTTTATCCTTCCTCGATACTCAACCAAGGGAAGGATTTTTCCAACAACAAACATCAAAATGCCATCACATAAATCAAAGCAATCAAGAGATTCCTTGAGGTAAATATAACAACCTTCAAAGTTTATCCCAAATCAATGCAACATAAGAAGCCCCAATTCCTAGGGCTTTGGAAATTTGAAATTTGTTGGACCTTTGAGATCCTAAAAAATTTCCCTGTAGCATAGTTTTCTTTCTAGTTCCCCATCCTCCAATTTGGCCCCAAGCTAAGGGCATGGACTTTCCTTGCAAAGCCCTAGTATGAGCTAGCTGAACAAATGAATTTCTCCCCTCTGAAAATAATGTAACCATTGATTAATTGTGGTCTCTCACTACCTGTCTGCTCTTTAATTTAATTTGTTGTTCATGTTTTTTTTGGTTTGTAATGGTCAACTCCAGTCTGACGCTATTTTTGGCTTGTTCTACCTTCTTTCTGGAAGCACAAGTTTTTGGGTTATTTTGGAGGTTGGGGGTGAATAAAGAATGACTATTTTTCATTTGTATGGGGAAAAAAAGGATGAGAATGGGAAAAGGAAGATTGTTGTTTATTATCAATGTTATCATGCATGTCACTAGTAAAGTGGATCTATGTTCTGGGTTTAAGTCTTTTTGTGTTTGGATTATCAGTTGTTGTTGCATCTTCTTTTGGTGTTAGTGGATGTTTCTTGGAAACTAACTTGCAAGTCATTGAACGATGAAGAGTGCTGAGAGAGTGAGGTGCTCTCTATATTAGTTTGGTATCAGATCAATCAACAATGGCCCAAAGGGGCATAAGTGTGAATTGGAAAGGAAGAGGTAGAAGGATTAATGCAGACCATCGTAGAAATTTTTCCAATGCAGTAGACCTTATGGAAAGGCTTATTGAAGCCTTTCTAAGGTAAAAGTTGATATTTCTGATTTCAAAGGAGAGCTCAATTCAGATGTATTTCTAGATTGGATTCAAGAGTTGGAGAAGTATTTTGACATGCAGGACATTGATGAAGATGATCCAAAAAGAGTGAAAATTGTTGCATCCAAGTTGAAGTCGCATGCAACCTTGTGGTGGGAGAATGTTTAGATTTCAAGGAGAAGACTTGAGGAAAAGATAAAATTAGGCTTTGGCCTAAGATGCTTAAATATTTGAGAGCTTGATTCTTGCCCTTTGATTACCAACAAAAAATGTTTAAAGAATTCAAAAATTTGAAACAAAAGGATAAGTCAGTAGTACATGCCTATACTGAACAATTCATGAGACTTCAAATTCAAATAGATATACAGGAGAGTGAAGAGACAGTAGCAGCTGGGTATTTGAATGGACTCAAATTTCAACTTCAATATGAGCTTGCATTGTTGAAAGTGCCTACATTGGATGAAGCTTATGGATATGCATTAAGGGTAGAGGAGAAGCTAAGCCAAAAGGGTAAATTTATGAGTAAGAGAAGTGATAACTACCAAACAAAGGAAGAGGGAGTTCCTCCAAGTATAATAAAGAAGAAGAACCAGATGAGAGTGTGAATCCAAGTTTTCAAGGAAGGGGAAGCTTTAGGGGTAGAGGGCATGGACGATCATCTTTTGGTGAGTGGAAGCCTTTAAAGTTTTTTATTTGTGAGGAAGCCCACAAGGCTATAGATTTCCCTCAAAACCCTAAAAGGGTGGTGGTAGTACAAGAAGAAGAAAGACATTGGGTTGAAGAAGCTGAAGCAGAGTCAGGGGAGAACCTAATGTTGAGGAGGAGTTTGTCTGGGGACAAAGAAACTCCTGAAGTTGATTGGAGGAGGAAAAGTGTCTTCCGAACCAAATGCAAATGTAAGGACAAGGTATGTAAGGTGATCATATATGGGGGATCTACTAATAATTTGGTGAGTAAGGAGATGGTTGAAAATTTTTAACTTCCATGTGTTCCAAATTATAATCCCTACAAAATTTATTGGCTAAAGAAGGATCATAGTGTGCTGGTGGATAAATATTTTTCTTGTGGCATTCAAAATTGGTCCTTATGTGGATGAAGTTATTTTTGATGTTGTGCCAATGGATGCATGTCATTTATTGTCGGAAAAACCTTGGCAATATGACCGAAATGTTATCCATTGGGGTAGAGAGAATATTTACGAGTTTCAACATGAAGGAAAGAAAAAACTCTTAAAGCCATGGAAAGAAGAGGATGCATTTGAAATATCAACATTGTCTCTTGTTTCAACAACCTACAACAACCTATAAGAAATTTTTCAATGAGAGAAAGGGATCAACTTGTTATTTGTTATGCCCAAAAGAAGCAAGGGAGCCTAGTAGAGTCCAACCTCCACCAAAGATGCAAAAGTTGTTGAAAGAATATTATGATATAACTCCAACATAGCTGCCTGCTAGTTTACCTCCTTTATGAGGTATTACTCACCATATTGACTTAGTACTAGGATCAAAGCTACCTAACGAAGTTCCATACTGACTGTATCCAAAAGAAAATAAGGAAATGAGAAGGTAGATTTGTGAAATGTTAGAAAAAGGGTTCATAAGAGAGAGCATGAGCCCTTGTGCCACACTAGATTTACTATCACCTAAAAAGGGAGGTAGATTGAGATTGTGTGTGGACTCTAGATCCATCAATAAGATCACAGTAAAGTATAGGTACCCCCTTCCTAGAATAGATGACATGTTAGACTGTTTGGCAGGTGCTAAAATCTTCTCCAAGGTTGATTTGAGGAGTGGTTACCATCAAATTCAAATTTGAGAAGGGGATGAATGGAAGGCAACATTAAAAGTCAAGGATGGTTTATATGAATGGTTGGTGATTCCTTTTGGGATGTCTAATACCCCTGCCACCTTCATGCGCACCATGAATTAGCTATTTAGATCTTGTATTGGAAAATTGATCATAATCTATTTTGATGATATTCTAATTTTCAACAAGAGCTTGGAAGAAAATTTGGAACGTCTTCAAATTGTTTTTGACACGCTTAGAAGAGAGAGGTTGTTTATCAATCTTGAGAAGAGTGAATTTTGTAAAGATAAGTTGGTTTTCCTTGGAAATGTGATTTCAGCAAAAGGAGTAAGCATGGATCCTGAAAAGGGTTAAGGTTATACTTGAATGGCCTATCCCTCAAAGTATTACAAAAATAAGGAGTTTTCATGGATTGGTAAAATTTTATAAGAGGTTTCTTAGAAATCTTAGCGGAATAAGTGCTCCCTTAACTAATTGTACTAAAGGAAAGTCTTTTTCTTGGACTCAAGTAGTGGAAAGAAGTTTTGAGCAGCTTAAAAAGAAGGTGACTGAAGCCCCTATCCTTGCCTTACCAGATTTTGAAAATATTTTTACCATTGAGTGTGATGCTTTAGTAGTAGCCATCGGGGGTGTGCTGAGTCAAGAGGGCAAACCAATTGCCTACTTCAACGAGAAGCTAAATGATGCTAAAAAGAGGTATGGTACTTATGATAAAGAATTGTATGCTATTGTCCAAACATTGAAACAATGGAGGCACTACTTATTACATAGAGAATTCATCTTGTTGACGGAAAATCAAGCATTGAAATATATCAACACCCAAGCCAAATTATCACATAAACATGCCAAGTGGGTCTCCTTTTTGCAAAATTATACATTTGTCATTCAACATTTGAGTGGAAAAACTAATGTAGTAGTTGATGCTTTAAGTAGGAGACGTCACTTACTAGTCTCAATGACCAATGAGATTGTTGGGTTTGAGGAAATGAAGGGAGAATATGCAAATGATCCTTATTTCAACAAAGTCATTGCTGCCCTCAATAGTCTTGCTGTTACGAGGGATAAATTTTTTGAAGGCTACTTATTGGTAAGTGGATTTTTATTTAGAAGAATCCAACTTTGCATCCCCATAGGATCCAAGAGGGAAAAATTGATTCGTGAAATTGCCTCAAATGGCTTGGGGGGACACTTTGGAAGGGACAAAACTTATAGCCTGGTGAGCGAGAAATTTTTTTGGCCTCAGTTAAGGAAGGACATGAATAAATTTGTTTCTACATGTAGAATTTGTCAATTTTCTAAAGGAGGGCAGTAGAACACAGGGTTATACAAACCCTTACCCGTTCCTGATGGGCCGTGGATTGACATCTCCATGGATTTCATGTTGGGATTACCTCATACTCAATGTGGAAATGATTCTATTTCATTGTTGTGGATCGGTTCTCAAAGATGGCCCACTTCATTCCCTTCAAAAAGACTACTGATGCAAGTAAGGTTGTTGAATTGTTTTTCAAAGAAATTGTTCGCTTGCATGGACTGCCCAAAACTATTACTAGTGATCGAGATACAATTTTTTTGAGCCACTTTTGGAGGTCTTTGTGGAGGAAGCTTGACAGTAAATTGTAGTATAGTTTAGCCTATCATCCTCAAACAGATGGGAAAACTAAGGTGGTAAACATGAGTTTGGGTAATTTTCTTCGATGCCTAGTTGGGGAGAATCCAAAGCAGTGGGATTTGACTTTGGCACAAGTTGAGTTTTCTTTTTAATTCAAGCATCAACAGGTCCACTGGTAAGTCTCCTTTCCAAGTTGTCTTGGGAAAAAATCCTAAGGGGGTTGTTGATCTTATTGATCTTCCTAATGAGAAATGGGTTAGCTAAGATGTAGAGGACTTTGCAAGACACATACAAGAAATACAACAATAAGTGAAGCATAAGCTGCAACTAACCAATGAGCAATATAAAAGGAATGTTGATGTGCATCAGAGAGAGAAAGTATATGAGGAGGGTGAGCAAGTCATGGCATATCTGCATAAAGAAAGGTTTCCTCAAGGCACTTATAACAAATTAAAACCCAAGAAAGTGGGACCTTGCAAAATACTAAAGAAAATTAGTGAGAATGCCTATTTATTAAATTTGCCTAAAGATTTGGATATTAGTCCGGCTTTCAATGTTGCTGATCTTTACCCATACTACTCTGGTCTTGAACAAATTTGTGATGAAGATGTGCTGAGAGAATTGTCAAGTAAATTTCCATGGAAGAGGAGACAGAAAATTGAAAAGATAGTGGACACCAAGATTTCTTCCACAAGAGCCAAGAATTATAAGATGTATTTGGTAAAATGGGTGGGTTTATCGGATTCCAACAACACTTGGATCACTGAAGGAGATCTCATGAAGTTTACAAAATTAGACACTTTTGAACCAGGAGATTCACAAGCTTTCAAAGGCGGGGAAGATAATGTAACCGCTGATTAATTGTGGTCTCCCACTACCTATCTACTCTTTACTTTAATTTGTTGTTTGTGTTTTTTTGGTTTGTAACGGTCAGCTCCAGTTTGACGCTATTTTTGGCTTGTTCTGCTTTCTTTTTGGAAGCGCAAGTTTTTGGGTTATTTTGGAGGTTGGGTGTAAATAAAGAATATACTACGTTTCATTTATATGGGGAAAAAAAGGATTAGAATGGGAAAAGGAAGATTACTATTTATTGTTAATGTTATCATGCATGTCATTGGTAAAATGGATATGTGTTTAGTGTTTGAGTCTTTTTTGTGTTTGGATTATCAGTTGTCGTTGCATCTTCTTTTGGTGTTAGTAGATGTTTCTTGGAAACTAACTTGTAGGTCATTGAATGGTGAAGAGTGCTGAGAGAGTGAGGTGCTCTCTACATCAGAAAACCCCGAATCCCTCTTAACAACATCTTGTTGTTTCTGAAATGGGTCTCATAAAAATGGTTTCTCGACTCCTCAAGAGATATAAGAAATTTCCCCCTGTTTCACTACCTTCACCTAAGTTGAATCTCCAGATTTTGAAGTAAAGCAGGTCTCAGTGTTAATAAACACCTTCCTATCTTAGTTCTAATCAAACAAAGGAATCCTCAACTAAATTAAATCAACCCCTACCTTGTGCTTATCAGACTAACACACAATCTCAAATTAACCATGGACCAAAAGGGTTTTTGAAAGCACTGTATTATCTTTTACCCTTCTCTTTGAAATAGAAAGCCCAGTGATGTGTTACTTGGAGTTTTTTCTTTAAAAAAGGCACAATAACCAATCGTTTCCACTAGGATTTTTAAAATAATGGAAGTACCCAAATCAAAACTGAATGACATAATAAAGAATCATTCCTTTTAATCTAAACTCCTATACAAAAATTGTAATATAGAATGGAGAACCATTTATTTTTAAACTAAATTATATTAACATAATATTTAACATTGTAAAATATACGTTTCTTTTTGAAAACTAGACTTATACTATTAAAATATACAAGGTTTATAGTATCGACATTGTATTTGAGCATTACTAATTGAAATTCACATCTAAGGTACATACGGTCACCTTCGTAGGGTTTCTAAAAACCCTAAAAAGAAATATACAAGTGTAATGTATCTCAAAATGAAGTTTTTTCCAAAGCAAAACTCAAGTAAAACTGATCAAAACCATTACTCATTCATTCCTCAGTCTCAAAGGCCATAAATTCATCCAACCACTCAAAGTCTTCCATGGGTTCATATTGATAAAGATTCCTTAGGAACTTGTAGGCAACTAAAGTGCGCCCTCGATGCCTCAAGTACTCCCCCTCACTTAAGTCTAAAAAAAATGGGAATATTAGGGCACCCCTAATTGTTGTCCAATGTCCTGTGGTTGAGGAATGCCTTTGCCAAGATGGGAGGCCTCTACTACCTCATCCAGACCTCCTAACAGATGTGGGTAGAACAATTTCTTGGTCCTGCTAAAAACCTCATCCTTCAAAACCCTAAGATCAATCATTAAAGCAACGAGCCATGCTGGGATGTCAGTATTTACTCTATATCTCTCTTTTGAAACTAAGAACTTCTCCCCTAAAATGAGCTTCATTGCCTTCATGGTGAGAAACCCACTCTCTTTCAACACCTTCTTCAACCTTTGATCAGTAATGCACCCAAGGAAAGCCAGCTGGCTTCTGTCGCAAGTAAGGAGAATTGGTGTCTCCATGAGAATTGAAAATTGTCTTCTCTTCATTACAAAGAAATAGTGATGTATCTGGATTAAAATGTATGGCTAGAACATGCAAAATAATAAACATTGAGTTAATATCTTGAAAGAAAATCTCCAGTACTAACTCATATGAGAGTCGAAGTGAAGTGAAATTATGAGACAAAATGGAGTTGCAATTCACACAAGCCTGGTAACATACAATAGCGAGTCTAGAATCATCAAATTAGAGGCCTCATTAAATCTTGGAGGCGAAAGTCATGAGACAATGGACAAAATAATAATTAAAATCTTTTGTTTGGGAGTTACCATCGTATTTGGTAACACTTACCTTTAAAAAATAAATAAATAAAGTACTTATTATAATAATGATAAATATATTATATGCCATTATAATGTGTCAAAGTTAAGATATAATCAATTTTTTTAGTTTAGAACAAGTCTATGAAGTTTAAAGTTTATACAATATCTACAATATCTAATTTTTTGATTTTATTTTCTTCAATGGTTCTAAATTATATTTAGTGAATTTTGGCTAACATGCTAGTCTATGTGTTCCAACTTCAATAAATTGATATTATCTTTTTTTTAATTTTTATCGTTCATCTCTTTGATTTTATATCAATTTATTCGCTTACCTAAATTTCATTCCAATATTATAATTCTCATTCTTGTTCCAATATTATAATTTTCATTCTAACAATATAACATTACAAGATAAAACATATTCTACTATAAAACAAATAATATAATTATAATATTTTAAAGATAAATATGTTAACATAACAAATATTAATAAATAATAAATATTTTAATTTAAATTCTCGTATATTAACCCATCCCTTAAATAATTAAGTTTCTTTTAAAAAAAATATAAGAGAATAAAAAATTGCTATTGTAAACTGTCAAAACTAAATAGATGTAATTATTTTTGCTTTCACCTTATTTTTAATCATTAATTTAAGAAAAAAAAAGTTTTTTCTATTTTTTAAAATCAAAATTAATTTTTTGTTTTCCATCTTAAGCACTATATTTAAGTGTTAAAAGGTGCTTGTAAGTGCTATAGATACTAGTTCACAAGGTATGGTATTTACATCTTGTGAAATATGATTATTTGTGAGAGGTGTAGACAAAAAATATTATTATTTTTTTTGTTGAATAAGGTGTAATCAATGTAAAAATGACTATTTTGAATAATTGTTGGATATCTTAAAAGAATTTATTTCTATTTAGTTATTTTTATATTGGGAAGATATCTTAACCTTGCATCCTAATGTTAATAATAAAAAGAAAAAAATGTAGTTATTAGACTATATAAATACAAAAAAATAACTATTAGGACTCGAGAGATTGATTTTAGCCTAAAAAATTGTCAAAATGGGCCTTAACTAAAGCAAGCTAGTTACTATCACATTGTTGGGATTAGGTGTCTCATACACCTTACAAGTACTAATGTTTGAATTATTTAATTATTTATTATTTTATGTGTCCTAGTCAAATGAGATGTTCCATTTTATGTCTTATTATTATGTCATGTGATTTATTTTCATTTTGATATTTATGGGTGTAAATATACTTGTAAGAGGATATCTTGTCATAAAATATGTGTAAGAGCATATATGAAAAAGGTATGGTATAAAAGATATTAGGATGTATAAGAGAATGATTAAGAGGGAGTTTATAAAGTGGATTAAGAATCTTGACCCACTTATGATGTATGTTGGGACAAGTCATAAAGAATATTTTTAAATATGATAAGTGGCATTTAATTCAATTTGGGTTATATAAATTTTTACCACGGTATTTTGGGAACTTGTTTGACCCATGGTAATGCCTTGTGGTGGTTTTTGGGTCTCCATGGTAATGCCTTATGGTGGTTTTTAAGCCTCCATGATTCTAAATATCGAGGGCTTGAGATAGATAAATAAGAGAGGAGTTATTTGCAAGGTTATGCTATTGGATTTCTACAAGAGGAAGAGGATGTTGATATCCATGGAGGCAAGAACTTGATATTTCCTTGTAATAATTTTATTGATATTGAATAATGTAGTCACTCAATGCTTTAGAGGTTGGGTTTTTCTTGAAAGGGTTTTTATAGAGTATATATGTGTGTCATTCTCTACCTTGTGGTTGTTTTCTCTTCTATCTTTCTCATTATTTATTTTCTGAGTATTTTTTACATGTCAAAATGCTACTAAATAACTTATATATTTGAGTTTATATGTTAATCACTTTGAATAGTTAATGTGGAAATACATGTAATGCTTAAAAATTATGAATATTTGATTTAGTTAATAAAGGATTTGTGGTTACTTTTCCTAACATTTAATATCAAAGAAAAAGCTATTCCTTGGTTTGCATGTGGTTGCATGTGCTTGTATGTGAGTTCCATATACTTGCATGAACTTACATATTTCTTTTGTGTACTTGCATGGCATTGTATGTGATGGATCCGCAGTAATTTGGTTCTAGAGAATATGTTGATAGGAATATTGACAATTTATAAATTCTTGTATGAATGTGATTTTATAGTGGATCTAGTTTGTTATTTTGATAAATAGTATAACAAGAACTAGCTAAATGGTGGAGAGGTTCAAAGGAGTTGGTTATGTGTATGCATGCTACATGGCTATGAACTAGAGATCCTATTTAGTAATATGTGATTGTACCCTCATGGTATTTGTGCTCCTTAATCCTATAGCCATGTCTAGTGAAAGAGTGTTATTGTTGGATGCCTTTCTTTTAGGCACCTCGTCACACAAGAAATCATTAGCTACACTGATTACCATAAGGAGTGCATATGTTGGGGTTCCCCTTTGTTTCATCCAATCATTGGATGATTAGCCCTTGGTTTCATGTGGGTTGTGGAGTTGGTCTTTTGGTGACTCGAAAGCTCTTGGATAACCAAGTTCCTTCATTTACATGTACTCAATGATGGTTGTGGAATTTGTGCTTTGGTGGCTTAGATTTCCTTGAAAACTCTCTAATCCTTTTAGATATTTGTTCTTGCATGCTTTAATATTCATGTTTCTTGAACCTATGGGTTTACATATGTGTCATATTCCATTATTTTATATTATAAAGTTAGTGTTTTTGAAATTTGTGGGTTACTAGTTATATTAATAGATTAAAATTTGTATGAATGGTTTTATAGGTTTTGCATGTTAATTAAAATATGAAGTTTTATATATATGTGAAGAGACTATTGTTCAAGGTTTTATGGATGGAGATAGTTGTAGATTTGCATGTGTGGTTTGAGGAGGTTGATTGTAGACTTCTTGGGTGTAGACGTGTTAGTATGTTCCTTGTCAATTTACATTTATATAGTGTACTTTATTGGGTTCTTAAATTATGGCTACTCTATTGTGGGTTTATGGATAATCAAATCTAAAGTCCATTTGTTGATTGAGACATACAAAATCTACATGTTATAATGTATATTTTGAATATATTTATTTCATCATTTGAGATTTGTGGGTTTTATTATTTCTTTGGTTTTTTTTGGAGCATTGATCATAATTTTATATCTTTTGAGATGTCACGTGTGAACATATCATGTGGGTTATATATATATTGGATTATGTTGGGTTGATATTTTTTTGTCACCTTGGTACATTGGTATGTTCATTGTGGTGAGGCATACAAATGGTGTTCAAAGTAACTAAGACAATAGTATTTTGGAAAATTTATTTGCTGATTAAATGGTGGCATGATAGGCTTTATATCATAATTTTTTGGGATCTTTGTGTGGTTACATGATAGGCTATATCTTCTTAGTTGGAGAATTTGGTTCTACTTTGTCCTTTAGAGTGGTTAGTGTTGTAGTTAAGTGATTGAAATTGAACCATGGGTGATATTAATTTAATATATGGTTATCATAATACCGCATATAGCTATGTATCATGGTTTAGTGGTAGATTTTGGCAATAATGTGTTCATCATTTGGTGATGAACAATATTTTGTAGTGGTTTTTGGTGTCATGAAAGAATTCTTATATCCTATTTATTTTATATAGTGATATTTCATTGATATATTTAGTTATATTGATAACAAATGCTTACCTTCATTCCTTTAAATATGTTGACAAATTTTTTCCATGGAGGCCTCTTAGAGTCTTCAATTGAGTTGTAAGTTGTGATCTATCAATTTAGATGGATGATCCTTGGTGTATGAGGATGTGGAATTTTTTTTTACATGCAAATGTTTTGGAGCTTTTGGTTAAGTTGAGGTAATGAAGTAATAATTATGTCATGGTAAGTTCATGGTTCCTCTATTAATTTTATAATGGGAGATTTGGAAATTATTTGAGATAGTTATATTGATGAGTGGTATGATCATTTTTCTTGTGATATTTTGGTTGTTATAGTGTTGTAATTAAAGTTTAGTTGACATGAGATTGGTTGAACACCTATATCAAATTTGGGTGAGGCTAGAGATCTCTTTCTTTTTGGAGACAATGTGTTGGAATGACAATTCTCTTGATGAGATTTCAGTAGAAATAATAGGGAGCCTACACCTAGGTTAGATGTGAGTTCAACATGGACCTATTAAGGAGATTTTTCTTGGGGAATCATTATAGTTTGGTGATCCTAGAGGAGCAATATTATTCCCCACTTAAGTGGCCTTTTCAATGGTGAATTATATGATAGATATTATCCACCTAGTTTTTACATGCATTCTTTAATTGTGTCATATCTTATCATGTGATTTGAGCCTTAAGATATTGATTTTAGTTTTCATGACTTATTTTGAGGTGTACATATATGGTTATTGTTTTAATTATCTCCCTATCTTTGATCTTGAGTTGCATTTTAGTTTTGAGATCATTACATGTTTTGAAGAGTACAAAAGATGGTTGGTGTATTCAGGCATATTCCTTTGTTGTGGGAATGATTGTTTGATCATCCTTCATTTTGAGAGGCTTATATTTATTTATACTATTTTTTAAATTGGTTATATGTTGATAGTTTTTCTATTTAGAAATTTATAAGGAGACCTTACTTATCATAGATTGAGCATATGCTGATGTTGATAAAAGGACATGGTTTGATTTGAAATTTATTTCTCTATGGTTTTTTGTATATCCCAAATATTTGCTTCATTTCATGTTGTTAGTATTCACTTGATCATTTATTATTATTTTAATTAATTATTTTTTGTTAAAACACTAAGGATGATAGTAGCTCTTTCATCTTTAATTTCCATGTGTTATGAATAACTCGGGAGATATATGGTGATTAGGAGAGACTTTTTAGTATTATTGATTGTAGGTTTGCATATTGGTATGTATTATTTGACATTGTTATAGAGGATTTAGCCACATCCTCTATGTGAGTTTTTTTGGTGAATTCTTTGGATGCTTTGGTCATTAATAGACTTGATATTGCCTATGCAATGAGAGTCCTATGGAGCTATATTAATGCAAGAGCATCCCTACATGCATCCTACTATATTTCAATACATAATTTGATTTCAGCTCAAGATAGAGAATTAAAGTTTTGTAATAGCTTGTGCACATCATATCTGAATTTCAAGAGTTTTGGATAAGTCTATAATTACCAGAAGTGTCTTCAAGTTTACAGTTAGCACTCAATTTAGCATGCGAAATTTGTAACAAAATTCCATGACTTGTAGCATTTAATTAAAAATATCACAAGACAATATGAGACTAGAGATACCTTCAATTAGAAACGCATTGAGACTCTTCAACACATTATTCTTCATCACTAGATTTTGGCTGAGCTACATCTTTCATGGGACATCAAGATTTGAAACACCTTGTTCCTCACATGGATCATTCCTAAATCTTGGAGTTTGTATATAAAAAGATTTGGATTTAATATGGAGGATAATGAATCTATAATTAATATTTGGAAGCTAGTAACTCAATTAGTGGTAATAATAGAGGGTAGAGTGGTTGAGTAGTAGTGCTTAAAATAGCAGTAGAGTGGTAGTGTGCTTGTAATAAGCCTATGGTGGACTATCAACCAATTAATATTTGTATAATTTGCATGTGATAGACTAGTGAACCATTTTTAATTAATCTGTGATATTGAATCCATAATAACTTTCTTTTTTATTATGTGTTAACTCTAAGTTGCATGATCAAGTAGTCCTTTCTTTTGTCTCTCTATTTATGACTACATCATGTATTTGTCATTATACTATGTTATATAGGTCTTCAAGATTTTTTGCATGTCTATGTGTTTGTTGCCATTGAATATTGAATTTATGTAGGATAATGGATATATAAGTACTTGTAATTGTGGATCAGGTTGGTTATGTTTATAGTAGAAGATATACCTATTATGTGTGTACCCTAAATTTTAGGTACGATTAGTTGGATGAGTTACTAATATGTTCTGGTTTTTATTTCAATTATTATTGAGTATTTGGTAGATACTTGGTCTTATTCTAGAGGAGATGGAATTTGATAAATTTATGGTTTCTATTTCATTTTTTATTGAGTATTTGGTAGATACTTGGTCCTATTTCATAGGAGATGGAATTCAATGCATTTTTTTGGGTTGAATTATTCATTTCATAGTGTGATATTGGCTTTGGTTTCTTATCTTTTATTCTTGAGAATGATGGAGTATGAGAGTGTTGTAGTCAATATTCTTGTCACTTGAAGGATGTTGTAGATGCTTGGTTGAACTTGTGAGCATATAGGAATTAGTTGGTGCAACAACGTCATAATCTTAGTGGCTAGTTCACTATTTGTTGGTATTTATTTTTACTCTTGAAAGGTATATGACAAGTTATTTGTTGGTATTAGTTGAAGAATACACCTTACAAGTCATACTGCTTAGATTATTTAATTATTTAAATTATTTTATGTGTCCTGATAAAATGGGATGTTCCACTTTATGTCTTGGCCATATGCCATGAGTGAATTTTTTTTATTTTTGTAAACAAATGTTATATTTAAAAAATAATATATTATCATGAAAGATGTGTAATAACATCTATTACACATATATGGTGTATAAGATATTATGATACATAAGAGCATTATTAAGAGGGAGGTTACAAAATAGATTGGGAATCTTGAACCACTTATGACACATGTTATGACATGCCGTAGAGCATCTTTCTAAAGATGGTAAATGCTAAATAATAGATTGTGGGTTGTATGTATTATTATTTGTTATCCCTTGATTTTTGACTAGTTCATTTTCAAAATTTTCACTTCAAATCCATCATTTGGTTAATTAAAATCCCATGTCTCCATGGTTTCCTCAGGATTCGTTACCATTTGAGCATGTTTGGTTGTTAGTTTGAAACCTTTTTGTTAGCTAGTTAAGTCATGCCCTATATTCATAATTCATAAAACTCAATTTATAACCCTTGAGTCCAATTGGCTAGTACATGTTGATGATGGTAGTTTGAATATTAGATTCTAGATTGAAAATTATTTTAAGTATACTTCAAATTCTACTCAGAATTGACCTTCTACACTGGCTAAAAATGAAAAAACAATTAAAATTTGAAAAATATGAGTTTTTGGAAAAATATCATTTACGAGAATAGTTTTGATGGTATTTCGAGAAATGTGGCCAGTTTTCACAACAACCCACTTCACGGTTTAGGAGAATTTAAATTTTTTATTTTTTTAACCAAATTTCAAAAAATATTTAAATAAAAGCCCTATTTGCTCGAAAATAAATTAATTTTCTAGGTTTTTGGTCATAACAATGTTTTTGTCATCTTGGAAAAAATTCAAGGCAAAATGTTTTCTTAGTAGAAAATTATGCATGTTTCAACTTTGTGATATTAAGGGTGATCAGGGAGGTTGTCGAAAAATAATGTGAAATTATTTTTAAACCTTTCCTAAGAATTAATTTTTTGATAAAATTAGTTTTTCCAACATTTAAAATGTTTTAATGGTTGATGGTAAAAATTTATTGATAATTTTTATGCATTCTCTTCATTATTGCTACCTTGCTCACTTTTTCAAAAATCTTAACATCATTATTGGTACCTTTCTCACTTTTTCACCTATACTTAGCTCAAAGTTGATAAGATCTTTCCTCACAATTCTTTGGCTCTTTCCCCACTCCCTTTAAGTTCCCCTATTGGGTGGGTGCACAAAGATGGGCGGCCAAAAAGTGGCCACACCACTTTTTGGTCCCGAAATAGTGAAAATACGAGCATGTTATAATAAAACATACTCATGTTATGTGAATGTTTTCACAAAATGCGAGAACATTATAATACACTCATATTTTGTTTTACATTGAAAATTTTTCCTTCTCTTTTTTTTTCTCTTTCTATGATTCTTATCTTTCAATGAAACTATATACATTAAATTAACATTTAAATATAGAGAATACTTTAAGTTATATTTCATGTATATAGTTTCAGGATGTTTGAGAGTGGTTTCGGATTTGTAGGAGTTATAATGAAAATTATAGTTTTTTGAAGATCTTATAACTTTTCAGACAATCAAATTTCGGTAATCAACATGTCAAATTTCAATAATCAGGAGGTCAAATTTTAGTAATCCGCAAGTTGAATCGTATCTCTCTCTCTCTCTCATTGTTTATCCCTTATGCTCTATACCTCTCTCTCACTCTATCCTTCCCTCTCTAATTATCTGTATTTCGCCATCTCTCTCCCTCTCTCTCTCTCTCTCTCTCTCTCTCTCTCTCTCTCTCTCTCTCTCTCTCTCTCTCTCTCTCTCTCTCTCTCTCTCTCTCTTTTCCTCTTCCTTCCTCCCTCCCACCTTCCATCTCTACTTCTCTCTATCTAACCTATCCCTCTCTACCTCCCACTCTCCCCTTCCCTCTCTACTCTCCATCTCACCATTCTCGCTCTCTCTACAATTTTATCTATCTCACCTCTCTCTCCCTCCATACTTATCCCTCCCTCCCCCCTCTCTGTCTCTTAGAGGTAGGCAGAGAGAGGGAGAGTCGAGAGTAAAGATAGAAATAAGTAGAGAGGGAAGGAAGGAGTGAGGGAGAGGTATGGATGGAGATAGAGGTGAGATAGAGAGAGCAAGGGAGATGAGAGATAGAGAGGGAATGAGGGAGCGAGGGAGATGTAGGGTGAGAGAGAGTGGTAAGGAGTGATAACAAGAGAGGGGGAGATAAAGAGAAGTAGAGAGGGAAGGAGATATAGAGGGAGAGAGAGGTGAGATAGAGAAATAGAGAGAGTGGTAGGGAGTGATGAAGGGAGAGGTAAATAGAGAGAGAGGTAGGGAGGGAGGGATAAAGAGGTGAGAGAGAGGGAGGGAGGGAGAGGTAGAGAGAGAATTTAGATGGAGATAAGTAGAGAGGGAAGGAGGGAGAGAGAGAGATGGAAAGAGAGTGGTGAGATAGAGAGAAGTAGATGGAATGAGATAATGAGAGAGGTAGAGGTGGGATGGTGGGAGAAGTAGAGAGAGGTAGGTAAGATAAAGAAAATTAGAGAGGGAGGGAGGGGTAAAGAGGGATAAGTGGGATAGAGATAAGTAGAAAGAGAAGGAGGGAGGGTGGGAGAGAGAGAAGGGAGGGAGGGAGAGGTAAAGAGGGATATGTGAGATAGAGATAAGTAGAAAGAGAGGGAGAGAGAATGGTGAGATATAGAGAAGTAGAGAGAGAGAGTTCTTGAGCTCAAGGGAGAGAGATTTAGATAAAGTGATGGAGATAGTGAGAGAGAGAGGCCTGCAGTGTTACAAGGGATAAATAATGAGTGACATAGAGAGAGAAAGATGATGCAACTTGCTAATTATTAAAATTTGAGTAAGTCTAAAAATTTCTAAGATCTTCCAAAAACTAGAATTTGCATTATGACTCCTAGAAATTTGAAACCAATCTCAAACATCTTCAAACTATATACATGAAATATAATTTGAATTATAAGAAATATATGTTTATTTCATGTATATAGTTTCACTGAAAGAGAAAGACAAGAAAGAGAAAAGAAAGAGACAAGTAATTTTTTCAATACATTCGCATAAGACGAGCATGTTATAATGAGCTTGCATTTTGTGAAAACATTCACATAACATGTGCATGTTATAACACAATCACATTTTTTGAATGCATTCGCATAACACAAGCACGCTATAATGTCCCTGTGTTTTGTGAATGCATTCAAATAACATGAGCATGTTATGATACACTCATATTATTGTAGATGCTTTGGGAATTTCCAAGCCTTTGGCTTAGATTTTCCTTGGATTTCCAACCCAAAGGCTTGGAATAACTTTCCAACACCCAAAGATGTGTTTTTCTAGATTCTAAAAAAATTCACATAATCTTGAGCGTGCTCCCCATCAAGTTTGCACGTGTTTCAAGATCATGTCAAAAAAACACCTGGGTAATGTTAAGGTCTCTCTTAGCTATCTAACCATGTATGTTTTTCACATTTTGAGTATGTTAAGGTTTTCATCTTTAATCTCTTTTGTTGGTGTATCCATCTTTGTGTCAAAAACCAATGCTTGGTATTTTTTACTTTATTTTTCAATCGTTCATTAAAATTTAAAATAAATTATATATTTAGAAACTAGGCTCCATTCTACACATATTGAAAAATATGATTTTTGATTAATTTTCAAAAAATCTAGGGGGAATACACTCAAATTTCTATTTTTTAAGATGTGTCCACTTTGAAAATTAGTAAAAAATCATATATTCATTAAAAAAATAGTAAAAAAGTGGGGATAAACTACATGGTGTTAGCTAATATCTCACTAAAGAAAATTTTAAAATATTAAAACAAAGTTAACACTTTAGGGGGGCCACACCAGATTCTATGTTATTTTTTTTTTGAAAAACAAGACCAATTTGTGTGGCCCCCCTTTTTGAACGCGTTAATCTCTACCATTTTCCAAAAAAATAGTAGTTTAGAAAGTAGATTCAGAGAACTATAACTCTTGTTTTTGTTACATCTTAAAATTTTGAGTGTAACTATCTTCTATTTCTCATCCAAGTTCAGTCTTTCTTGATTTAAAAAAAAAAGTGCCCACCTAAGATCCCCTTTTTTTTCCCCCATCTTTGTGCACTTACCTTATTATCCACTGTCAAAGCATTACTTGATGTCTCACCTATGCTTTTCCATTACATTTACTCGCAAAGGATAACACCAAAAAATATCATCAAAATTTTGAATCAGAGACAACATTACTCACAACCATGACCAATGTATTCTAACCTTATGGAAATGAGCACAAAATCAAGAGATATCTAACCTCATCATCAAAGGTTACTCCTATAGAACTTAATTGATCGGTGACCATGTTTAACTCATTTAAATGATGTATAGTAGACCTTCCTTTTGACATGTTTATATTAAATAAATGTTTCATAAGAAATACCTTGTTGGAGGTTGAGGGTAATTCATACAATTTATCCAATGCTGACATTAGATCCACCATTATCATTTCTTTTGATATGTTGAAAGCCATCAATTCTTCCACACATAGCCATATTGTTCCTAGTTCCTTTCTATCAAGAATCTACCATTATTGATATGTTTCTCGTAGTCTTAGTACTCCATATATAACACACCACCATAGTCTCCTTCATCCTTCATGTGATGGTGTGTCAATGCTAACATTTATTTTGAATCACTCAATTACTTGTAACTTATTTTTTTGAGTGTTAGTCCATATGCACATTGCACATTATCATCACAATCCTTTATATCATGGTGTATAACACTAAGTGCTACAACATTAAATTTTTTTTTTCTTTCATGTGAAGTTACAATGACAACATTTATCCATCATTCGTTTTTTAATTTATCACATGATGTCCTTTATCAATACACCAACATCATGTGTCATTTTTTATATTACATCCTTGTGTCATATCATCATTCAACATGTGCAACCATGCAACCTAGAATCTAGTAATCCAATAATCTTAGTAAAATTAATCAATATAACCAATCCTTATCCATCATCAGATCTATTTCTATGACATATACATCATCTGGGGACATGTTTTCTTTCAATTCATATTTTTTACATCATGACACATCTTTTTATCAGCACTTATTTTATTTTCAAGAGACCTCCTAGGCTCCATTTCACCCAACAAATCTCAAGGGGGCATTATTTCCATCATCATCCTTAAGTTATCGAGGCAACTTACCACCCAAGAATCACCCCCTAATTTTTATTCTTCTTTGACACAACACCACTTAGTCATGACATTGTATCAAATAGGGAAAAAATGTAGACACCTAGATATTTCCCTAGTGTACCAAGTTCCAATTGACCAACTCCATCACTAGTCAAGTCCCGATAACCTAGTCAAGTCCACATTACCTAGCCATGGCCCCTTCACTTAATTAAAATATTATCATTTAATTAATCTCATTTTCCATCTCATCTCACAATAAATAAATAAACAATCACTATTTCCACATATTTTCTATCTCACACATAGCTAAATAATTAAAAAAATATTATTTTAATTATTTCCCATATTGTCTCAGCCTATCCAAAGAATACATGATACCTAAGAACACTTGTACTTATGGTTCCTATATTCTCTCCACCAAACCCACAATAATAGGTCTTCTAGATACATGTCCCTTATATCCCTCGTGGTTACAACTACTTACCAGATTTAGTAAGTCCATCCTAGCCATTCACACTCCAACTACCTCCATCTCAAGCCTCCATTATCTCCTTGATCTTAGAAAATTCCCCGCAATAATCCTCCACCATTATTATCACCATCAAATCTCAACCATCCATTACATCTTCCAAAGTTACATAAATGGTAGCACATTCTTTCCCATTCCAATCCACCAACTTTGAGCTAAGTATATGTCCAAATCCAATATTGATATACAATACAAAATGTCTCTAGTAATAACTATTATTTATCTTGCTAAGATTTTACAACTAGAGAAGGGCCTCAATTTAACTCATTCAAATGATTAGAATTGATTCCAAATCCTTTGATATCCTCCTCATATATAAAATAATAATCATATTCATAACCATGGCTTGATATAAAAATGCTAATCTGATTGTGTTTTGTTTAATCCACAATCTACTAGAATATTTGTTGTCAATCTGCTTTGTGACCAACAACTTGAATTATTAGTTCCCACATTATTTCAAATATCCAAAATAGTAATCTACACGAAGAGTATAAAACACAATTTTTTTTTATACTTCTCTCATTTCTTGCTCTCCCATTGTTAGGAGTCTAAAGTTGTAATGAAGTACCATTGGCATACATTTTTAATAGCATTAGTGTATAAGCATACTTTCATAATAAGTTACCTTAGTCATTCAAAAGGAAAGGTGAAACTTTGTAGGGTATTTTTGATTAGTTGGGAAATCTTATTTTAATGCAATATTTCATTATTTCAATAGATAGTAAACACCAAGAAACAATCATTAAATACTATACTACTTATTAATAAATGAAAACAAAATAAGTATTTAGAGCCAATACTTTTTTACTATATAGTAATCACTTGATCATGATTTCTTGGGCTCTTTCCTCTCTCCCTTTATCTTCCCTTATTGTCCATTGTCAAAGCATTACTTGATGTCTCACCTATGCTTTTCCATTGCATTTTCTTGTAAAGGATAACACCAAAAAATATCGTCAAAATTTAAAGTGTTTGAATCAGAGACAAAATTACTCACAACCATGATCAATCTATTCTAAATTTATGGCAATGAGCACAAAATCAAGAGGGATTTAGCCTCATCATCAAGGGTTACTCCTACAAAACTTAGTTGACTGACGACCATATTAAACTCACTTAAATGATCAATAATAGACCCATGTTTTGGCATATTTCTATTAAATATGTTTTATAAGGAATACCTTGTTGGAAGCTAAGGGAAATTCATACAATTTAGTCAATGTTGACATTAGATCCACCATTATCATTTATTTTGATATGTTGAAATCCATCAACATTGACACACATAACCATATTATTCGTAGTTCTTTTCTATCAAGAATCTACCATTATTGATTTGTCATATTTGATGGCTTATTTTTCTTTTCCACTCAATGGTAAGAAGATATCCTTTTGATATAGATAGTCCCCCATTCGCATCTTCCATAGCTTGTAGCTTTGTCCATTGAAATTCTCAACCCTAAACTTTCCTTCTCCTGCCATTACTCCCACTCAAACCAATTGTTAGGAGTAGGATCTCTAAGAAATATACAATAAAATTTATGAAAAAATAAGATATAAAAATACATATACACAGATATGTGGCTCACCCAGTATGTCCATAGAGAAATAGTCATTCCTTCCTTCATTTCATCTAGAAAAATGAAGGAATACAACCTATCACACATCCACTACAACTTCCTCTTCACTCTTTCATAGTCTCTACACAATACAATACTTAGTTGTAATACAATTCCCTCACATAAAGAGGGGTTGCCTTCTAGGGAAAAAATACCAACATAATTTCTACTATTATATATATGACCTACTAATGAATGAACCAAATTTATAATATATATAATATGGATTTAAGGGGCACTGCCCCTAAACCCCTCGTTAGGGGGGGGCATTCTTTAGGACCTTGTAGGGGGATCCCTTGCAATGAGAGAGAGAGAGAGAGAGAGAGAGAGAGAGAGAGAGAGAGAGAGAGAGAGAGAGAGAGAGAGAGAGAGAGAGAGAGAGAGAGAGAGAGAGAGAGAGAGAGAGAGAGAGAGAGAGAGAGAGAATTTTTGATTATGATAGCACGTTGCTTCACAAAATGCAAATGCTCATTTTTTAAAAAATTGGATGTAATTCATCATTTTAATCACTCTAGGATAACTCATATATTGGGGAAATATCATTAGTGATCATCTCCATAGTTAGATGACACATTTTTTATTCAATATAATTATTTTACATGTCCTCATATTTATTCTATTTCCATTTCTAGCATCAGATCTTGGCCATGATTGTAAACTGCTAGGAATTTTGATGAAATGACTCAAATTTATGATCACTATCCTTAGCTCCAATTAGAAAATAGTTACAAAAAATTCATAATATAATGATACATTCATGATGCTGGTAGTTTGAGAATTTTGATGTGATATGAGTGTGAGGATAGCTCCATAAGTTGTTTAATTAATAAATACCTATGGTAGTTTTTGTATTTGGATTCAAAGATTTACCTATATCAGGATTGGAGGATATGTTGGTTTTCCATGCAAACTACCCTTGAGTATTCCAGTGATAGATTTATTTAATTGAGGTATATAGGAAATTGGTGAACTTAAGAAAATATGTAGGGAGAGAAATAAAGGAGTTTATTTTCCTATTAATGGTCTATCTCTTTACCAATGTAATTCTTCCTTCGATGCATTAAATATTAAAAGAGATCTAAAAATATACACTCTCCAATCCTTTGAATTTGAATTTTTATTTGATAATAAATATTTTGTTTAAAATAATTTACATGGACTTGGATTCAAGCATATTATAGAGATAAAATACTATTGGGATGATTGTGTTGATGAGTTTCAATTTGGGAGAAGGGATTGGATGAGGTTATCCTTAAGGTAGGTTAAAATATTTTATTTAAATTTTGGGATAATCAAAATCTTAAAGATGACTAGTTTGATTTAGTAGATCCTATATATTTTGATCATATATAAATGATACCAATATTACCTATTAATTAGGGTGTTAAGGAAATTGGGAATATAGAGGGAATATCAATAGTTGTACTCAAAAGAACAAAACAATGAATACTAAAGAAGACAGCTGAGAGGCCTGACCCAAAAATGTTAGAAGCAAAGAGAGCTGAAAAACAAGGAGAGACCAATATAGTGCATCCCTCTACTTATTATTTTGACATCATATTCAACAAACCCTCACGCCATTAGGGGAGGAGAAAAAGGTGGATATCCCCCAGGAGAAACCCATAAAGGACTTGTAGAAATAATATGAAAAGAAAAAGCAAGAAGGAGAAGGAGTAAGGGGAACTGGAGGCTATTCAAGAAGATGTTGGAGAAGAAAGTGTAATTCACATAACTTCATCCACTTCTTAGGTAAGTACCTCTTCCTCCTCTTCTCACTCTTGACCAAATCCCTTACCCTCTCATACATCTCAAAATCCACTTGTGACCTCTAATCAATCTCGTTCTTCCTCTCTTGATGTCATTCTTTGCTATACGTAATCCTAATAGGTCACTAAAATTTTCCCCTGATACTATTGGGAATCCTTTTAGTACTTATCTTAGTACACCCATTGCATGGGTGCAAAAAACATTGTCCATAAAGAGAAAAGTAATAAAACTAAATGTTCTAGAAAAGGACATGTTTCAAATCTTCTCCAAATAACACCTCAACTGAAGAAACCTAAGACTTTTTAAAGTTTGATGTCATATGTGACTTATGGAAGCATGTATGTGGATATTTCTCACCCTTTTGTAACTAAGGATGTAAGAAAAATGTCAACCCAAGACTTTAATATCACTAGGGTTAATTTAGTACCTTCTTCACATAATGGGGAAATACACAATTTTCATATATCAACTGCCAAGTTGGTGAAAATAATTGAAAGAGATTTAAGAAATACAAAGATGAATTAAAAAAAAAATAAAGGCCTTGATTTCCTATCTCAAATTCATTTTAGATACTTCAACCCAACCAACAAGCCAAATTGATTCCACTTTTGATCCTAGTTTAGCGAGCGGGAATTAAATCATTGAGAAAGTTTACAAGTACAAATATTATGGCTAGACAATTGAAGATTGGGTCAATGAGATCATGAATAAATAGTTCAAGTTCATTAAAGAGGCCAAAAAATTATATGATGATGTGGAAATCAAGAAAAAGAGAATTGATGATGAAATTGCAACCTCCAAACATGAAGTAAATTAGTTGAGAGAGGAAAAAAAATTAAAGAAAATTATAGCTATGAGAATTGATAAATTGGTAATTGAGAAAATTATTTCTAATGAAAATGATGGTATATTTTTCATGTGAAAAAAGAGTTTGGAATGAAAATTAATGAATCTTAAACATAATTTCAAAGTAGGAAGAGAGAGATGAGGGAGGGAAGGAGAGGTAGGAAGAGAGATAGGAAAGAGGGAAGGAGAGGTAGGAAGAGAGAGGTGAGATGGAGAGAGGGAAGGAAGGAGAAGTGAGAGAGAGAGGTGATAGAGAGAGAAGTAGACAAGGAAGGAGGAAGGTGGAGAGGTTGAGAGATGGAAGGAGGTAGTGATGGATGGAGGGAGAGAGAAAGATGTATACATTGATAGGGTAGGTAGAGATAAGTAGAGAGGAAAGATGGGCGGGAGGAAGGAAGAGAGTTATAGAGAGACAAAGACAAAGAGAGGAGGGGACATAGAGAAAATTAGAGAAGGATGGAGGGAGGGGGAGAGAGGTGAGATATAGAGAACTAGAGAGGGAAGGAAAGAGAGAGGGGGAATAGAGAAAATTAGAGAGAGAGAGAGAGGGGGGGGGAGAGAAAGAGATGTGATAGAGAGATTAGACAAGGAAGAAGGTGGAGAGATTTAGAGAGGGAAAGAGGGAGGGAGGGAGATAGAAATAGGTATAGAGGGATAGGTTAGATAGAGATAAGTAGAGAGGAAAGGTGGGTGGGAGGAAGGAAGAGAGAGTTATATAGAGAGACAAATAAAAAGAGAGGAGAGGACATAGATAAATTTAGAGAAGCAAGGATGGAGGGAGGGTGGGAGAGAGGTGAGATAGAGAGAAGTAGAGAGGGAAGGAGAGAGAGGGAGAAAATAGAGAAAATTAGAGAGGGAGGGAGGGAGGGAGAGCGAAGTGAGATATAGAGTGAGTAGAGAGGGAAGGAGAGAGGGGGAGATAAAAAATAGACATGGAAGGAGGAAGGGAGAGAGAGAGAGAGAGAGAGAGAAAGAGGGTAGGGAGAGAGAAGTAGAGAGGTAAGGAGAGAGTAAGGGAGAAAGATTGGATAGAAAGAGGGAGGGAGAGAGATATATATAGAGACTTTGAGAGATATAGACAAAGATAGAGATAGAGAAAGAGAGAGACACACACAGGGAGGAAGGGAGCTAAGGAAGGAGGGAGAGGTAGGGAGACAAAGAAGTGAGATAAAGAGTAGAGAGAGAGAAGGAGAGGGAGAGGGGAGATATAGATGTAGAGAGGGAAGGGGGAAATGAGGGAGAGAGAGAGAGAGAGAGAGAGAGAGAGAGAGAGAGAGAGAGAGAGAGAGAGAGAGAGAGAGAGGGGATGGATATGGGGTCAATGAGGGAAGGTGAGGTATAGAGGGTGGGAGATACCTAGAGAGGGTTGAGAGAGAATAGGGTAAGTATTGGTTAAAAGGAAGGAGAGAAAGAGGGATTGAAAGGTAAAACCTTGACTATCCATCATTGATCATAAAATGTAAACTTTAAAACTTATCAAAGTGGGGTAGTGAGAGACAAATAGAAAGCATTGAAGTTCATGTTTTTGTCAATATATCACCTTTTGGCGAGCATCGAATTTGGAGAGTGCCAAATTTTGCGCTTGTCAAATATAATGCAACATTTGGCGAGTGCCAAATTAGCTGCATTAGGAAATACCAAGGAAATGATTTTATAAATGGGTAACAAAATTTCACATTATTCTGGTTGTGCTAATTATCAAGTTTGCCCGTCTTTCAATATAATTTTATAAAAAATCGTGATGATTTTAGGCTCTCTCTTAACTATCTAAATATATAATTTTTTATGTTTTGATTATGTTAAGGTTTTCATCCACAACTTATCTTGTTAGTACCTTCATTTTTTTTTCAAAAGCCAATATGTGCTAGTTTTGGAATAAATTTTTACTTGTTCACCGAATTTTGAAACAAATTACTTTTTTATAAATTAGACTCCATTCTACAGGCAATGAAAAAAATTTGATTTTTGATTAGTTTTCAATATTTTTAGGATGTATCAACTTCCAAAATTCATAAAATATTATATATTCATTATAAGATTATTCAAAAGAATTGGGATAAACTACACAGTGTTAGCTAATTTCTCACCATTCCGATTTTGAAATTTTAAAAAGAGTTAACGAAAGGGAGGGGCCCACAGATGCTATGCTATTTTTTTTAATAAAAACAAGACCTATTCCCCCCCTCCCCCCCCCCTTTTTGAAACCCTCAATCTTCATTATTTTAAAAAAAACTAGTAGCTTAGAAATTAGACTCAGAGCACTTCAACTCTTGTTCTTGTTGCATCTTCAAATTTTGAGCATAACTATCTTCATTGTCTGATGAACATCAAAATTTGCTGATTTTAAAAAAAAGTGGCATCTTAAGAGCCATTTTTGTGTCAAAAATTGGTGCACACACCCATTATTAAAAAATCACAAAGATTACAATATACTTGCAAAGCAAGCTTCTAACTCGAGTATCACCAACCTGAGATCTAGAGGCAACATTACCTTTATCAGACTCTCAGGATACATCACAATACACAGTTGTAATACACCACCCTAATAAAATAGGGTTTCCTTCTAGGGAAAGTCAAGCCAACAAAATATTGACCATCAGATCTGAGACCTAATGATGAGTGATCTAGATTTTTTTTTAATAAAAAGGGGTAAAAACTTTATTGAAATCAAGAAAACAACAGTACACAAGGATGAGGGAACCCATAAGCTCCCACAAAGGAAAACAACAGAACATCCATCAAAAACCACCACCACTCTCCAAACAACCACCAACAACTTATCCCTCCAAATCATCAACAATGACCCTCTCTAAATCATGAACATACTCAGAGGATAACTGAATCCAACCCTCAATATTCCAATAACCCTCATGCTCTCAAGTCCACTTCACCAAGCAATCAACAACCCTGTTCCATTCACACAGAATGTGGACAAAATACACCACTTCCAAAGTAGAGCACCTCTGCAAAATCTGACGAACCACCAACGTAATCTGCCAATTAACCTCATCCACTCTTTGCTTGAGTAACATATTAACAATAATCTGTGAATTAGAATCATAGATAATCCTTTGCCAACCCAAGGCACAAGCATGCTCAATACACCAGAGAATCGCCAACCCTACCATAAAGTTGTTAGAATGCCATCCTTATGGATGGAGAAAAAGAAAATGACTGAACCAGATCAATGTTTGCCAACTCCACCAATCCTAGCAAGCCCAGGGTTACCCCTAGAGGAGTTATTAGTATTAATTTTCAAAAAATCCGATGGAGAAGGCAACCATCTTCCAACCCTTTGAACCTTCTGTTTAGCCCTCCTTCCTCTTTTGACACAAGTATAGACCGAAGACAGTCCCTGCAAGCCAATCTATTCACAATCTCGTCATCACTTATTTCCAATGGAAAAGACACTTCACATTTGGCTTCCACCATATCTTGGATCATACCAACAATCCTGTGCCAAAACTATTGAACCACCATCCTATCCCCACAAAAATCCTCTGATTCCTTTCCAACAAAATTTTCCAAAGGATGAATGTAGGACCAATGCTCCACACAATCTGAAGGAAAGAGGACTAGGAGGGAGGTCTTCCCAGGCTACTCCAGAACTCAACAAGGGAAGCTGCATGAACACAAGGGTGTTTCCAAACACCTCACCACCAATTCCAGAGCTGCATAGAATAAGGATAATATAAAAACAAATGGGAAGCATCCTCCTCACTGTAGCCACACATAACACGAATAGAGGGACCCTCTAGAATCCCTCCTTTCAAAGATTATCCCATGTCAAACATCTATTCCAAACTATATTCCACACAAAACAATTACACTTTGGCCAAGAAAACTTGTTCCACACCTGTTTCCACCAAGGGACTTCCCATCCCCCCAAAATTATGAGACATCAACTCCTAATAACCACTAGCCACAATGAAAGCACCCTTAAGATTCAGGCTCCAAGCTAGAATATCCTTATCCCTAAGAGAACAACATTGTCTACTAGCCAAAATATTTTGGAGCATAGTACAATCCTTCTCCAACCTGAGAATAGGCCAATCAAAAGGATCCTTCCACCTAGCCACCTCCACCTACCCACAAGAATAAAACTTCTTAAAATCACTCACCCTTGACCAACCAGCCTCCAAAAAGTGTTGGCTCAGATTCACCAAATTAGGATACTGACGCAGAATGGGGGAAAACCCATCCCAAGAATCAGACCAAAAGAGAGCCTTTGTCCCCCTATTACATATCCAAAACAAGTCCTCCTTGATCAACGCTACCCCTTTCTTAAGTGTTTCCCAAATCACATAATCTTTTCCCACTAGAGGAAACCTAGGAAGCTCCTCCTTCCAAACCCTTGGAAGGTATTTGAGAGATATAATCTTGGCCCAGATATGATCTTATTCCACACACCACTTCCAGTAAAGAGTTGTAGCCAAAACCAACCCAGACAAAGTTGCCTACCGCAATCCAAAACCCCCAAGCTGCCTTGGGCTACACACAATATCCCATTTTACCAGGCTCCACTTAGACAAGGAAAAACTACTTGGCCATAAGAATTGTCTAGCCAGAAAGTCCAAATCCTTCACAAACCCAACTAGAGCCACCTGTAACATGCACCTATAAATAGGAAGAGCCTGCACCATAGATTTTAGCAGCTGGACATGACCAACAAAGGACAACCATCTATGAGTCCAATGATTAACCTTCACACAAAACTTGTCTAAAATATTTTGCCACGATTCCCTTGGAAATGTACCAACAAAGATATGATAACCCAGATAAGTTAAATGGAGATAACCAACCTGGAACCTCAAGATATGAGCAATCCTTTGTTGAATAAGCCTCAGAGTATTAAAGAAGAAAATGGAAGATTTATCATCATTAATCCTTTGACTAGAAGCAACAAGGTAGGTATACAAAGCCTTGCACAAATTTGTAGCTTCTCTGATCTTAGCCAAACCCATCAGGGTAGTATCATCCACAAATTGTAGGTGATATTGAGGAGGCAAACCATTTCCCCACCTCCAACCCTAGATAAAACCCAACTTTGTTGGCCCCAAAGTTATTGTTGCACCAAAAGATTGACCTTTTAATGCCCAATACAACTGCTAGAGTTAACGGATCCATGGGAGGCGATCAGTCCATGTCGCAGATCCTGACGAGAGCATTGACCATTTGCCAACAAACTCCCCCTCAGCATTACCTGATGGGATTCAAACCCGACACCTTTGGCTTTGATACCAATTGTTGGCCCCACAATTGTTTTTGCACCAAAAGATTAACCTTTTAATGCCTGATACAACTACTAGAGTTAATGGATCCATGAGAGGTGATTAGTCCATGTCGTGAATCTCAAGGGGAGCGCTGACCATCTGCCAACAAAATCCACATTACATTCACTAGTCTCCCTAGGCCTTCCGCCATAAGAATAAAAAAATAAGGGGAAAGAGTATCATCTTGACGAAAACCCCTAGAAGTACTAAACAAAGAGGAAGACTCACCATTTATCAACATTGAGAAAGAAGTGGAGGTAACACAACACATAACACACTGAATCCACTCCTTAGCAAATCCAAAAGCAATAAGATTTTTTTGCAAGAAGGACCACTTCACTCGATCATAGGATTTCGCCATAGCTAGCTTGATGAACATAACCTTTTCTTTTGAGAAAGCCATAGAGTGAATGGTCTCGGTGGCAATGACCACCCCATCCAAAATTTTTCAATCCTTAGGAAACCACTTTGTTCCTTAGAGATAAGCCCTCTAAGCCATCACTTCAGCCTATCAAACATCAACTTGGAAATGATTTTATAAACTACATTACAAAGGGAAATGGGTTGAAATTGAATCAGACGATCTACCCCCTCACATTTGGGAATGCGAGCAAGGAATGTAGAGTTTAAAGCCCACAACATCTGCTTATTCCTTTGAGACTCACAAACCACCTCTAAAAGGTCCAACTTGTGATATCCCAAAATTCTTTATAAAATTCAACTAGAAAGCCATCAAGGCACGAGGCTTTCCCTTTCCTCATCTAGAAAACAACAGTCTCTAATTCCTCTAGCGAGATATTGCTTAAAAGATGCTCATTCATCTCCCTAGTGACCAAAGAGGGGATACAAGAAAGAACTTGATTTTCTTCTACCAAACCATCTCGAGAATCCTCCCTGAATAATGAAACAAAGAACTGCGAAGCTTCTCTAGAAATATTCTAAAAAGAAGAAAGAAGCTCACCCTTGTCATTCACAAACACATGTATAGAATTACCATGTCTCCTGGCCTTCACTGAGTTGAAGAAGAAAGTGGTGTTTCGATCTCCCTCCTGTAGCCACTCAACTCGAGCCTTTTGCTTCCAATAAATTTCCTCGTGCAACTCACACTCTTCCAAAGCTTTCAAAGCCTTGGCCTCCTCCCCAAGTAAATCCTTAGAATGACCAAACTCCCTTATCTCTCAGGTGATGACATCCAAGTCAGCTTGAGCAATAACCTTAGAATGAAAAATATTGCCAAAGCATTGCCTTTTCCACCTTTTAATTTGATATTTTACATATTGTAGATGTAATGTAGATAAATGAATCTGCAAGAAAGATGGTTAAATCTAATCTAAACATGCATTAATCTAAATCAAACAACTAAGAATGAAGTAAATAAATTGAACAGTAAATAAAGCAATAATATGAAACAATCTCACCGAATATTAGTCCACCTCTTCGAATTATCTTGATTGTCCTCCATTTTTCCATGATGGTATTCTTGCCCTCAGATTTTCAGTATGTATGCAAGCATAGCCTTGATGTATGTGATAAAGCAAAATATCGAAGATTAACAAGTTATTCCAAAAGTGTATCGATTTCGGGAGGAGGAATAATGACAAAGATCAGCCAATTTATAGAAAGTTGGTTTTCAAACGATTGAATCAGATTCAAAGAGAGATCAACGATCAAGATTGTTGAATTCCATGCAATTGAGATTTGTGTTAGTTAAAACTGAGTTGGGAAATTCTGCAGGATAAAGATTAAATAAAATAATAATTTAATCTCATGTTAAGATTGTTCAAAAATATTTAATAGACATTAAAATTAAATAAATGATTTAATCTTCAGTTGAAAGTCTTCGAAAATAGAAGAATAAGACTTTGAATGAAAAGGATAAAGTTAGAATTCAACATTGATCTGTTCGAATGCACACACGAATTAATTAATTAAATAAAGATATTTAATTAATAAATATATTTAAGTAGGAGAATTAGATTAACTGATCAAGATAAAGAGTTTCTTCACAAAGATAATTAGACATGGAATCAAGAGATAACTGGTGGATTTAAATAGATCTCGAGTCAGATGGTGAGTGAATAATTAGTTAAGTAGGCGATAGAAGAATGTGATAGAAATAACTCTTTTTATGAATTAAATGTTTATTTAATTCAACATTCAAAATTTGAAAAGATTTAATTAAATAAATAATGATTAATCAAAGTTGAATAACATCATAATGAATGAATTAAATAATTAAAAGGTTATTTAATTAATAGAAGAAAGTGTGTTTAGGAAATAATTAAATAATTAACATTATTTAATTGTGACCATGGACATTAGAAAATTATGTCGAAAGTGGTACTTTTAGGCCTAGACCAATTTTCAGTGTCTATAGTTTGCCCCTATATGATACAATGTTGTTTATCACATTATGTCAAAGAAATTGAAAAAAAGATATGCCCTAGTGAAAGTATGGTGAGGAAGGATGACAAGGAGGTATTGGTATGCCCCCTTGAGAGGATAGGTAGGTTCAAAGAACATGAGTGTGCTCTCAAAATCAATGAGAGGACTGGAATATGTAGGACAAGAGACTAGGGGAAAATAGATAAAGATAATGAAAATGTTGAAAAGAAGAAATGTTAGAGCAGAAAAAAGATGAATAGTAGACATGGATGTTAGTATCAGAAATAAATATTACAAAAATTATAAAATCTTCAATATTTTTCCAAATACATACTAAGCCTTGCATTAAATCATCATTGGGTAGGACATGACATAAATAGAGACAAACACCAGGTATGACATTAATCAAGGTGTGCAAGGTCATCCACTTGTGAAAAATAGATAGTTGCAGACAAGGAGTGTCTTTAACTCATGCTGAAGTAAAAATTTCCCTAGTCTTTTTTTGCAGACAAACCACAGACAACAAACAAAGAAAATATGGGTCATGAGATGTCATTGCTCCTCTAAATCCTTCATGGGAGATCCTCGAGGAAACTAGTAACATGACTCAAAATCCAAAGTTAAAAAAATAGTTGACAGACAACAGTCAAAGAAAAAGAGTTTGAGACATCCTTGAGAAAGCTAGTAATCGGACTTATAGACAAATCAATAAAAAGAGAAGACAAAATAAGATATAAAGTCAAAAATCCAATAAAAGTATTTGCCAAAAATTGATCTTGTGTGATTGTGTGATGTTTGACATAGCCCGATGTGAGGGATGCAACATACCGTATAAGACATTGATTCCGGTTTTGACTTTGTAATCATTTATTTAAGGCATGACAAAGCCTGGTTTCAGAATGACACGTGTCGTATAAGACATTGAGCTTGATGATGTTGATGCAACAAGCTACATGAGGCTATGATGATTAACAATGTCTATTTGACAAGAAAGACATATCTTGCTTAGGACATAAGTTGATCATTTTGATAATATGTTTGATTTTGACGTGATGACAATTTGACATGTTTTCCTTCTTGATGCATGACCTATATTGATACTTTGACCGTTATGAGTGTGTGTGTCTGTGTTGACTTATGTAGACTTGAGATGATGTACCCTAAAGGACTGACCTAGTGTGGCCTTGGGGGCTCATCGATTGATGGCCTTGCCTATGTTGTACACACAAAGACCTCATAGTTCGACACGAACAATGACTTTGACATATACAAAGAATGAGTCATGATTTTACGTGATACATGACAAACCTAGATAAACAAACCTAATGCCTCGGGGGCACATCGATAGATGGCCTTGCCTACGTCCAGTCGCAGAGGCAATGTAGTTTGATTATGTCTATGATTGACTTGACACAACTAACTCTGACTATGTTTTTAGGATTTTTGACATGTTTTTGTTTTTGTCTTTTTTGGGGTTTTTTGATGTTTTTGGATTTTTTTCACGATATTTTCTTATGGTGAAATTCTATGTACAAGTTCCAAATGACACAGATCGAGGATTTTCCCCCAGTCAGGAATAAGACCTATAGGATGGAGTGGGGAGACAAAGTGGAATTGATGTCAATCATTCCAAGTAATGGATAAGCCAACCATTTATTATGAGTGATGGTGAATATTTTGATTGGAATGATGGTAGATGAAGGAGCATAGTCGACTACACATGACGTCTTTTTTCCAGGATTTTCACCATGGTACCTATCCATAATGCCTCTGAAGTGATTTTCACTAATGGATGGGTTATTTCTATTTAGTATTTTATTGATTTTTTCAACTTTTTTTGGTGTTACAAAGACACCTATTTACTAGGTTTTCATCATGGTAACAAATTTTTTGTTTTATTTTTATTTTTATTTTTGTATTTTTTTTTATTAAGACATGGTTCTCAGAAGCTACGCATAGAATCTCTTCAGATGAAGGTTGTTGATCGGTGATAAAAGTGGTTTTCCTTCAGAGGTTGAGAGTTGATATGCTCTTGATCCAAAAGCTTATGTAACAATATAAGGTCCTAACCAGTTAGGTTCAAACTTGCTTGGTTTTTCTCTTTCTGTCCAATTCTTAGGATTTTCCATCAAGACCAGGTCACCAATGTTGAAGAGTCGATTTAGAACTTTCCTATTATAGTTGTGATGAAGACGGTTCTGATATGCTTGCAAATGATCTAGAGCCTTTTGTCTTCATTCATCTAGGAGTTCTAACTCATGCAATCTAGATACATGATACTCTTCATCGTCAATATGACCTTTTAAGGATACACTCAGGGAAGGAATTTCAACCTCAATAGGTAAGATAGCTTCAAAACCGAATACCAGGGAATATGGAATGGTGCTGGTGGGAGTACAAATGCTTGTGTGATAGGTCCATAAGGCAGGATTAAGCTGTAGATGCCAGTCACGACTAGTGTCATTGATAGTCTTTTTGAGGATTCTGATAATGGTTTTATTAGACGCCTCTGCTTGGTCGTTACCTTGTGGGTAATATGGGGTGGAAAAATGATGTTGGATATGGAATTCTTCATAGAGATGGAAAAATTCTTGGTTTTTGAATGGACAACCATTTTCTATGATGATGGATTGTGTTACAACATACCGAAAAATTATGTAGTTTAGGATAAACTTAGATATTTGTGTGTCGGTGATGTAAGTCATGGGAATAGCCTCGATCCATTTGGTGAAGTATTCGGTGGCGGTTATGATGAAATTATGGCCATTAGAAGATGGAGGGTGTATCTTACCTATGAGGTCAAGTCCCCATTAGGAAAAAGGCCATGGTGAAGTAATTGGGTAGAGCTCTTGTGCTGGCACGTGTATCAAATCTCCATGTATCTGACACTGTCGACATCTCTTGACAAAGATATATGAGTCCTTTTCCATAGTGGGCCAATAATAACCTAATCTCATAATCTTGTGGGCTAAGGTAGGACCGCTAGAATGGGATCCACATATACCCTCATGTACCTCTCACAAGGTTGCTTATGCTTCTTCAACATCAAGGCATCTCATCAAGGTGTTATCTAAGGTACATCTATACACGGTATCTTTGATGATGGTGTATTTGGCAGACCTACAGATAAAGGTTCTACGTTGGTTTTTTGACAGGTCTAAAGGTAGGATTTGGGCATTTAGATAGTCATATATTTCCTTGTACCAAGGGGAAGTAGGACCAAAAATTGTACACACCCTCACGAAATTAGGGACATCATAGGTAGGGACCAAAAGTTGTTTGACCAAAAACTCAAATTTAGGCACGTTGCTAGGAATATCCAATAAGGAACCAATGGTTTCCATAGCATCTGCTACCTTATCTTGAATGCGTGGTATTTGTTGAAAGGTGATGACATCAAAGTACTGCTTAAAATTGTCGGCCATGCGCTTGTAGGGGCAATTTTCTCAACTTTTGTTTCACATTCATCATTGACTTTCCAGACTACTAGTTGAGAATCTCTGTAAACATGTAAAATCTTGATCTTCCATTGGCCTACCATTCTTAATCCTGTCACTAGGGCTTCATATTCTGCTATGTTGTTGGTGCAAGGGAAAGCAATCCTGAATGATTTGGGAATAGTATCGCCTTGAGGTGTAACAAATAGTATGCCTGCTCCTGAACCACGATTAGTATATGACCCGCCAAAGTATAATTTCCATGTGGTTCTAGTGTCAACTTTGAAGATAAAATCATCAGGAAAATCTACCACTAAAGGATGGTCTACCTTAAGTGGTGCATCTGCTAATTGATCTGCAATTACTTTCCCTTTTATAGCTTTCCTTTCCACATACTGGATGTCATATTCACTAAGTATCATCACCCATTTAGCCAATTGGCTTGTTAATGCTACTTTACTTAGGAGGTATTTCAAAGGATCTATTTTTGCGACCAACATGGTTTGGAAGTTTAGCATATAGTGCCTAAGTTTTTGAGTAGCAAAGACTACTGCAAGATAGACATGTATGTTATTGTAGTTTAGTTCATATCCCACCAAAGTATGACTGATGTAGTACACTGCCCTTTCATGACATTCATCATTATTTTGTGTGAGTAGGGCTCCTAATGCTGATTGAGTTGCCGATATATAAAGTATCAAAGGTCTGTCATCTATAGTTGGAATTAGCACAGGTGGTGTAAGCAGATAATCCTTGATTGTTTGGAAAGCTTCTTGGCATTTGGGTGTCCATGCAAATGGTACCCCCTTCTTGAGAAAATGTTGGAACAGATGTATCTTGTCTGCTAACTGTACTATGAAGCATCTGATAGACTATAATCTTCCTTGTAGTGTTCTTAGCTGACCAATGCTAACTGGTGGAGGCATATCCACTATAGATTTTACTTTTTTAGGGTCCACCTCAATGCCTCTTCTAGAAATGATGTATCCTAGAAGTTTTCCTGATTTAACACCGAAGACACATTTTTTTGGATTTAGTCTTACATTGTAATTTTCCAGTCTTTGGAATATCTTGTCAAGTACTTTCAAATGATCTTCTCTTGTCAATGATTTGGCTATTATTTCGTCAACATAGTCTTCTATGAGAGTATGTACAAGGTCATGGAAAATAGTCATCATTGCACATTGATATGTAGCTCCAACATTTTTGAGCCCAAAAGGCATAACACTCCAGTAGTATGTTCCCCATGGACATGTGAAATCTGATTTGTGTTGGTCTTCAACAACAATTTTGATCTGATTATACCCAGAGAAACCATCCATGAGGGATAGCATCTCGTATCCTACTGTAAGGTCTACTATCATGTCGATGTTTGTCAAAGGGAAGTCATCCTTAGGGCATGCCTTATTGATATATCTGAAGTATGTACAAATGCGGATGCCCCCAGAGAGTTTGGTTTTTGGGACCAGATTAGAAATCCAGTCTGCATAGTCATGGACCTGATGAACCCAACATCTAATAGCTTCTTAAGTTCAGCTTTGACTAGTAAAGTGATTTGTGGATGCATTTTTCTTAACTTCTGTTTGACTGGCTTAACACCTAGCTATAATGGTAGATGATGCAATATAAGGTTTGGATCTAGCCCCAACATGTCAACATATGACCATGCAAAGTTTATTTATCTCTTTGTGAAGAAGTCTCAAAAATATTATTGCTCTGTCTTTGTCAAAGATCCTGCAAAGTATATTACCCACGGGTTTTCTTGAGTATTTATGTTGATCTCAACAGACTCTTCTACTAACATGGGTGAATTTTCCTGAGCAACTAGGAGAATGTTCAAACCTCCATCCTTGGGTGCCTTAGAGAGGTTTTTTCCCTCAGATGCGTCCTTTATTTTTACTATTTCTTCGTCCAAAGGCGCCTTTTGATTTTCACCTAGGAACTTGTCATTTTCATAATTTTCATTGTTTTTATTTTTCTTTTCATTTTTGCATCTAGAGGTGTAAATAGACTCCCCAAAACATGATTTATCATCCAAGTCTATGGTAAATCCGGCTTTATGAACCCCTCTTGGTATGCCTTATCGAAGTCCCATGAACTCAGCTATCGCTTCATTCTCAAATATGTCTAAGATGGGTGTACCTTGTTGATTCCAATTGATAAGTTGGGGATATACGAGGGGCATGTCATCATCAAAGTTGTCAAATGTGGAGGCTGACAAGGTGAATATAGAGTGGTTGACGTGGTCACAAAATTTTTAGACTAACTCCTTTTGTTATTTTTCCTATGGACAGGTAAACTCTGAAATGAGATGACTGCAAGGGCTAGGTCATCAGAAGACTATTCGTTAGGTGCCCATGATTCATGATCAAGGGTTTCCCAATAATAAAGTTTATGCCATTATTCTTTAGACAAGGAATTTTTAGGATGGGGCTAGATGGAATTAGTGTGGGTTTTATCATTTTTTCAAGTTCCACAAATAACTTATCTAGGTTCATCGTGCTAGTGGAGGAAAGGGAATCCCATTCATATTCTCTTGAGTCAAGGGATTCATCATAAACTGGGTCAAGTGGTTCATCGGATATCTTAATGTATTTTGAAGCACTTACTTCCTCTTGTAATGGTGACAAAGTACGAGGAATACCAATTCTAATCGGTTGAAACCCCAACCCTAGGCCTTTTGGTCATGGTGAGATAATGATTGCTTTAGTCCTTCCATTTTGGTGCAGTCGTAACCCACTATGTCCATCATATCCATTACTTTGCATTATCATGAATCCTTTTCCATATTTATCCTTAGATATTTGAATAGATGGTGAAGGGTATTCATTTTCTTCTTTGTACAAACACGAGGTGGTTTCATCTTGATCCGTAGCTTCATTACTTAACTCTCCCCATTTTGTCAATGTCATTGTAGGAGGGACATGGAATGTGACTATTGATTGTCTCTTGTTTGTTGTGGGTAGACCATATGAATTAGGAGGAATCATTTTATTGACACAATAGGATGCTTTCATGTTGTATTCTCCACAACCCTTATCTTGGATCTTGACCTTAGGAGTGGATGATGGTGTTTGTGATATAACGGACTTGGTAAGAGTTGATGGATCAACACACAAGGATAAGGTGGAGGATGAAGCCTCTTGATTGATTGGGACCTATTTTTGTGGAATTTCACATAGGATTGTGCAATATTGGAAAGGATTTGGATAACCATCAATGGTGACCTCTGTACCATTGTACGAGAATTTAAGAAACTGTTGATATGTGGAAGGGACGACTTTCATAGCATGTATCCAAGGTCTACCCAACAAAAGGTTGTAGGGAAGGGTGAGATCCAAGACTTGGAAGCTAGTGTCCATAACTGCAGGGCCATTCCTGATAGGGAGTGTGAAAATCCTTTAGATGATCTTTCCTCATCGTCATATGCCTTAATGACTATTCTCTTAGTGGTGTCAATGCATGCTTCTGAGAAAAATAATGCCTTAACCAATTTCAAGGTGTAAAGGTTCAACCCTACTCCTCCATCTACCAAGACTCGTCTGACTTTGGTTTGATGGACAAGAACTTCAAGGTGTAGTGGGTCGTTATGATTGGTCTTCTTAGTTGAATAATCCTACTGAGAGAATGTAGCGTGATGGGATTTGGTTAAGTATCCTACCATTTCTTTGAAACTATTGACATCTAAGTTGGTAGGGATATTTTTTCTTTGCAAGGCTTTATCAAGAATGGATCGATGATCAGGTGATAGGGTCAATAGTTCCAAGATAAATATATGTGTTGGGGTCTTCCCCAATTGGTCAAGTAAGTTATACTTAGGCTTGGAAGACTGTGGTGGTGGCTCTGATGAAGGACCTGGAAGGGTTATTTTTGTTCTACATGTATTGACCGCACATTCAAGACACTTCTTTATGGTAATGGTATGGATATTTTCATCAACAACTTGGATATGATTGATGATAGTACCTGGTTTATAATCGTACTTGGTATTTGCATAATTGGCTGAGGCATTAGGCTTAGTTCCCAAACTTGAGGCCTTTTCTTTTGTATGGTCATGTAATGGATATGTGAAGACCTTATGATCACTATTCCTGGTATGTTTCTGCCCATTGACTTATATGGTTCCATCTTCAACAAAATATTGTGTGATGTTTTTCAGTTGTGGGCATTGCTGAAGGTTATGTCCCTTTGTTTGATGGTATTCACAATAGGCATTATCATCCCACCATGAAGGTCTAAACTATCTAGGATCATACTATTTTAGTTCCAGAGGTTTTAGGAGATTATGTTTGATCAGTTCTTTGAAAACTATCTCGATTGGTTCCCCCAAAGGGGTAAATTCACGTTTAGGAAATCTCCTATGTGGTTGTTGTTGTTGTGAATTTTGGACAAAGTTTTCTATTTGATTTGGATTATTAGTCATGTCTTGATTGGAGTTGCAACCTCTAAGTGTGATGATAGGTCCTGAATGTAGGGTTTTAGCATCAACAATACCGTCATTTGTTACATTCTTGTTTCTAGACCAAAATTTGTTTCTATCGTTGAGAGGATTTTGGTGTTGAACAATTGGGTTTCTGCCTAGTACCTTAATGTCCCCTTTGTCAATAAGGAATTTTTCAAGAATGATGCCTTTTTGCACCATGTCTAGGAAAGAAGTACAACAATGTACTCTTAAGTCAAGTTTCTTAGTTTCGGATGAATATTTTCAAGGAATGTCATGAATTTTTGTTTTTTGGGTATCTCAATTAGACATTGACTAGCTAAACTTCTCCATGTCTGAAAGAAAGTGGTGAAAGTTTCACCTTCTTCTTGTGTAGTGTGACACAGGGTAGCTATCGTCATTTCATTTTCTATGTTGAAGGCAAATTGTTCGACAAAATTCTCAACTAATTTGCCCCATGATCTTATGCCATATGGTAGTTTAGAGAACCATTCCAATGCTATCCCAAAAAGGGTTCATGGAAATAGTCTCATTAAATATGTGGGGTCATACAAGATGTCCATGCATGTTGTCAAAAATTCTTTGATGTGTTCTAAAGGATTCTCCTCCCATTATACTTAGGAAAATTTGGTATAATGTATCTATGTACTGGGAAGGGTGTCATATAAAGAAATTTGTCAAAAGGACATGGACACAAATCTTGTGCTGAGATAGTTCATTTTCCAGACATAGACATACTATCCATTTTCTGTTGAAGGATTTGCATTTGATTTTGCAAAACATCTACTTGTGTCAAGGACATGTTGTTTGCATTGTTAGGATCAATGTAAGTGTTTTGAAATGCTATGTTTTGTGATAGATTATGGTTTGGTGAAGGTATATATCCTATTTGAATGTTTTGATTCAGTATAGGGATATATCCTGTCAGAATTTTTTGATTTGGTATAGGAATATTTCTTGTCGGAATGTTTTGATTTGGTATAGAAATATTTCCTGTCGGAATATTCTATGTAACCCCTATTTGTGGAATGGCAGTATGTGGTATAGTTGTGTTCATGCCAAATTTGGATCTTTTACCAGTAGTGTTTGTGCCAAAGGGTTTTGATGAAGATGCTCCCGTAGTGAATTGTAAACCTTGTGTTATGTTTAATGGGGTTGTGTTTACAATTGACGATGTTTGAGTAGGTACGCCAGTTGTTATTATTGTGGTAATTTGAGGAACAAAGACACTTGGCATCATGGTTTGCATTGGTTGAGTAGATGTTATTTTCAAAGTGTGAACGTTAAATCCTGGTGGTAGTGTGGCACCTTCTATTATAAACTTTGCTAGATATCATCGGGGATCATTTTCTAAACACTCATGCATAAAGGATGCAAAATCAGGATCTTGTACGATAGCGTCTATGTCTTAAGTAGTTTTTTTTCCATGTGTGTCTCTAGTGACATGTTTTTCAAGAAAAGTTTTGTGTGGTTGCTCTTTCCCTGATGGTTGGTTTCTGAAAGGATTGATGAATTCATTGGGGTCTGACATTTCTCTTTGTTTCTTCTTAGCCCTTGTTTCGACCATGAAAGTGTTGCTCAAAATGGGTAATGCAAAACTATGTATAGAAACTGGTATGTTCTAATTCTATGTTTTTTGGGATTTTCTAAATATAAAAGATGTCACTAAAATCAAGGATTTATAATATGATGTATACTAGGATGACATACGCTAGGATGGATTATATGCAAAAAAATTGAGTAGACTATGTCGGTAAATGATTCTAAGTGGGTTTAACCTACCACCTATGGAATAATCGAAAACTATGACTTAAATTTACCAAGGAACCTGATGTAGGACAAAGACAACTGATAAGGTGAATTTACCAAACTAGACTGATGAGTTGGAAGGATTCACTAGTAAGACAATAATGACTAGGTTCAATGACAATGACAAATCGAAGCATGAACATATCCAATGACGTGAGAAGTTGTTCTATTCTATGATATGCAAATTCTTGTGGAGTAACTAATTTTTTTTTTTGCAACTAAGATGAATATCTCTAAGACGTAAATGACACCTAAACAATGCACGATTTTTGAGCAATTTTCCAGTTTTTGTCCAAGATTGATTGTAAAAAATAGAGGTGAAAATGATAGTTTTTTTTGGTCTAAGTTTGCAATTTTTGAGCATTTTGTTGATAGTCAATTGCGGTTGAGGTTTCAAATGCAGTTAAGAAATTGACAGATGCGTTACAGATTGCAAATGCGACTCTATGGTAAAAAATAGTCTTGGTTGTTGACAGAAAATTGTGACTTTCGTAGACACATGCTGTTTAACTTATGATAGATGTGACTCAAAATCTAAAATCTATGAAAACTAATTTTGTTGACAGACACATGCAATTTTCTGTTTAATTGTTGTGACTCGTAAACACACATGTGGTTCAAAATTTGACAATTGCGACTTTGTTTACAATTGCGGTTTTCTGATGACAAAGTTACAACTGACTTAGTTTTATGACCAAGTTTTGACGAATAAAGAAAAAAGAACCACATAATACAAAGTGTTTTTCAGTTTGATATGTACGAATCTATAAAAATTAGAAGACAAGTACAACCTAGGTTGTGTTGGACAGTATTTATTGAGTTCTTACTTGGGTTTCCCCAACTACGCATATTCAAGGAGGATGACTAGTAGCTTGACCCCACTGGCTCCCCTCCATGACACTCACTTATATGGGGAAGCCAAGCTATTGTATCCATGAAACTCCCATGACATACATTTCATCTCTACACATGAATCGTAAGAATGTAAGATGGCTTCACAGGTCCAACCTGCTGCACTAGTAAATAGATTGGGATTTTGGAAAAAATACAACAAGGTTTTTAGTAAGGGAATTTCATTCGTGGGGCACCATCCATGCGGCAAGAGACCATTGCTTCCCTTCTCGTCAGAACAGTGAGCGTGATTTTTGGGGTTTCCCCAAAAAATCCACTTTTATATACCAACTGGAAGTCGCTGGCGATAAGTGTGTTACCAGTTTGAGTCATCTTGGGGTGAGTACTTTTCCCACCAAGACAAGCCCAAGTTCTAGAGTCAGTATCCAATTCTCTTACACCCAGGATCACACAAATGTGCAAGGGGAGAGGATAAATCGATATACCAAATCGTAAGGGTAACTACAAAGTGTGCTTTCATACCAGACAAAGTAGACACTAGTTAATTTTAAGCCAAATGACAATTATCTAACTACCAAAAACAAAAGTTCATTTTAAAATTTTAAATTCTTAAACAACAGTTTCTGCATGCAATTTGTTAGTAGTTTTGTTGGTCTTTGTCATTCGTCCTACAAGAAAAGGGGTTTGGTTTTCAATATCTTCTATGCTTCATCCTACAAAAACTATGTTATCCACCCAAGTCAAAAGTTGCAAACAAAACATTAGCGAAAATAAAAAACGAAAATGAAAAATTGTAAAATGGAAATTCAAAAACTTGAATAAAATTACCAGCCAGATGCGTCATTTAAAGCTGCAGATGCGTTGCGTTGTTGATAGCCAAATGCATTGCGGGAAGTATCAGATGTGTCTCGTGATGTCAAATGCGTCACAAAATTTGTCAGTTGCGGTTCACAAAATCAAATGCGTTGTTTCGTCAATCAAGTGCGTTTTTCTGTACAATACCTACAAAACAAAAAAATAAAATGGAAATGGATTCATGAAGATTGAAGTGTCTTCATGTCGGGTTCGCCAAATGTAACATAGATAAAATGACTCTACAAGAAAGATGGTTAAATCTAATCTAAACATGCATTAATCTAAATCAAACAACTAAGAACGAAGTAAATAAACTAAACAATAAATAAAGCAATAATATGAAACAATCTCATTGAATATCAGTCCACCTCTTCGAATATCTTGATTTTCCTTCTCCATTTTTCCGTGATGGTATTATTGCCCTCAGATTTTTAGTATGTATGCAAGCATAACCTTGACGTATTTGATAAAGAAAAATATCGAAGATTAACAAGTTCTTCCAAAAGTGTATTGATTTCGGGAGGATGAATAATGACAAAGGTCAACCAATTTATAGAAAGTTGGTTTTCGAATGATTGAATCACATTCAAAAGAGAGATCAACGAGATTGTTGAATGTCATGCAATTGAGATTTGTGTAAGTTAAAACATGAGTTGGGAAATTTTGTAGGATAAAGATTAAATTAAATAATAATTTAACTTGGTGTTAAGACTATTCAAAAATATTTAAGAATATACATTAAGATTAAATAAATGATTTAATCTTCAGTTGAAAGTCTTCGAAAATAGAAGAATAAGACTTTGAATGAAAAGGATAAAGTGAGAATTCGACAATGATCTATTCGAATGCACACATGAATTAATTAATTAAATAAAGATATTTAATTAATAAATATATTTATGCAGGAGAATTAGAGTGACTGATCAAGACAAAGAGTTTCTTCACAAAGATAATTAGACATCGAATCAAGAGATAACTAATGGATTTAAATAGATATCGAGTCAGATGGTGAGTGAATAATTAGTTAAGTAGGTGATAGAAGAACATGATAGAAATAACTCTTTTTATGAATTAAATGTTTATTTAATTCAACATTCAAAATTTGAAAAGATTTAATTAAATAAATAATGATTTATTTAATAGACTGTCAAAAAAGGTTAATTGAATAATTAAATAATTCAAAATGAATATTTAATTATAGTCGAAATATGATAAAAGGTGAATTAAATAATAAATTATTTAATTCGGAAAGAGAATTAATTAATTAGCGACGTAATTAAATAAATAAGATTTGTTTAATTAATCAAAGTTGAATAAGGGTCATAATGACTTAATTAAATAATTAAAAGGTTATTTAATTAATAGAAGAAATAAGTGTTTAGGAAATAATTAAATAATTAACATTATTTAATTGTGACCATGGACATTAGAAAATTATGTCGAAAGTGGTACTTGCAGGCCTAGACTAATTTTCAGTGTCTACAACAACAATTTAGAAAAGGAATACATAACAATGCCAAAAGCAGGTCTTCCCCTCCTCCACCATTCAACCACATGCACCTGTAAAGAAGAATCTCTTAACCACATAAGTTGGAACTTGAAAGAAGGGGATCGAGTAACATGAGCCAAGGTAGCAAATAACTTAATAGGCCAGTGATCTGAACCGCTCCAATCCAAAATCTCAGAGCAAGTAGACACCCAACCTCCAACCCAGAAACATGACACCAAGAAATGGTCAAGTCTCTCAACAATACAACTCTCCCCCAATATCCTATTGTTCCAAGTAAACTAACCATTCTGAGGCTTAATGTCAATCAGATTCAAAGCAGAAATGCTATCACAAAAAAGGAAAGCAGAGGGCTCCAATCTTGCAATACCACCCTTGTTTTCATCCAACTCAATAATGGCATTGAAATCACCTAAAATAATCCAAGGGAACAAGGGAGCATGGCTCTGAACAAAATTAATATGAGACCATAAAAACTGCTTACCAAGAAAGTCAGTAGGTGCATAAACGTCTGAGAGAAGACTAGTTTCCCCCAACTCCAAGCTTGAAGAAACCACAAAAATGGATGACTTGGAGGACAACCACCAAAGAGGGAAAATCTTCAATGGGTTCTACAAGCAATCCACCCCCTTTGTATTACCATGAGCCCCAATACACTGGAAGTCACCCTGCCCCCACAACTTAGGTAGCAAACCACTCATACCATCAACAAATAACTTAGTCTCCTGCAAGAAAAGAACATCAGGAGAATGAGTTCTTAGCAAATCATGAACAATTTTTTGTCGAGGGCCATTGTTCAAGCCCCTTACATTCTAGGAGAGGACAATAATTTTGAAGGGTTAGAAAAATGAGAATCCATGGTCTTAATAGACCCAGACTCCACCAAAGTCTCCCCCATTAACTTTATTTTCTCCAAATCCTTCTTTCTCCCAAATTTAGATGACTTCTCAACAACCCCTTTCTTTTGGTCTTTCTGAAGAATCCCCAACACAGGAGAAGCCCTACCGCCTTCTACTAATTTTTACCCCACTTTCACCACTGGAGTTGAGATCTCTCCCTCCCCCATCTTTTTATCCACAAGAGTCTCGAACCTCCCATGAACCACCAAACTCAGATCTGAATCCACTTGCAAGGTCCTTGTCTCTTGAGAAGTCTGGTTGAAATCTATGATAAATCCATCTTGAACCCCTTCTAAAACACCCTAATCCAACAAAATCATTCCCAGATTCACCTCCTATTGACTAAGATCATCTAGAACCTCAAATCTATTAAAGGAATCACCTGATTGGTGCTCCTTAAGAATCCTCTTTTGACCCCGATTTTGATTACGAGCCTTAGTGGAATAAAACCTTCCGCACCGCCAGCCTCATTCAGAATAGGGTCCTTTCCTTTTTCAACATTAGGATTCTCATAGGGAGGTTGAGAAAATTGAGACCTAGAAGATTTGGACTTTGGGTATCTCCTTTGTAGATGGCCATATTCACAACAGAGACGACAACGAAAAGGTAATATCTCATAATCAAGCTGTTGCACCCAAGTACATGAACCCGCACAAATTTCTAAAGAATTTGGAAGAGGGTTATTTTAATCCATTTCAACACAGATGCGAGCAAAAGTCATTACCTTTCTATCCTGAGTTTCCTGTGAATGACCCACCAGTTTTCCCAGCAACGAAGCAACCCAATACAAAATGTCATTGCACCAATATTCAACTAGGAATATGGGTAGACGAACCCACACCAAAACCAGATTCTAAAGTTCCTTTAAGGGATCAAAACTTGCATGCCAGGGTTTAATAAATAAACCAACCTGGTTGTGGAAGTAAGGCCCACCTTCAAACACTATTATGATCTTCCATGCAATTAAATGTCACCATGAAGTAGTTGTTCGCTAGCAACATTATTTCCATCTCACCCTTTGGGGACCAAGTACAATGAGCCCATGATTCTAGAAATTGGAGAGACACCCTCATTCCAAAAAAATTACAGAGTAAAGCATGTTTCAAAAAATATTTGATATCCTCCACAATTGATTCAGGCTGAATGACCAACATCCACCTATCTTTGGTACACTCCAAACAACCATTTATCTTCATTATACGTGAACCACCAGCCAAAAAAAATCCACCAGTACTTGAATCGTTTGAAAACAACCTATTAGTAAAAACCCTCAGAGAACGATTTGGAGAAGAAGCTCCAAATGCAACTTGAAAATCCAAAGGGGGTTTGACCTCCGATGTCTCCCCCAGAGCCATGCGAGAGAAAATCAAAGACCTTACCAGACTAAACCATATCACACACCCTCACCACGTAGCCAACCTAGGCTAGACCCAAACAAGCCGAACCTCAAACCAACTGAACCGGTAGGGGCAACGATCATATGTAGCAATGCAAAGAGAATATATGAAATACAAAGGAAGATTCTCCCCACCGATGCACCCCACACACCAGCCAAAAGGAGCTCACAGGAAAAAAAACCCCACCAAAGCAATCAACGACCCACCCCACAACATAACACAGCCACATAAAGTGATAGTCAAAGAAGAAATGTCATGCATAGGGGAGAAAACCCTCATGCAGGCCACACAACAACCCGTGACTCAAGAAGCTCCATCAACCATATATTAATATCTCAATAGTCTATGAGTGATCTAGATTTACAATAATAAAATATACATAAAATTTAGCTTTTGAGAGTGTTGGCCTCGAGCCCCCATCGGTGATCCCCCTAGACCGTCGCAGGGGGGGGGGTACCCCCGCACTCATGTATCAACGATACCTTATATAATTGAAAGGTTGAGACAAATTTTCCCAAAAAATATCCCACTTGTCGAACACCTTGCAAGAGCAATAGGAGGGTGTATAAACACCATCTCTTAATTGCTAGGGGCTGAAAGGCCTACTGTTTTTAAATACCATATAAAATTCTTTGTGCTTGTAGGCTTAGTTAAAGAATCAATTCGTTTTTATCAAAGTCCCTACCTTAACCAACTTCACCTTTCCATCTTCAACCATTTATATATATGATTGGTCTTGGCATGAAATATGACGTTCTTAGTTATACATATTGCACTCTAACTATCGCAATAAATTATAACTGCACCTTTTTTTATTCTAATAGATATGAACATAGTATCTTAAGCCAAATGGATTCTTTACAAGCATGAGTAGCTACCATATACTCAACTTCAATAGTGGATAAAGAAACCATAGCCTACCACTTACTCATCAAACCAATCACACCACCAAATAGAGTAAACACATAAGCACTAGTGGATCCTCTGCTATCAACATCACCTACCTAGTTTGAATCCATATAACCATGAATATCAAGGGAAATCTCGTCTTCAGTTTAATTAATATATGATAACACAAGGAATATTTTGAGGTACTATGCAAATATCTAAAGACCCTTTTAACTACATCCCAATGAACTCCACTAGGATTCTAGACATATATCTAGAAAGCACTCCCACTACTTGGGAAATGTCTAGTCTAGTACAAACCATAGTAGACATCAAACTCCCTACTGCACTTTAGTAAGGCAATCTACTCATGTATTTCATCTTTGATGGGGATGTTGGGAAATATGAAATAGATAACTTTGTTTTAGTTGAGAAAGGAACACATAATGGTCTACAATCCTGCATATCAAACCTCTATAAAATTGAATTGACATACTTACTTTGGCTAAGATATAAATTTTTGTTCACTATATCTCTTTTAATTTCCATCCCAAGAATGTGTCTAGCTGCACCAAGGTCTTCCATTTCAAATTTAGTAGCAAGTTGAAATTTAAGTTCTAAAATCATACCTTTCTCTTTACCAATAAATAACATATCATCAACATATAATGTAATAAAAAGGAAATGATCACCATCAATTTCATAATAAACACATTGATCTAATTTAGAACTCTCAAATCCCAAACTCAACACATATGTATCAAACTTTTGGTACCACATCCTAGGACTCTGTTTTAGGCCATACAAATATTTTTTCAACTTTTAAACTAATTTACTTTTACCTTTCACCATGTAGTGCTCTAGATGTTTCATATAAATATCCTCCTCCAAGTCACCATGTGAGGGAAAGTAGCTTTCACATCCATTTAAATCTCAACCTCTAAATCATAAGTAGCAATAATAGAAAGCAAAAATCTAATGGATGCCATTTTTACAACAAGAGAAAATATCTCACCATAATCAACACCCTCAACTTGAGAGTAACCTTTTGCAACTAACCTTGCTTTGTATTTCTCAATACCTCCATCTAGACCAATATTTTTCTTGAACACCCATTTAAAACCAATAGGTTTTCTTCCCTCAAGGAATGGTACAAGATACCATTTATCATTCTTGTTCAAAGCTGTCATTTCTTCATCCATAACAATCTTCCAATATTTTTATTCATTCATAATTAATGGCTCTTCTATCGATCTAGGTTCATCCATGTTAGTATTCAAAGCAAAACTACATCTCCAATCATTAGGTGAATACCTTTTAGGTGGTTTTCTATGCCTTGTAGACCTACGGACAAGCTAAGTTGGAGGTTCTTCCCCCTCTTTTGAAGATTTAGAGCTAGATGATATCTCCTCAACTTTTTATCTACCCATGGGTCTCAAATCAAATTTATCAAGTGTAGAAGGAAATTTAATCACATCTTCCTATTTACTTTGTTTTGGCTGCAATGTAATAGAAGAAAGCTTAGTTTATCTAAAAACAACACTTCTACTATATATTACCTTTTGGGCAATAAGATCTCAAAGATTGTATCCTTTCACACCATACCTGTATCTAATGAATATACATTTCACAACCTTCTCAAAATTTGTCCACTTCTCTTTTGGACCTTGTACATATGCCTCACAACCAAAACCTAGATAAGATATCTTAATGAAGGCTTGTGACCTGACCATACCTCTATAAGTGTCTTATCAACAAAGGTTGATGTAGGAGAATTTTTAATCTGGTAATAGACAATGGTAACAACTTTAGCCCAAAAAATTGTTCTAGACCAACACCACTCAACATACTCCTAGCCTTCTCCACCAGTGTCCTATTCATTCTTTCTGCAACTCCATTCTATTATAGAGAATACATAGTGTTCTTTTATCTATGAATACCACAATATTTATAGAATCTGTCAAAATTAGTAGAGAAAAAATAACCACCATTATCAATCCTCAAACATTTTATTTTCTTTCTAGTCTACAACTCAACCATTGCTTTAAATTATTTAAATCGACTAAAAAACTCAGATTTACTCTTTAAAAAATATACCCATGTCCTTCTACTATAATAATCAATAAATGAAACATAATAAATGGATTTTCGAATTGAAGGAAAATCTACAGGACCAAACACATTTGAATGAAGAAGATCCAGTACACCACAAGATTTATGAGATATTGAGTAAAAATGAATGTAGATTTGTTTTCCATAAATGCAATGCTCACATAAATCAAATTCAAGATTACAATCAGACAACCTTCAACAAGGTTTTTTTATTTTTCAAGGTCTTTAGACCCTTTTCTCCAATGTGGCCAAGTATTTGGTACCATAACATAGTTTTCTCTATAGGTAACTTTGACTTAGAAGAAAGAGCACCCTTGGGTACCTAGAAGCCATGACCATCTGCTGAAGATGAAACCCTCACCTCTTCCACATACTTTATTTTCACAAAAGTACTATTTCTCTTAATAGTGCATGCATAAAACTTATACAATGTGCCATATCTAACACCTCTAGAAATCACCATAGCACCTCTAACCATCTTGCATCATGCATAAAAAGAATACTTCCTACACACCTACATCTATTAGTTTTCTCACAAATCACAAATTTCATGCTAATCTAGGGATATTGAACACACCATTAATATTTTTTATTTTACCATCAAGAAACATGATTCTAACTTTACCATGACCAACAATATTTAAATAAGAATCATCACCCAAGTACACCTTACCTCCATCAAAATCTTCATATTCAAAAAACCAATCTCTATTCAAGCTCATATGGAAATATGCACCTAAGTCAATTAACCATGCACCGATACTTGCATGAGTTGCCAAAGCTACAATGAATTGATCACCATCTTCCTTCTTGGACTTAGAATCCGAATCAAATTTATTTTTCTTTTTATTTTCTTCTTTGCAGTCCTTAGAGATATGTGTAGGTTTACTGTAGTTCCAACAAATAACTTTGGACTTTCCAAGAGATTTGGATCTCCCCTTGGACTTGGGTTTATCATGCTTCTTGCCTTTTTCCTTAGATATTCCACAAATATTTAGAGCCTCCTTGGCACTGATGGATACCTTCCTCCTCATCTGTTTAGAAAGAAAAGAACCCACCACATCTCTAGTCTTCAATATACTAGAAGTACTTCCAATAGCCATAAGAAGAGAATCCCATGAATCAGGCAAAGAACAAAGTTCTAAAATTTCTCTTCCTCATCCATTTTGACACTAAATGATGCCAATTGAGCCACCAAAATATTGAATGCTTCCAGGTGGTCTATAATTTTTCCACCCTCTTCCATTCTCAAGAAATGTAACTTTTTGTTCAAGAAAATCTTGTTCACTAAAGATTTGGCTTGATACATATCACCAAGTTTCTTCCATAGTTTCTAGGTAGAGGTCTCTTCATGGACATTGATTAAAACAAAGTCTTCCAAGCATAATCTAATTAGACCCTTGGATTTACGATCCATAATATCATATTGAGAAACCAAAGTAGCATTTGTAGGCCTTGAAACACCCTCATCAATAACATCCCACAAATATTGATCTATCAACAGATCCTCGATCTTCAACTTCCATATTTTAAAATTATTTCCAAAAAAATTATCCACCTCTATTCTCCTTGATGAACTTTCCATTTTAAAATTCTTGCAACAAGATCACAAAGTATCTTTTGCACAAGCTTCCACTCAAATCTGGATTAGTTCAAAAAACCCAAAAATGGTCATAACTAAAATCAAAGGTGATTAGACTTCGATATTACTTGTAAGGAAGCTAAGGTAGTAGAACAACTTCCTACACTAATATTGAGATAAGAATAATACAAAAATTTATAGATCTTTACAACAATTATAGAAACTTAAACTTAAACAAATATAAATATCATGCATACCACAACATAGTGTATTTACATGGAGAAAACCCTTTCGAGAAAAAACCCCTTACTCTGAAAGATGCTCAATATATAATTTAGTTTTCATAAAGATTACAATATACTTGCAGAACAAGTTTCTCACAAGAGTATCACAACCAGATATCCTAAGGCAACACAACCATGCTATTAGAATCTCATAATACATCACAATACATAGTCATAATACAACACCCTCATAAATAGGGTTACCTTCTAGGAATAGTCAAGCCAAAAAATATCAACCATTAGATCTGAGACCTAATGATGAATGTTCCAAATTCATAATATATATATATAGCTTTTGATGGTGCTACTCTTGAGCCCCCAAACCCCCTATTGGGGTGATGATCCCCCTAGACCCCTTGCGGGGGTTACCCTCCTACACTCACGTATCAATAATACCTTATGTAATTTCAAGGTTGAGACAAATTTTCCCAATAGAGAAGAAAGTTATTCTCAATAGATTCATGCTCCAAAAGGGTTCTCCTAAAATCTACATAAAAAACATATATTTTTCATTGCATAGGTGAAGCTCACCACCCATCCTAGGCTTGAAATAAGCCACTCTCGAGCTAGGAGGTCTCCATAAGAATTGGATAACACAAAAGCACACAAAAAACATTAAAAAATTATAACACACACACACATACAAATAAACACCCAAGCCCAAGTATTGACTCACACATAATGAATCTTCTCAAGACTCATAAGGGGGAGACGAGGTGACATCTCAAACCAATGGGAAAACCTTTAGAAAATTAATTATAGTTTCAAACATCTCTCTTCAAAAATCTCATTTCTTATTGAATCTTAACTTCTCATCTCAAACACCATGCTCAATAGACAAGGGTACTCATACCCGAGCTACTCATTCTCAAAGGATGGAGTTTTCCCCTTGAGAGGTTCTCCCTGTCTCAACCCCACACTTGGGGAACTCTCATCAAGTGAGAGAGAAATAGACATAACAACCCAAGCCATTTTAACCAACACAATAAAAACAAGAACATTACAAAAAAGACACATATAATAATCATTGTGAAATATTTAATCAAATTCATATATTAAAATATATAAAGAGCTTGATTTCTACCTCTTCAAGCTTTCCAAGGAAGATATTATTGAAGAACAGCTCCAAGCCTTCCAACTCCTTTCCAAGTATTTTTCACACAATTCCCTCAAGAAAATTTCCCAAAATGCAACAATGAAGAGAACCCCCAATCCATCCAAAAGGAAATACTAACTAGAGCTCCAAGGGATCCTCACCAATGAGGAGGTGACACTTATCACCTTCCCATATCTCCAACACACACCCCTCTAAGAATCTCTTATGTGGAAGACATTTAAGGGAGGAAGGAGTCTCTTGCACTCCCTCCTAAAAAGTCTCAACCAAAACCATTAAGAAGGGGGAGTCCAATTGGGAAATCCACCCCCAAAATCTCCATCCATAAATGAACTTGGAGAAGAATGGGTGTGATTGGAATAATTCCATCCACTCCCCATAACGCTTAAAAATTTCCACCCCTTTTAATAGGCAACCCAACCCTTAGGTTACCATCCTAGGGGTTTAAAAATGAAGAAATTACACAAAATAAAACCTTTTTTCACCTCTTTAAAACTCAAACAAATTTAAATCGGAAATTACCCTCAAAATATAATTAAAAATTAAAAATTCTAGCTTAAATACTTTAAGACCTCACAAAATCACACACACTCATGTCTTAACCCAAATCACATTGATCACTTTTAGTTGAGGCTATAGTCCCTCCAAATGGACTATAGTTGGCATTGCAAGATTGGTCACATTAGGTTCCTTGGAGATCTCTGATTTGATTGGCCATGGAAGAATGTACCTACACACTTGATTTCACACATTAATGCATCCAACAAAATTGCATATCCAAAGCAATCAAAATGAAACATAGACATATTCACATTATCAATTTTCATAGAGCATTTCAAATCACACAAATATTCTAATTCCTAATTAAAATAATCTCTAAGATTCATAAAGATTGGATTAACATAAGAGCATTCATTCAACTCTCACAAGGTAAGAAATAATTTTCATTTCATAAAGTTCCATTTAAAATATAAATATTTTACTCATCTTAGTATTGAAAATAACATATGCATCAAAATTATCAATTCACTATCACGCATGTACAAGTTATCAAATTAGAGTTAGTCTATTCTACACATGCATTTTAATCATCAATAAAAAATCAAACGTAGAGTCAAGTATCAAAATTATCATAACATGAGCAATATCATAATGTATTAGTCTAAATGATAGAAAAATAGCATAATGCCTAGTAATCATAGGGTGGGCCTCACACCACCATTGTGGCTCTCCCATTGAGGTTTGTAGCCAAGTGGGTATTTGAGATCATTTTTAGTCCTTTCCTAATGTACATATTCTAGAGGAGGTATGATTTAATCCCTAGATCACTTTTCCAATCAAACAATCTCATAAGTGAGCCAAAATCATTAACTCTATATCGAATAATAGTACACTTCTTGTAATTTTCCTCAAGCCTTGTTTTATTATTTATATCAATATAGGAAAATTCGTCATAATTGAAAGTTTTATAGAAATGAGTAGTTTACATTTTTACCTCCATTCCTCCTCTAGAAAACACCACCATCTAGAGAACTTGAAGGCCCTTCATTTATTAAGTAAGAAAAAATATCCACAACATCTTCCCAAAAATTTAATGGAAATATTGCATGCAATCTCATACTCCTTGCACACTCCATGATTGTCTTATTCATCCTTTCTAACACACCATTTTCTTGTGGTGTTCCTAGAGCTATCTTTTGTCTATGAATTCCGTGGTATGAACATTGACTATCAAACTCCTTGAAATATCCATCTTCATTATATAATTTGAGATACTTCAACTTATTTCATGTCTCATTCTCAACCAAAGATTTTAATTTCTTAAAAGTATCAAATATATAATATTTTATTTGAATGAAATAACCCAAAATTTCCTAGTTGCGTCATTAATAAAAGTAACATAATAATAAGATCCACCAAGAGATTATACCTAAATCAGTCCCCATACATCTGAATGCACAAGCTCTTTCTTTTCACTCTTCTTTTCCTTCCCAACTTTGAGAAATCTAACTCTCTTTTATTTTCTATAAACATAGTTTTTATAGAAATCCAAAAAAACATGCTTCAAACTTGGCAACAAATTCCTTGACTAGAGAATCCTCATCCCCTTCTCACTCATGTGCCCAAGCCTATGTTTCCATAATGTTGTATCTTCCCCTATAGAATCCAAGGTAATAGAAAAATTAGCATTACTAGTACATAAATATAATGCACCAAACTTTTCTCCTTTTGTTATTATCAATTCTCTTTTAGTGACCTTGCATGAATTCTCTATAAATATAATTGTACAACCTTTACTTCTCATTTATCTTTTTGAAATTAAATTTCTTCTCAAATCAGGATACGTGCCTCGCCTCTTTTAGCAACCATTGGTTTCCATTTTATAATTTTATCTATATCTTACTTTTCCAATAATTTTACATGGTTCATCATCACTTGAATAAACTTGTCCAAAATCACCTTAAACATAGTCTAGAAAATATTTCCTATGGCGTGTAGCATGAAATGAAGCCCTTGAGTCTAACACCCAAGAATCAATAATATTATCTAACAAAAGGATTAAAGCATCTTGCAACACATCACCTACTACATTTTCTTCCTTATTATTTTCTTGTTGTCCATCTCATTGCTTTCCTTTTCAAGAAAATTCTTTCTTCAAGTGTCATTTCTTCATGTAATACCAACACTCCAACCTTCCTCTAGATTTGGGTTGTATCTTCTTAGACTTCCCATGATTTCTTGGGCTATTTTCTCTTTACCTTCATCTTTCCCTATTGTCCAAAGTCAAAGCATTACAGATGTCTCATGTGTGTTTTTCTATTGCATTTAATTGGAAAGGATAAAACCAACAACATCATCAAAATTTGAAGTGTTTGAACTAAAGAATAGTTACTCACAACCAAGACCAAGGTATTCCAACTTTTTGGAAATGAGTACAAAATCAAGAGAGCTCTGACCTCATCATCAAAGGTTACTCCTATAGAACTTAACTGATTGGTGACCATTTTAAACTAAATTAATGATCAATAATAGACCCACCTTTTGACATCTTTATATTAAATTAATGTTTCATAAAAAAATACCTTGTTTGAAGTTGAGGGTAATTCATACATTTTACCTAGTGTCGACATTAGATCCACCACTATTATTTCTTTTGATATGTTGAAAGCCACCAATGCTACTAGACATGGCCATATTATTCCTAGTGTGTTTTTGTCAAGAATGTCCCATTTTTGATCTATTATATGCACAAATTCATTTTCTTTCCACCCAATTTTAAGATTTTTTTTTCTTATATAGAAAATCCTTCATTTGCATCTTTCATAGCTAGTAGTTTTGGCCATTGAACTTCTCAACCCTAAAATTGCCTTCTCTTGCCTTTTCTCCCACTCAAACCAATTGTTAGGAATAAGATCTTTGAGAAATATACAATAAAATAAATGCATAAATAAGATATAGAACATAGAGATTGAGCTATATGTGATTCACCCAATATGAGCTATGTCCACAGAGAAATAAACAATCCTTCCTTAATTCCATCTAAAAAAGGGATACAACCTATAACACATATGCTACAATTCCTCTTCACTCTCTGACGGTCTCCACATAATACATTACAATACTTAGCCCTAATACCCTCATATAAGGAGGGGTTTCCTTCTAAGGCAAAAATATTGACATGATATCTACCCTTAGATTTGTGACCTAATAATGAATATAAAATAATAATAATATGTATAATATGGATTTTTAGGGCACTGCCCCTAAACCCCTCATTAGGATGACATCCCTCTAGACCTCAGAGGGAGGACCCCCATGTGATGAAATGGGCTCCAAAATCAGTAAGATCAAGTTCCATAACCAACATTAGCTTTCCTACCACCAATTCGTTTCTCCCTAGTCTCCTAGTAGTGGGTTTAGCAAAATTTATCACCTCACTTTTGATATATCACTTGTTCATAACACTTATCTACTTAAGGAATAAAAATAGATGATGATGGATGGTAGTTGTGAGATCCTTTTTGTCACTCTAGACCATGTTGATGTATGGGGTAAGCTATATGATCAAGAACCCCTAACTACTATTCTCACTCTTGTCATGTAGTTGGTCGTTCGATTGTTTTATTTCAATTTTTTCCCATGTATGGACTTTAAGCGTATGATTTTTTTCCATCCACTTTTTTTACATGAATATGTGTAATATTATTTAATAATTAGTAGTAAAGATATTTATTCATCAAAAAATAATCATTGTTGTATACACTTGTGAGTTATAAAAAATGTAATTTATATTTTCTAAATCTATGTGTAAGCTTCAATAAAATACAATTATTTCAACCAATAAGATTTCATATAAATATTTTTTTTATCAATTTTAGAAAAAAAGTGTGCATACTAATATTTAGAAAATAAATAATACCATTACTAATGATTAATTCAAACCCTTTTAATTATTAGTACTTGCTTTAAGGCAATACTATTGTGATGTCTAATTAGTTATTACTAATTGTACCTATGAATCAACTACATGTTAGTATTTTTTATGTAAATTAAAATTTATTTATTTATTTTATCAATGGAACTTTGGTCTACTAGTGAAGTTGAATGGTTTTGAATGAGCCCACCAAGAATCAAATCATATTGAGTGCAAGGCCCAACACCATAAGGGATGAGGTTAGTATTGTTCCTCTAGACAAATTTGATGGAATAGATACCCCTTAGTCTTTATCTCTCAGCTAAAGAGGTTTCAACCTAAGGCTCGTGCTATCATATTAGGTAGCTAAATGATTTTGTGGGTTTCATATAAAACCCTCCAACATTTTTTCTTTTTTTTTTTTATAAAATTTAAAAATATTTAAAATAAATAAATAAACTACTAGCAATCTAATTGGCTATGGATTTTTATCTTGTATTCTCACCTTCACATTGCTAAAGACAAATAATAATAATTTGTGTATAGGAAAAAAACTTTTATTGTGAGATCATGTGAGTCAAGTACCTTGCTCATAGTACTTTGAGTTGATCTATTTTATAATCATATTTAATATTATTTTTTAGTGACCACTTGACATCAAGCTCTTGTTTCTCGACCCCTTGTTGGCCTGAGTGGGGTGACATCCACCAACTCTCAAGAACACTAATCTTGATAGTAGCTTCACTTCCACTACATACCTTTAATATCATTAAAATTGGTGTATTGGTTCCTTGCAAAGTGTAAGGTGTCAATTTATTTCCTCAAGCTTTAATGAACATCTATGAGAGCTTGGCACTCTCCAACAAAGTTAGATTTTATTTGTTTGGACACAATGTTTGCTTCATCCAAATTACAATAATGATAGTTAGAATTTATTTATTTATTTGGTATTCCAATCCAAATACTCCCATGAGTAACAACATGGAAATTTTATATTTCAAATCTATTCCATCATTTGCCTTGTGTGCATTTATTTATTGAAGATGGAATATGAAGGGAATTATTATACTAGTTATGACTCTTGACTTATAAGCATCATCCTTTATATAAAATACATATAAACATTAATATATTAATTATATTATTAATACTTATTATAATTATTAATATATTATATATGTCATTATAATATGTGAAAGCTAAAATATAATCAATTTTTTAAATTTAGAACAAGTCTATGGAGTTTAAAATCAATAGTGGCATAGTATGATGGTTAAGTTGTGGTGTTTTTCTTGCCATTGAGGTGTAATTGTTGAATGCTTAAATTGGGAATGAGGTTCATAGCTCTGTGTCAAAAGCATTTACCCCTTTTTAAAAAAAAACTACGGAGTTTAAAGTTTACATAATATCTAATTTTTTAATTTTATTTTCTTTAATGATTCCACATTATATTTAATGAATTTTGACTAATATGCTGATTCATGTGGTCCAACTTCAATGTGAAAATTATCAATCCATTTAAAATAATTTCAATAAGTTGATATTATCTTCTTCTTTTATCGTCCATCTCTTTAGTTTTGAATCATTTTTTTCCTTTACCTAATTTTCATTTCAATATTATAATTCTTATTCTAACAATATAACATTACAAGACAAAATATATTCTACTACAAAATAAATTATAGTATTATAATCTTTCAAAACAAATACCATACCACTATATAACACATTATAATTATTAAAATTTTAAAAACATCCTTTTAAATTCTCATATATTAACCCATCTCTTAAATAATTAAGATTCTTGTAAAAAATAATATGAGAGAATAAAAAGTTGCTCACTTGTTAAAGAGCTGTAAACTGTCAAACTTGTGAGCTTTAAAATGAAGATATAGACGGTGACAGCTGCAAATAAAATCAAACATCACAAAACTGTTCACTCATAAATTAAAAAAACTCATTCTCTTCAAAGAAAACTATCCATCCACACTCCTAGATAACTAATCTTCAAACACTTCACGTAAAATCCCCTCAAACAATCCACCTGAATTCCCTACGTCAGACCACTCTGAAGAGCCCAAATCTCCTCTCTGGTAAAACATTTCAGGGAGCTTCGACTTCATGCCCCGCATCACCATATCAAAAATTGTAACTACCACATGCCCAATTTTCCATTCTTCACCTTCCCTCAGAAATTCCGTGTACCACTTCTTCAGCATTCCATACTTCATTAGAGCGACTGCAATTTTCCTGCTACGGTCACTCCTGTCTACCATTGTAATTATACATTCTCCTTCACGCAACTGAAGTCTTGAGTGATATGAAAGATGTTGTGAAAGTGCTTTATTTACATTCTCTACGGAACGAGAGCTATCAAGTACGACCACGAAGCAGGTAATAACTGTAATGCAACCTGACCGCCCGATACCAATTCTCTGAAGAGCAATAGTAGCACACTCTGAAGTTGCTCCATCCACTGCTCCACTGATCGCAAACACGAATGGTGATGGCACACTCTGAAATAAAAGACAAAACACAATCAGTTCATACACGGTAAATTGTTTTCAATTACAGATTACTTGAAACATCACTTGCCAAAATTTAGGAAGAAAAAATTTCAAAACAAAGCTGATGGTCGATAAGGGAATAAAAACGCTCCCTTCAAAATGAGATTTATGATTGGCTGGTAAACGGAATCCTGAAATCAATTCCTTCAGCTTGGCAATACAATTCCGAATTGCTCATTGCTCAAATAGGAAAGTTGCATATGTTCCAATACATGCAACTCTCCAATACCTGTTATGTTCTCCACATTCTCACAAGATTTAATCACAAATTCCTCCCAGAGCTCTGTCCAGAAAGAGATGGGAACTCCTCAAGCTCGGGACAATCAATAATGTACATTGTCTAACCTAAATTTTGCCTGACACATTTCTCAAATTTTGACAACTAACGAATTGGAGACATTTAACTTCGCACATCCAACGACTATAATCCTCTCCAAGCAACCTGGACCATAAAAAACTGACAATTTCTCAAACTCCGTACGGTCACGAATGGTTATTTGTACAAGATTTTCATAACCAAACTTTATTGTTTTCAAAATTTGACTACTAGGGGAGAGGATATGGTAGTTGCACACTTTAATTTTAGGTTTCTCAAAATCTTACATGGAAATTTCAAAAAAATTCTAAATTTTTACAGTTTGACAATGTTCTTGTTTATAATTAAGGTTTTAGGACCACACCATCAAATATGATGTCAAATCAGCATGTTTTTTGTTGATGTATCCAAAAAAGTCCAAAAAAAAGAAAAGTGAAAGCACTAAAACATATTTTATTGGTGCGCTGATGTGGCATCACATGATTTGTTGCTTTTTAGATCTAAAGAATATATATTATTCAATTATTGGTAGTTATTGTGGGACGATAAAATCTGCAAAATGGTTAGTAACATGGTTAGTAACATGATAAAAACAAAATAACAGAAATCACATCCTTATGAGATATTATTTCATAATTCATTGTAACTAAATATGAACAAAAACATGTAAGATATGAAATAAAACTATCCCATATTGGATTGGTGCTCTTTGAGTATGTGAAAGAGCCCTTTCCCAATCCTTGATAAGCTAGGTGAAATAGACAATGAGATGCTTGAACTCAAGTTGCCTATAGTGCAAGTGCTTTAAAATGTGGCTGTTGTGTTGTTTGAAGGAGAGAAGCCTTCAACTTATAGTTGAGCTTGAAAAGAGGAGAAGCCAAATTGATGAATGTGGGATCATTCATGGGCCAATGACAAGATGCCACTTGTCAAGGTGTGAGAGGGTGAGGAATGTGCAAGTTTTGGCAAATGTGCCAATTTCAAATTTGAATTTGAATGACTTGACATGTTTTGGGGGGATGAAAGGTGCAATAAATGCTATGTTTGACTTATGCAAATAGCATTTAAAACCTTGTTGGAAGGGACAAGTCCTTTTTGGGGGGAAGATTCAAATTGGAAGAATATTCCATTTTGATGCTATTTTGAATGAAATTAGAAGAATTATAAATCAATAAATTGATTTATTGGTGCAAGTGGGTGGGTTAGTTAGGAGTTTAGATTTGACTCTAGTTGAGTCAAAAGCTAGAGAATGAAAATCATGATTAGAAGTTAATTAATTTAGATTAATTAACTTAGGGGATTTTAGGGATTTGATATTTGATTTTAAATCAGTTTGATTTATTAAATCAAATAAGAAGAACCTTAGGAACTTAAATAAATAGTTTGATTTATTTAATTAAGCTTGATGAACCTTAGGATTAAATCAATAAATTGCTTTAATTGATTAGTAGAAGAAATGAATGCATGATGTTAGTTACAGTGGAATGCATAATGTTATTTTTGGATGTCTACAGTTATCATCAATACTAATAACTTTAAAGTCACAACTATTGGTTCAATATTGTCAAAAATATTGAACATTAGATCAAGGAATGCTATAACAACTATTGAAACATACTCAACTATTAAATCCTTTCTTCTATCCAACTCAAATATTTCACCTCACATCTCTATCAATTTGTTACACTCTCAGACACTTCATACCCCTGAGACACAAGTATTCAAACACGAGGTGTGGACATTGACTAATGTATTCAAAATTCACTTGGAACCCTAAGATTTTCAATACAATCAAATTTGATTGACGAAGTCCACTCATTGGGGGTCTTAACACTACTACACTTTCCCCCATTTTCTAAACTATCTGTTATTCCTGATCAATCTGGAAACTCTTTCAAAGAGGTTCGAAAAATCATGAGCTCTTTCAAGTGAGAGGGTGCCTGAAGCTCGAGATAAATTTGTGTAAAGCTCTAATAACTTTAAAAAATAGCCCGGAGACACGAAACTGCTAAAGGAGATTTAGTTTTTGACTGAGAAGAGCAAAATACCTGTATGCAATTATCCCACAATGTTTTGAGTCGTCCATATTTGATTTTCAAACACTGCAAATTTTGAAGAGGAATCCATGAAGGAGTGCCTGACTGTTCTTTGAAATGCCAATCAAGCTGGAGCCACAGTAAGGAAGCTGAAGTCTCGATAGAAATATCTGATTGGCCTAAAAAGAATGTAACTCGACAATCCATGGAGTCGTCCATAATGGAATGGTAACACCTGACATTTGCTTTGGTGAGGGTATTCTTGAAACCTGTTGAATCCTGCATACACTGAAGCATCTCAGTTTTCTATAATGCAATAACAAATTAAGACTTGGAATATTACAATACAAAGGAGAAATATGTAGGGGTAACGCGTATACCAGATCTTGAGCACGCCATAGGCGATGAGGAGGGCCGAGCTCAAGTGCCAATTCTCTTCCCAGGTCCCTTAGGTGGTCATGCATTCTGAATACAAATTCGCCCTCTTTATACTCCAAAAAAAACTCTCTGGATAGACTCACAAGACACTTACTTTTGAGCGTTTCCAGTGCATGTTGAGCGTTCCATCCTGATATCTCCCACACTCTGTCGGCTATACTCTTCGGTTTGCCCCAAAAAAAACAAGCAATATCCATGAAAACCTGTTTCTCTTTACCATCCAATGCATCAAAACTTATTTTTAGTCTTTTCTTTACATCCCAAGGCAGCGTCCTGCTAAGTTTAATCAATTCTGACCTCCAATAACTGTGATCTCTACCATGAACGTGTCTCCCCAGAACCTGAAGAGACAGAGGCAACCCTCCACACAGATCTACGAAAACCTCAACCAGCCTCTCATACCCGCTGCATGGATGGGGTTGGCCAAAGGCATGCCAACAGAAGAGTTGCCTCCCCTCATTTCTATCCATTCCTTCTAAATGATAACGGACAGTAATCCCTGCGGTTATAAGCACCCCCTCATCACGGGTTGTGATAATAACCAAAGTATTGCCGAATTTATTTAATACATTCAGGACCAGTAGAGCATCTAATTGTTCCACATGATCGATGTCATCCACAACAATTAGGAAATCTAAGACGGGACTTCTTCGTAGATGATCTGTGAGATAGCTTGTTCCTTCCTCTGTACTTTTAAAACTGCGATCTTGGTCGAACAGATCTCTGAGAAGCTTAAGTTGCAAAGAAGGTAAGTCGCTTCTCGCAGATGCTTCTCGCACATCAAACAGAAAGCTTGCTCTTGAATAATTCAACATCTTTCGGTTAAACAACTCTTTGGCGAGAGTTGTCTTGCCCGATCCACCTATGCCGAAAATGCCAACAATCTTAGCCTTCGCCTTATCCTTCCCTTTCTGCAGCATGCACTGGATTTCAAAATCTAGGACAAGTTTATCAAGGCATCGCCTTTCAAAACCTTTCACAAGCTTGTTAACGCCTACTGGATATTTGGCAACATGTAAATATTTTTTCCTTTGTATTTCCTTTTGCACTGCTGCTACTATGCTTTTGCAGTCACTGAAACTTTATAAAATGAAAGCAGAATTCAATGAGAAAAAAGTAAAGCAGATCTGAAGCAAGAAAATAATTTATATGAGAAGGTAGAATTAGGGTTTTCTACCACAGCCACAGAAAGATTACCTGTCAAATCCTTCCTCAGCTATAAATGAAAGATAACGAAGGGCTTCTTTCCACCCATCAAGCTTCTCGAGATACTTACCCTTCTCTTCATATTTAATGAATGCATCAGCGTATACTCCCTTTTCTATATGGCGGAGATCCGATGGCCCCACTTTATAAAACACGGGAATGATTTTGGCCTTAGTTTCTATCATGAGAACCAGCTCAGTCAGGCACCAAGAGGACTGTGCATATCCTTTGGAAAAGATGGCTATGTGTACAGATGCAGAGCGGATGGCAGTCGCAATAATAGAAGGAAACGAATTTCCAAGCTCCTTCTCTTGGGAATCAACAAACGCCCGTATTCCCAGCTGCTCCAGAGAACTGTACAGCTGAATTGCAAGACTTTGTTTGACATCGGGGCCTCTGTGGTTAATGAACACATCAAACAATTTTGTAGATTCACAAACCACCCTTCTTTTGCCGGCAGGTTCTCTTCCAGAAAAAGCATCTGAAGACGCCATTGATTCTAATTCAAACGCTTATCACCCGTAAAAATATGGAAAGGGAAAGAAGGGGGCGAATTCAGTCCTTGTATAGGATTTGATTGAGTATGCCTAAGGCAATGAAATTATGTAGAGGAAGGAAGGGTGGAGTGAATTAAATAGATCGTACTGCAGGCGAGTTCCGTCCTTTCCTCGAAGAAAAATGATTAGAAGTTAGACAAGCGCCAACCTGTACACAGAAAGGTGAGTGAAATAAGTAATATAAAAAAAAGATGTTTCTTGTAGACCGTCGCGTCGGCCAGTATATATATATATATATATAAATAATTTTTTTGTATTGATAGAATTAGTAATAGTTATATTAAATATTATTATTTATGAGAATTTATAATAATCAATAGATCTTCATATTTGAAGTTTATAATGAGGTAAAAGTATTTTTTTATGTTTAAAATTAAAATATGTTTTTTTAATATTAATTATTTGATATATAATAATATTAGATATTTCTCATATCATATTGAACTATATTCAATAAAATAATATTTTTAGTTTCTTTTGATTATATTTTACCTTAATTTTTTATTCATTATTTTGAAGAACTAATGAACTTGTTTATTATCGTTAAAGTTTCAAACTCTCTTATATGTTTTTTTTGTCTATTTTTCATTTATTACATTCCATAAATTTTGACTATGAGTTGGCACTTAAAGTTAATTCTAATGTTGAAAATCCTCCTTGGTATATTTCTTTATTCCATTGTTCATAATTATCTTAAGCATGTTCCTAAAATCATGGGCATGCTCATGTAATATAGTTCTACAAAACCGAATCAAATCATATCAAAAGGAAAACAAACCTCGAGATTTGGACAAAATGAAGCTAAAGATTTAGTCTTCAATTCTATTCATAGTTTTCAATAATCCTTTTAATTGTGATGGAGAAAGAAAGGGTGAGTTACATGTCGATAAAACTTAGCAACATTATATTACATAATGGATTCTAATTACGTGTACAATGTCATGTACTTGATGTTTGAAAAGAAATGAATAAGGTCATACTTTATTTATCTAACACTAGTTGTTTCTTTAAATATATCTATAGGAAAATTAATTATTTGTTTAGATTTATCTCTTTGATATCAATTAGTGAAAAAATAACCTTTATATTTTTCATACAATCAAAATTGTTTTGTTGACGAAAAAGGTCCCACTCCACAATTTGGGTGAGGGATAATGAGGCTCTACTAGGGTTTCTTGTGTGTGTCATTGTCCATTTCATAGTCCTTTAGAAATCAAGAGTTTCATGCTTTTTTTCTTACATTTATTGTGGTGACCTTTCTACCACTAAGTCCTTGGACATTTTTCACCCACTTTAAATGGCCTCAAACTTTTATTCCTCTACTACTATTATTTTTTCTAGATAAAAGACAAAATCCTAAAATATATTATATTAAATAAAAGTATAGAAATTACAATAGAAGAAAATAAGCTTGATATGTATATACAACTTCAACATAAATAGACCTTTAATAATAAAACAAAGGACAAGCCCAAAATATGGTTACAACCACAAAGAGGATCTATAGCAAATACTATATGTATGTATATGTATGTATGTATGCATTTATGTATATATATGTATGAATATATATGTATATAGGTGTGTATATGTATTTATAAATATCTATGTGTGTATACATATGTTATATGTACATATGTATATATATGTATACATATATGTATACACATATATTTATATACATATATGTAGATATATGTAGAATAAAACCAAATTGCGTTGAGGTTGAACATTGGTAGGTCTGTGATCATCAATTTGATTAAATTAACCATCAAAATTTTTTTGAACACCATTTAGTTTTGGGAATTCAACATCTTGTGTTGTAAGTGGATGTGGCTCATGTGTAAGAAGAAGACATTGCTTGAAATTAATCTTGGAATTATTCTATAAACAAATAACCAAGTTCATGATGGTGTGCATGGAGAGCATTATCCATAGTGAATCACACTAAATTTGTAATCCAAGTTTCATAGCATTATAGGTGCAAATAACAACTAAATTTATTTATAGATCTTTGTGAGAAAATAAACCCCTAATCAGTTATTTCCTATTAAACAGATCATAACCCCTTAAAGATTCATTTAGAATATGTCCATAGAGAAAAAAATCTTGAATAAAATCATTGGAATTTTTTTGTAGGAGAGGTCGGGATTTTGAAGCAAATCCATATAGATTGAGAGAAAAATAGAGATTACCTTAGAAGGGTAAATCATTCTTGGTGAATTTTGAATAATTTCACAACTTTTCAAAAGTTGAGTCACCTCCTCCATCATAGGTCAATCAAATTTAAAAATCTTCACTAGCATCTTCGAAGAAAAAACTCCATACCCAAGAAATTCCCATTTTTAAATTGGTATGGAAATACACTTATTTCTTAGTAGGTTCTCCATGAAGAAAAGATTCAAAAAATGAGATTGAGGAGGATGAATTAATAGAAAAATTCATCTCATAAAGCACAACTATCATATGAAAATCACAAATCAACAACTTGGAAGCATAAGTGATCTTATTTCACACATAACACTTCAGAGAAATGATCATGTACTCTTGCCATTTCATTTGAACAAGCACAATATTGATGCGATTAGGACTTAGGAAAATATATTCACCACTTACCAATAAATGATTACACATAAAATAAAACCTACAACCAAAGATAAATGATTGGGAAAAAAATACCGTAAGGAAGGGGTCAACAAAGATCACTTTTTATAATAGCTATGAAGTCAACAAGTTACCAAAGATTTGAAGCATCCCATATTAAAAGATACCCAGACTAATCATAAGATAAATTAGCAATACAATCTGCTAATTTATTTCTTCCTTTCAAGCACTGAATAATTTTGAAATAATCTTGAACTAATCTAAAATATTCCAAACATATTGAAGACCATAATTTTTCTACCAGTTAATAAGAGATATATTTTAAAAAAATTATAATATTGATAGAATAACCCTCTATAATAATCCTTTTGAAGTTATTCTTTCTAAAAAAATAAATTAGCAATTATTTCAATCAAGCACGATGTCAAATTTTATGTGAGTTTGTTTATGTTTTATGTTCATTTATTTTGTACGAAATAACACTTGCAAGACTTAAAATCAAGTATCAAATTCTCCTTGAAGGTGATGAGTACATGATTTTAGACCCTCAAGGAATGAAGATCTGAGTGGTGAGTTGCATCTATTGTCAATTTATCACTTGTGTATCCATTAACCTCTATTTGACCAAGGGTAAGCTCTCTTTTTACATCATCATAGTCATTGTGGAGGTAGAAATATCAAAGTCGGGGTTTGACTTAGGCAAGCCCCTATACGACACAACCCTTCCCCCTCTTTATTGTGTGTAGGTACAGACCTGAAGTAAATTTGAAGGAGGATTGAAGATATAATTGTGCATTAAAGTATTCAAGTCCTACAAGTTATCAAGTCAAGGAAAGTGAATTTATCAATGATAGACGAAGTTTCAAAAGTGAGCACAAAAGAGAAGAGCTTGTAGATTAAGAGCAATATGAAAGTGAAATCAAATTTGGAGTAGCCACTATCCAATCTAAGGCACCCAACGCTCTTCGCTAGCTATTTCAGGCCCAAATTTATATATTAGGTTCCTTTGTATCTTCCCTCTTTTGTTTCTAAATTCTATTTATGTCTGTCTATTTTGTATTTTTCAAAAATCATATTATTTTGTTTTATTTTTATAGTTAACCTAGGAGCATATTTGCATCATTAAATTAAATCAATTAATCATTATAAAATTACATCAACACACACACAAAGGACTAAAAGCCAGATCAGGGAAAACTTTAGTGGCGAATCTTCGCCAATTGGCGAATTCTAGGAATCGGCCAAGCCAAAATTGGTGAACTAATCGACCCAACAGGGTGTCTAAATTGCCTGGATTTTATGAACTATTGGTCCAATGCATGTCCATTTGCTAACGGTTTTTTTTTACAAGGCATGTTTAGGCAATAAATTCGTCATAACATACTACGTGTTTCCAATGGACCGGTTAATATTTTTGCATGGAATCCCAAGAGCATGTCATAAAACACCTACATATTCGCCAATACTATTAAAACAACATTATATGAGGACCTGTTTTGCCAGTTAAAATTTACAAATAGTTGCTTGTGAAGACCCATTTCGCCAATTAAAATTTATAAATAGTTGCTTATGAGGACCTATTTCGCCAATAACATTTAAAAAATAATTAGATTTGAGGACACATTTTGTCTTGAAAATTTCAAAGTATCGTTGTATAAGCACACGAGATTCACCAAATTTTTAACTTACCATTTAAAAATCTTGCAAAATTCACCAAATATGGATTGATATAAATGAAATTGAAACTATCATTTATTCTTACACATTTTGTTTGGTTCTGAGGTTCTACTTCTCGATTCAGAAGTTAGCGAAAGTCGAAAATGTAGACTTAAAGGTGGGTTATCATTTCTTCATACTGTTATTAGTTATTAGTTATAATAATAAGATTTCTTTATTTGTTTTCCATTTTTGCTTCATTCTTAAAGATGATTTTGAGTAGGGAATGGGATCTATATTCTCTCTCGGTCTATCCTTCTTAAATGTAAGAAGACATTTTTTTCTAGCTTTTATTCGAAGTGAGAGATCAATATGTTGAGCAACAAGGGTAAGAATCCTCAAGGTAATGAAGAGACTAGGAGGCCATCAAAATTCCCAAAACTTAGATGTACCATATAGTCTTACTTTGGAATTGGAAAAGATTTTGATCCATCAAATCAAGGTGGAGCTACATCATCAACTCTTCCACCAAATATTATTGAAGAAGGCATTCACAATACCTCACCACCACAGGAAGGTCAAGGTGAGATTGCCATTGAGTTAATTCAAAATGTATCAGATGAGGATGGCAATACCACAAAAGATGTTCCAAGGGATACTCTAGTTAGCCAAAATGAGATAATTGACTTGGATGAGGATGATGTTGGTAGAAAGAAAATAAAAGGCAAATCAAAATTGGGGCGCGAGTGGGAAATGACAAAGAATTTTCAACTTGGTTGGTTGTCGAAGTACCCATTCATTGTACCAGTGGGGGTAGCAAATGAAAACATTATTGAAAGGGAAATAGAGGTCAAATGTACAATTTGTAGTAGGAAATGTGGAAGAGACTCTAATTAGGGCTAAAATATTAAGGTTGGTGCAATAAAGCATATAAATCAAGCCCTAATAAACAATGAAGCACAAATGAGCATAAAGACATGTAAAGCATAAAACAATATTACCAAATCTTCATGCCACCATTGATTCACTTCCATTGCACTTCTCCATTTTTCTTGAATATGATAATTGCCCTCATATTTGAGTGTGCAATAATAAGCATATGACAAGTGACTAGAAAAATATTGAAGATTGTTATCTCACACTAGCAACATATACTTGCATAATATGTGTAGATATGTCCTCCCATGACAATGACAAGGGTAAGGTATTTTATAGAAAAGACAAATTTGAATGAGTGGTGGAGATTGAATGCCAATAAGATGTGTTAATCAATGGCCAAGATTGAAAGTTGTAGTATGGACTAGGGTTAGGGAAAAATTAGGGCAAATGATAAGGATCGACGGTCAAGATTAAATTATAAATAATTTAATCAAGGGTGGAGGTTGATTGAGACAAGGATAGATAAAGACTTGAGATGGAAGATAAGATTGGCACAGACAAAGAGGTGAGAGGGAAATTAAATAATAAAAAATATTTAATTTAGGTGGCCAATGAATAATTAAATAATAAAGATATTATTTAATTATAGAGGAATGTGACAAAGGGAATCTTTTGAATTAAATAATGACTTAATTCAAAATTCAAGAGAGTGGACCAAATTAAATAAATAAAATTTATTTAATTTAGGAGAGAAAATGTTGATGAGTAATTAAATAATTAAAAATAATTATTTAATTATAGTGGAAAGTGGACAAAAATTAAATAAATTCTTAATTAAATAAATAAGAATTTATTTAATTTTAGAAAGAAAAGGACTTAGTTACTGACTTAATTAAATTACTAAAATTTGTTTAATTAATCAAGGAGGAATAAAGATTAAAAAAATGAATTAATTAATATTATTTAATTAATAGAAGAATTGTGACTTTAGAAAATAATTAAATAATCAAAATTATTTAATTATCAAAGAAAAAAGGGGAAATGATGGAGAATTTAGAAATCACAAGCCTAGAACAATTTTTAGTGTCTACATTTTGCCCCTCTTTGTCATAATGCAATTTATCGCATTGTGACAGAAAATAAGTCAAAACATGCCCCAGTGTGAAAGAGGACGAGGAGGATTATGGTATGCCCCCCTCAAGAGGACGATTGAGTTCAGAGAACACAAGTGTGCTCTCAAAATGGATAAGAGGAAAATAGATAAGCGACATAGAAGAAATGTTAGCATGGAGGATATGGATGTTAGTGGAGACAACTTTAAAGATGCATATTTTGTTAGACAATACTTTGCACTAATCATCATTGGGCAGTAAAATGACACAAATGGAAAAAAAGACCATGGTATGACATAGACCAAGGTGTGCAAGGTCATCCACTTGCAAAATAGACAGTCACAGACAAGGAATGCCCCAGCTCATACTAAGGGCTAAGTTGCCCCAGTCTTTTTGTCAAGACAATCCACATACAACAATTAAAGAAAAAAAAAAAAGGTCATGAGACATCATCGCACCTCTAAATACTTCATGGGACATCCTTGAGGTAGCTAGTAACATGACCAAGAGATAAAGGAATAAAAAGATAAGACAAAATAGACCAGAAAAATTAACAGCCATTTAGTTGTGTTTGCCACTATTTGTTTGCCAAAGATTGATTGCATGATAGTTTGACATTTTGACAGTTTGGATGGGTTGCCAATTTGACGGTGCCTATCGTTAGGAAGGACACATCTTGAGAAGGAAAATGACATTTTGATGAGGTCCAAGTCCAAGAAGGACACATCTTGGAGGGGACCAAAGAGTGACAAGATTGGCATTTCTTTGACAAATTGACTGATTTTGATTGTATGATCGATTGGACTGTGTTGTCTAATTTTGACTTAATGACTGATTGGACTATGTTGTTTATTGTCTTATGTCCAATTTTGACTATGTCTGACTTGTTTGAAGAGACAAGATGAATCCTAATAGACTGATCTAATGCCTCAGGGGCACATCGACAGATGACCTTGCCTATGTTGAGTTGTAGAGGCAACGTAGTTCGACGATGACATGGACTGATTGACATGACTAAATTGACTCTGTTTTTGGGGATTTGAAAATTATTTGGATGTTTTTGGGTTTTGACATGTTTCAAGTTTTTTGGATTTTGAAGTTTATGATTTTTTTGGATTTTTAGGTCTTTTTATGATTTTTTTGGATTTTTAGGTCTTTTTATGATTTTTAGGGATTTTTTTTTAGGACATTTTTGGATTTTTAGGTCTTTTTTCAAGAATTTTTATGAGGATCAAGACAAATGCATGTGAATGATGTCTACAAGCAAGCGAGTACTCATGCACAAGAATCCAAGGACAACCATGATTTTGCTTCTAGTCAAGTTGAATACCAATTGAGAGTGATGATGATGATGATGACAACGTTGTTTGACGTGGGAAGGACACATCCCGAAACAACGTGAAGATGACGATTATGTGACTAAAGGATCAAGGTTTGCAATAGGGCTAGGAACAAAGCCAAGGAATGTTTTGGATGATACGCTAGGTTGTATAGCAAGATTGTTAGGATTAGGATCATTGCATTTGGAATGACTTCGTTAGGAGTAGATGGGATGATGGAGGATATTTAGACCATTGACAAGGGAAACCAAGATAGGTGATAGGTATAAAAGGAAGATGGATGGATATCTAAGACATGAGACTGGAGGAATTTGCATGTGATTTTCAAGGGCTATGTTGCATAGGGATAATGAGGCTATGAAAGTAAGGACATGATATTTCTTAAATAGGGTATGGTCAAAAGGATAGAAATGTCAAAAGTTTTCCCAAAGCATGATTTATGTTTGTACCTCAGTCGCTGTCAAGATCAATGGATGGAAATGCCAAGGCTTAGATAGATAGATGGAAATGTCATAGGAAAGGTACAAGAGATGAGATGACTTGCCCCCAAGTGGAGTAGTCTTCATAGATAATTTATTTTACGCATGACACTTGTTTGCCAGGTTTTCATCATGGTACTTATCCAAAGCGCCATAAGAATGGTTTTCACTATTGGAAAAAAAAATTCTCTTTAATTTTTTTTTTGAATTTTTGATTTTTTCGGTGTCACCAGGATGCCTGTTTGCCAAGTTTTCATCAAGGTGACGATTTTTTGATTTTTGATTTAATTTTTGTATTTTTATATTTTTACCGAATAGCCTTGATGCTTTTGATGGCCACTGACTGTGTTAAATCCTTTGACAGTGTCGATGTAGAGACTGGTGCCATGACATGCCAATAATGATTATTGAAAGTGTAATTTGTTTTCTTGCTTTAACTTAATGAGTTAATCAAATGCTTGAAAGGATAACTTACATGTTCATGATTATATATCCCCAGGATTAGCTAAGAAGTACTGTTTTAATATATTGAAATATCTCATGGTAGCAAGGCTATATGAAGATAAGTTCATAGTATCAGAATTATACTTTGTATGACTCCATTGCCCAATGGATGAGGCACTGAATAATGTTTGCAGCCTTTTCTTTGTTATAAGATTGTAAGCTCTAAGCATGGTAATCCAAATACTGAACATAACCACATATTAAAACCTTGTCTTCCTACAGGAAGTATTTCCTTCTTTTAGTGGGTCAATTTTGTTGCTCTTTGGTGCCTGTAATCATTCTCTGGTCTGCCAATACCAAGAATGATGATTATCCCCTGGAGTGTGTAGGGATTTTAATCTATATACAGAAGGTGTTCTTACTGGTTATATGGCATTCTTATGAACACATTTAGGTTTACCCACCTTGGTCCTACAGAGCCAAAAGTGTAGGAGAGGCCAGTCTTTAACTGACTCTCGTTAGTTGGCCACTAGTTGTTGTAGTCATCCATAATAGGGATTGGCTACCTCTTAGAGAACTACAATGTCTATGTGGGAAAAAACACCAACAGAATGGCGACTCTGCTAGGGAAAAAACTCAGCAATTTTGGTTGCAAACGGTGCTAGTATAAAGTCATATTAAATAATATGTTGTTCTGAATTTACACAATGAATGTTTTCAACCCAAGCGAAGGGAGGCAATTCAAACTAATCCTGATAACCTTATGGTCTATGGTTTCTTGTGCAATGGATTCAAGAGTTCTAGACTTATTCATTGAAGGATGATTTTATTGGGGAGAACTTTTGAGAAATTTAAAAAAAGAGAGAGAAAGGGAAGATAGAGGAACCATAGGGGTTGGAGATGCTTATCCAAAATTTGTTGTTCGAAGTAAAGATAAGTGTTAGACTTCCACGATAATGGATTATGATTGTGAAAGATATTATTGATGGTATGGTGTGACTCTATAATGGGTATTGAAACCCGGAATCTAGAAGAACGTAGAGAACAGACTATCAAAGGCTTTTAAATACTGTCCTCTGAAAGGAGGTGGTGACTCTGTTTGAACAACCAGTGAATGAATGAAGGAATAGTCCTAGATTTGTGCTATTTACAGTCTGGAAAAGAGGTTGATACATGCTTTAAACAACTACTAGGTATTTCATCAAAACTAAAACAGTTCACTACTTCTAATGATAATGGGTGTTTTTGATTAAGGCTAAAAATGGTTCCAAACTATATGTTGAGCATAAAAAAGGGAACAATGATTGGTTTTACCATACTTCTAGTAGTGCAACATGTAAAAGGATTTATGAAACAAGTTTTTATTGCATAAAACCTTGGAAAGCAAGGAATGCTATTGTCAGTCATTAATAAACTACTAGTTGAGATAACAAGTGATGTGCCTGTTAATTATATGTTGTGGAGTAGTCTCCCTTGTGTAAGGTCAGACATAAATATGCAAAAAGAACACGTTGTATTAAGCCCTTTGGGGAGTTTTGTAACTCAAAGGTATATGCCTTTTACGTTTAAAGGTATCAATAATTACCCTAATTCAATTCCTAAGAAAATTAGGAAGTATTTGCCTCAATATACAGGGCAAGTTGCAGAATCGGCTTCTAAGCATTTACAACATTTTGTAGATGTAATGGGTGATTATGAAATCAGTCATGAGGATGTTGTCATGAAACTATTTGTGCAATCCTTAAAAGGTGATGTTAGGGATTGGTTTTCTTATCTACCTGCCTTTTTTGTTAACTCATGGAATCAGTTGGTGATGGCTTTTATGGAACAATTTGGTGAACGAGTCAATCCCAGCACATTGAGAAAAGGATTTATGGGAATTCACATGCAAGAGGAGGAATTAGTCCCATATTTTAATCTCAAGTTTTCAAGATCTTTAAGGGAAATCCCTAATGAAATAAGACCAAATGAGGCTGAAAGTTTGGTTGTGTATCTTAGTGGTTTCAACAAGAGGATGAGTTTTTTATTAAGGGATAAAGATCCTACTACTCTGCACCAAGCATACCAGCTGGCTATGGAAATTGAAAATAAGATGAAATATTCAATGATGAAGAGGTATCCGGCTACAAGTATTGATTACCCTAGCCTAACCAGTGCTAATAGAATGTCAGAGCCGGATATTCAAAACATTGATGATAAAATTCTTGCTAGAACTATTGTAAGTCCACCAATGCAGTTTTATGATAATAAGACCCAAGTTGAAACCCAATCCAATTTGAGTGATGATGATTAGGTTTCTTGTGTATCAATACTGTATGATATGAGAAGGCAAGAGAAGGAATCACCATATGATTTTTTCTTGAGATTTTTAGGAATCTTAATACAAATTCCTATAGATCAAAGACCTAATGATTATGAATGCATTGATTTATTTTGCAAACTATATGAACCAGGATTGAGTTCTTTACCAAAGGAATTGAAACCTGCTAATTTGGCTCAAGTGATTCAAAGGATAGAGATTGAAGAATCGGCCAAGAATGCATCTACACAAAATAAAGGTAGTGCTCATTCATTACAATTTTTTTGCATAAGTGTTGACGAAATTAAGAGGCAAAATAATGTGGGATTGTATGAGACACCTATTGTGTTTCCTAATCCTAATTATGATTCTCATATCACTGAGATTCTATTGCAAGCTAGTGATTATAATGTTAAGGGTAGTGACTGCAGTACTGAGAAGGCAGCAGAGCTTTTATTTCTACTAAATTTGTGCGGGAATGAAGAGCCCCATATGTGTTTCCAAGTGAAGGAACAATTGTCAGATGATGTATATTTGGAATGTGCCCCAGATATATTAGCAGTGGAACAAGGAAGCTGTATAAATGTTGAACAATCTAAGGATAATGATGTGTGAGGTTAGAAGAGTACAATTGGAGGTAGCCATTATAGTGATGAATACATTGGCACTATGGTCTTTCCTGATTATCTATGTGAAGTGGAGATGGAGGTGTTACTGCCCTCTAGCATTGATATGGTCAGTAAAAGGTTCCCAGATTGTGCTAAAATACTCACTTATAAATCAACATATTTAACAGGTAGTGCTGAGTACAAGGAAGCCCGTGCGTATTGCTCTATCTTTTCTGATCAAGGTGAAATTGATGCTTTTAAACCTGTCTTTGAGAGTTTTCATATAGAAATAAATGAGGCGGTATAAGAAAAGATGTATATGGAGTGGTCAGATATGAATGTGTTTGTGCATTCCCTGAAGAATCATGTAGCTAATACTGCTAACTTCTGTAATGCCCTGGTGTACTCCCAATTGATAGATTTGATAGAGTGGCAACCAAACTAGAATAGAAAATTCGAGGGAAATTCCTGGAGCCACGTGTCATCTATGTTAGGTGATACCATGCACACTGTTCTATATGAAAACTTCCAATTTAATATGCAAACTGATGGTACTAGAATGGATGGTGTTACAGACCAGGTAAGTTATGAAAGTTTCCATTTTCTGGTACAGCTAGGCTAGCATCCTCTGAAATATGACCAAGAGTAGGATAAGGTGAAATATTATCATGGCCATATGTTACTCTTAAAATGGTGGGGCAAAGCTTTGATTAAATCAGTACAGGGGAAAAGTGTAGGTAGCCACCATAATATTCTCAAAGATATGGGCCATCCCCTGAGTCTCAAAACATCAGATAATGAATGTTGCAAGTTGTTTTTGCGTCAGAAAATGGAAAATTTTGTTTTTGATAGAGGAAGACCTTGATTTCTCTTGTTTGGTGGCCTGGGGCTACCAAATTGTGTACACAGGTCCAGTTGACAGAACAAGGTAATATGTCTGTTAAAGGGCTTGTGTAATTTGGTAATCTGGTCTACAAAACCAGAGGTTCTGGATTCTTGTTATGCCCACAAGGGGCATACATCCCCAGTCAGAGCCACTGATGGGAATTTCTTTTTGTTTTGTGATGCGAGCTGGGTTTTGGGGTTTCAAAGTTACCCATGGTGATTTTAATTATCAACTTTTGGAAACCAACCTGTTATGTTTCAACAGTGACTTACTACTGAGGGTAACTAGTCACTTAAATGAGGTTTTATCCCTCTCGGGTCATGAATTTACTGGCCCCTTTCACTTGACTTGCCAATTTTTTCTGCCAAGACGACTTATGTTCTATACCACCGGGGGTTTCAATGTGGGTCCCACCTGAAGTCTAGTGAGCTGTCAGATTGCAGGTTTTGATCTGGGCAGCTTCTCGTCGACCTCGCAGGTTTTCCTGCTGGCATCACCAAAGTGGTGAGAGGTTTGCGAGATGTCACCATCTGGCATGAACAAATGTGTGGGTTTTTTTCCTGAGGTGTTGGCAGTGACGTGTGGTCGTCTCTTCACTGGCGATGGTCGTTAATAATAGGGTTAATTATGACTTCTCACACACCTCGCATGATCAGAGTAAATGTTCTTAATGGTACTGCGAGGCCTGTGAGGGTGTGACACGTGGCTTTTCTTCTTTTGTCAATGGGGTTATGCGGGTCCCACTGAGTGGTTCAAACCTCCTCTCTTCATGGGTTTTGATTGGATGTCTTTTCCCAGGCGCTGAGGTGGATTGTCAATGCTCATTGACTTGATCTCAACCCTCCGATTTGCCAAATGTGTTCCAAATCAGTGGTTCAATTTCAAGGGAGGGGTGTGCAATTCATCTGAGTGGCATATGTTGCCTTGTTGTTGCTTGTGTCACTGATGGCACAAATTTTCCTTCTCCAGAGGATCTCCTCCTGATTTTCTCTGGCGTGCGAACAATGCCATCCTGTTGAAAAAATTCATGGCTATCTTCGCCACTAATTGTTCGAGTGTTTGAATTTATTTCAAAGCATTGTATCCTGCATGTTGGGCCATTCTATAAATGCTGACTAAGTTGCGTGCAATTAGCATTTCTTTTTCTTGTGTTTGTGTGCAGGAAGGTTTCTTCTCCAATGTATTGCAAGGCTTTGTTTTCTCTATGGAAAATCGACTGAACGCAGGAGTGCAAGGCTGGGAGCCCAAAGGTTGCTGGTCATGATGGAGCCTACTACTCCCATAGTGCTCTGAGGTACTAGAAATACTGGAAAGGAGCCAGTACGCTGCTCGTCCCCTATGGTCATATCAGATTCTGATGGTAATGAATTTGACATTGATTCGTACTACCAGTGTTACTTGGCCACCTTAACTGAGTTTATGGGAGTAAATGAGGAGGTCCTGGCCATTGAACTTGTATTTGCTTTGGCACCGGGTCCAGTTGTTAGAGGTTGTGCTGACAAGGTTGGTAAGGGAAAGGTGGTTCCGTCGCTGTCTCAGGCGCAGACTCAAAGCGGTCACTTGTACCAGGGCCGTGTTTTTTCTTGATGGTTACCGGTGGTGGGTTTTTTGGACGTGTCTTTTCCTGCTATTTCATCATGTGGACATGGACATGCATGTGCTTTGCACAAAATTTTGTTCTCCGACTGGTTACTATGTAACCATTTTTTTGATTCCTTTGATCATACACGATGTTATCAAATGATAAGGAATGTGAATTTGAATTTCACTTTAGGTTGATTCAATTTTGTACTGACAATGTAGCCTATTGCTTGTTGCTCTCCTGTTATATAATGGAGATTTCACGGTAAAATGGTTTTCTCTCCTGTGTGTGTGCCATGGATTATGAATGGATTTATCAAGGGTTTCTCTCTTTAGTTTCCATGATTATTGAAAGTGTAATTTGTTTTCTTGATTTAACTTAATGAGTTAATCAAATGCTTGAAAGGCTAACTTACATGTTCATGGTTATATATCCTCAGGATTAGCTAAGAAGCATTGTTTTAATATATTGAAATATCTCATGATAGCAAGGCTATATGAAGATAAGTTCATAGTATCAGAATTATACTTTGTATGACTCTGTTGCCCAATGGATGAGGCACTGAATAATGTTTGCAACCTTTTCTTTGGTATAAGATTGTAAGCTCTAAGCATGGTAATCCAAATACTGAACATAACCACATATTAAAACCTTGTCTTCCTACGGGAAGTATTTCCTTCATTTAGTGGGTCAATTCTGTTGCTCTTTGGTGCCTGTAATAATTCTCTGGTCTACCAATAGCAAGAATGGTGATTATCCCCTGGAGTGTGTAGGGATTGTAATCTATATACAGAAGGTGTTCTTACCAGTTATATGGCATTCTTATGAACAAATTTACGTTTACCCACCTTGGTTCTATAGAGCCAAAAGTGTAGGAGAGGTCAGTCTTTAACTGACTCTCATTAGTTGGCCACTAGCTGTTGCAGTCATCCATAATAGAGGTTGGCTACCTCTTAGATAACTACAATGTCTATGTGGGAAAAAACACCAACACCCATCATTATGTATGTGGAAACTAATGCTTGGAATTTTCTCATCTACACGAAAGCCTGCTTTGACAAAGGTGGATGACCCTAGTTGATAAGATGTTGTAGCTTCATTGAAATTTTGGCTAGAGACTTGATTAACATATGTGGTATGATTTTGTGACATACCGGATTCAGATAATTCTGTAGGTGCTTCCAAGTTAATGTCAAAATCGTCTTCATGGTCATTGACATAGAGCCCACTGAATTCAATTATAGCTTGATCATTTGCAAATATGTCTAGAATAGAAACCTCTTGTTCTATAGGAAGATCATCTATGTGCCCCGTGGAGGCAAGTGTCTCATTTGGGGAAGTGCTTGTTGTCGAAGCCTGAATAGGGTCATCAAGTGGCTGGTATTGAATGGCATGGAGGTCAAGGAGTGGATCATTTTGGACTTCTTGATAAATGATAGTGTCTTGGTCAAAGATGGGGTTGCCTTGTATGACATGATTGGCAATAGGATCTTGACCAATGATAGGTTTGTCTTGGATAACATGGTTGTGAATAGAATTTTGACCAAGGATGGGTATATTTTGTATGTCATGATTGTTTGGGAGGACTTCTTGAATGGATTTAAGGATGGGGTCATGGGATGAACAAATTTGATCTTGACATGAAGGGGGAGTTATGGTGTCATGCTTTAGGTTTTCGTCTTGACATATGTCCTCAGAGTTAGACAATGGAATGTGACTTTGGACAAGGATATAATTTTCATGGCTAGGTGTGTGTTGGGATGGAGTAGCATGAAAATTAGGATTAGTGGATGAAAGACTAGGATAAGATGTGGAGACTTGGAAGGGATTAATGGATTGAGGACTAGGATAAGACATGGATGAGGAAGTAGGATATGACATGGATGAAGGACTAGGATATGGAATGGAAGAGGGACATAGATATGGCGTGTATGAAGTAATATGATAGGATGTGGATGAGGGAAGAGGATAAGACGTGGACACTTGGAATGGATTGATGGATGGTTGATTTCCCTTGTCAAGGTTAGGATAAGGACAATAGGTGGACTTTTATTGTGGACTAATGGTAGGATTTGTGTTAAAGGACTCTTGATAGTGAGATTGGATGTATGAAGGACTAGGACTTTTGAATTGTTGGTAAGAAGGACATGTGGGTGGTTGACTATGGGTTGTGGAAAATTTGTATTTGGATTGGAGGTATAGTCTTTTGAAGTCCATGACTAGTTGGGCTAGACCATTATGGATAAATTGGAATTCAATTTGAATAGAAAACATGTTATAGTGACTTGAAGACATGATGGTGAGGTCTAAAGAAGGAAAATGCAAATACATGACTATGTTGTCTTTTTGATTTTGGATAGAGACCAACAAGATAAGATGTCTAGAAGCAGATTGAAAGTGCTTGGTTTTAGATTTGGAAAGGTGTTTGTTTGTTTGAATGTTTGAGAAAACACTTGGAAAACACAATATTTTGTCTTTGATCAAGCACAATCGTAGGTTAGGCAAGGAAAATATTCGCTAGATTCCATGTGGGTTTCCCCAATGACACTTATTATTAGCGTGTGAATCCAAAAGCTTGGCCGCACGGGCTTCCCCTTACATTGCACTCACTTCTCAGGCCAACCAAGCTTCCAAACCCTATAAAACTCCCATGGTAGGTTGATCACCTCTACTAAAACTGCGAGAATATGGATGCCTTCACAATGACTGTTGTTGCGCTAGCAAATAGAAGGATTTTGGCTACTACACAAAGGTGTTTAGTTCGAGACCCCCGTTTGAGTGGGTATACATGGGGCACAAGGTTAAGATCCATTTAGGAGGCACTCTAGCCTAAAGAGGTTACACTCAATAGGGTTTTTGGGATTACTACTTGGTCTGTATGACACATTTGCACTCGTAATCCTAGATTTTCCCTTAGGATTCACATTTATATACCGGTCAGGGGTAGTCGGCTAAAGAGCTTCATTGCCGGTTTGAGTCGCCTTGGGGTGAGTACTTTTTCCCACCAAGGAAGACCTAATTCCTAGAGTCAATGACAATTTCTCTTACACCTAGGATGACACAAGTGCGTAAGGGGAGAGCATACTTCTATTATTTAATCGGGCTGACACAAAAATGGATGAGTCTGGTTTTTTGATCACCTAGTTCGCACAAGGTGAGAGAATAATCACATACCACCCCAAACACAATCAAGAAAAGTTCTTTAACCCCCTAAGTAAATCTAAGTGAGACAAGCAAAGGTTCTTTTTAAAGCACCAATGGAAGTTTTTTCTAATCTAAAACAATCACAAATGGTTTCAAAATAAAATCCTTGGACAATAAAACCTACAAAACCACTTGTTAGTAGTCTAAAAAGATGTCTTGGACCCACAAAAATTTAGAGCATTTTTTTTTTCACTTGATCCAATTTGTCCTTTGAAGTGTTTATTTTTCTTGCACATTCAAAAAACCAACAACAAAGCCAAAACCCTAACAAGATAATTGATCACTAATATTAGAGGGTTATCTAGTCAAGACAAATCTGATTTTTGGAAATGATTTGCATACAAAAAAAAAAAAAAAAACAAACCCTTACTGAAATTTTGAGATCTTTCCAAAAATGTAAAGAAATCCAAAAAATTCGCTATTTTGCATCTAGAATTAATTTTTTTTATGAAAAATCATAAAAAAATTCAAATCAGGTCCAAAAATTCCAATGTTTTTATTGAAGGTTCCTGACATCATTCCAAATTTGGAAAAAAAATTTGTGAACAGATCTGCAAACGTGTGTGAGATATAAGCAAATCTTTGTAAAACCCTAATTTTGAAAGATTTGTTTTTTATCTAATTATTTTTCATCCAAATTAAAAACATAAAGAACAGACCCCTATTAAAATTCAGAGAGATTTCTAGAAATATAAAAATATCCAAAAAATTCTCTAATTTTCTCTCAAAATTGATTTTTCATGAAAAAAACCTAAACAATTATAAAAAAATAAAAATAGTTCCAAAAAACCTAATTTTCAAACTAGAAGCTCTTGATATTGTCTCCAACCTACAAATTTTTTTTGTGAGAAAATACATAGGCGTTTGAGAGATATGGTTGAATATTTGAAAATTAGGGTTTTGTCCCCAAAATGATGCAAAACCTGCAACAAAAAGCTAACAAAACCTACAACAAAAAAGATCCAACTCCAAAATTCCTCGAAATTTATCAAAATATGTCAGGTTCACCAATGTAATTAGGGCTAAAATATTAAGGTTGGTGCAATAAAGCATATAAATCAAACCCTAATAAACAATGAAGCACAAATGAGCATAAAGACATAAAGCATAAAACAATATTACCAAATCTTCATGCCACCATTGGTTCACCTCCATTGCAATTCTCCATTTTGCTTGAATATGATAATTGCCCTCAGATTTGAGTGTGCAATAATAAGCCTATGACAAGTGACTAGCTAAATATTGAAGATTGTTGTCTCACACTAACAACATATACTTGCATAATATGTGTAGATCTGTCCTCCCATGACAATGGCAAGGGTAAGGTATTTTATAGAAACAAAAAAATTGAATGAATGGTGGAAATTGAATGCTAATAAGATGTATTAATCAATGGCCAAGATTGAAAGTTGTAGTATGGACTAGGGTTAGGGCAAAATTAGGGAAAATGATAAGGATGGACGGTCCAGATTAAATTATAAATAAGTTAATCAAGGGAAGAGGTTAATTGAAACATGGATAGATAAAGACTTGAGGTGGAAGATAAGATTGGCATAGACAAAGAGGTGAGAGGAGAAATTAAATAATAAAAATTATTTAATTTAGGTGGCCAATGAATAATTAAATAATAAAGATATTATTTAATTATAGAGGAATGTGACAAAGGGAATCTTTTGAATTAAATAATGATTTAATTCAAAATTCAAGAGAGTGGACCAAATTAAATAAATAAAATTTATTTAATTTAGGAGAGAAAAGGCTAATGAATAATTAAATAATTAAAAATAATTATTTAATTATAGTGGAAAGTGGACAAAAAATAAATAAATAAGAATTTATTTAATTTTAGAAAGAAAATGACTTAATTAGTGATGTAATTAAATAAATAAAATTTAATTAATTAATCAAGGAGGAATAAAGATAAAAAAAATGAATTAATTAAATAATTAAAATTATTTAATTATCAAAGACAAAAGGGGAAATGATGGAGAATTTATAAATTGCAAGCCTAGGACAATTTTTAGTGTCTAGAGAGACAAGACGTTAGAGTTAAAGCTTGACACTATAGAAAAGCATATTGGTAAAGTTTACGAAAAAAAAATCATAGACAAAAAGGAAAAATCGGCCATACAATGGAAATCAAAGGAAAAATGTCTTCATGCTAAGTATACCGAGGATTATGAAGAGCATAACCATAGAATGCCGAAGCTTGATAAATGTCAAGGTACACTTGAGGATCATTTTGGAAAAGCAATGGCAACAGGAAATATGTCAAAAACTGTTCAGATGAGTGTTGTTTTTCATATTTTGTCCAGAGGGTGTCTTATGATAGACTACCCAGAATATTTTGATTTATTATCATATTTGAGAACTCCCCACTTTCCCTTCTCACATTGGTTAGTAAACACTGGATGGGAATGGGTGAACTATCGTGCTGCAGTGGAAAAGGAAGATTTAAAGGAGAAAGTAAAAGAGTCAAATTTCATTGCATTATCTTCAGATGGATTTACTATGGTAGACAATACTTCTTGGGTCTATATGCATTTGTATATTATAGAACAAAATGTTCGCCAAGCTCATCTTCTTTGTGTTCATAAAATGAAGGACAGTTCAACATCGTAAAATCTATTTGAACTAGTCAAGAAATCTTTGAATGAAACTATAGGTATGGATGAGTTGACAATTGCCAAAAAGTTGGTGTGTGTAGGAGTTGATGGAGCTACAGTGATGCAAGGTCAAAGGAGTGGTGTTTGCACAAAGTTACAAACAAATTTTGCACCATACATGCTTGACATTCACTGCATGGCCCACATAATGAATTTAGCATTCAAAATTGTAAGCAAGTTTCCTAAAGGTATCAAAAGTTGAAAATCTAGTTCGTGAGATCCATGCATACTTCTATCGAAGTCCCAAATGTTTCCTTGAATTTCAACACTTTGCTGAGGGAATAACACTAGGAAACAAGCTTCTCAAGGATTTCGATACCAAATGGATCTCCCTGCATGGACCAACGCAACGAGTTCTTTCAGAATATCAATCATTGATTGGAGTGATGTACGAGCATCACAACACAGTAGACAAAGCTCTTGACCTCTTACATAGGTTAAGTGATATAGATACACTCTTGACTTTAGCTAATATTCTCCCCATGTTGGATGAGATGAACAATCTTGTGAAGAAAGCCCAAGAAAAAACTATGTATTTATGAATACACCAATCTACGTAAACTTACATGCTTAGCCCTCGATCATCTACATCTATATCTAGATCTAACACAAGAAGGCACAAATTATTTCAAGTGGTAGAAAATTATTGATTTGAATAATCCTAATAATTTTTTATAGTTTAATGTAAGTGGGAACTTATGTATCTGTGTATGTGGATATGAGATACCAATGTACCATTGTAAGACAACCAGACACTCTAGTAGAGAAGTAGTTGTTAACGAGGAAGATTTTAACGACGTTGTTAAATATGTTAGTGATAATTTGGAGGAAATTGCAAAATCTCTTTCCTTAGAGATTCGTGAGAGATTCCCTCGACATGAAATACTTGAAGCCATGGGTATTGTGTATCCTCAATTTTGGGTAAATCGAGATAACCCAAAATATTTTCATGATCAAGTAAAAATCTTGATCGAATAGTTTTCAAAAAAAGGTAACATATAATGAGCAGATAATAGATGGAATTTTAAATGAAAATAAGCTTAGACAACAATGTAGGAGTTTTGCAACAACTATGAGGGACCAGTATAAATCCATGGGCAAGGAGAAGGCCTTTGAACCGAGATCAATAAAATTTTTTTGGACAAGCTTAGGTCAAAGTGAAATATTGTGTGGTTCGATATTAGAATATTTTAAACTTGTTGATTTATGTCAAACAATGATATTGGGGTTGGTGGAGGATGAGAGAGTTTTCAGCACATTGGGGTTTTTGAAATCAAAGTTAAGAAACAAACTGGAGAAGAATTTGGAAAATTGCTTGAGGATGAAAGGAACTGCGTATAATGTCAAAAAAAATCCTTTTCAAAGGGCACTCACAATCTAGAAGTCCACATGTGAAAGAAGAGGGACCAAGTTGTGCAACACAGACACTCCAATTCCAAGCATTGGTACTGGTGGCATTGGCAGTGGCAGTGGGACTGGGACATATGAAAATGACATTGAATTTGACACAAATCACATAATGAATGTTGAATTTGAGACACAGGCTGAAGAAAGTGAAGAGAAGACTCAAAATCGAGATGACTCTTTTAATTTATCGCAAAATGAGTGTCAGTTTGAGGACCCTGACTCTATTTGGGAAATGGAAGAGAATTAGCAAGTTTTAGGTATTTTTACTCCACTTCATGAATCAGTTTCCATTGTTCAAAATTCCAAATTGTATTTGATGATATTTTATATTGTATTCAATGAACATTGAAATTGTGAATCATTGCACTTCATGATATCTTATTTTATATTTCACTACATGAATCATATTCCAAATTGTAGTTGATGATATTTAATATTGTATTCAAATAAATTGTGAATAATTGCACTTCATGATATTTTATTTTATGTTGCACTTCATGAATCATATGCCAAACTGTAGTTAATATTTTATATTGTATTCCATCATCCATGAAATTGTGACATTAAAATTTGAATTTGATCTCTTAAAAGGAAATTTATTTTTTCTTTACAAAGAAACTAGCCTCCACCGAGTCCACACCACTTATCTTCCACATACCAATAATCACAAAAATATACCACACTTTGATTTTATGAACAACGCAAATTGTAGAAATTTATGTGACAAGATCCATATTATAGCCTACATTACATCCATAAACAAATTTGAAATCTCGTAGTGACGTAGTCCTTCCCCCATTCCTAACAAAATTCAATACCATCAGCCTAATAATGCTTCATCGGTGGAACCCCCATCATAGCCCCGCTGATGGCTCGATGAAAATAGCTTACAACCTAGTATCGGTGTAACAATACTCTATCGGGCTAACTCCTAAGGTTCTCTCCTCGATATACCGATAGAGTCAAGTTTTCAACAAAAGTAACCATGAATTATCGAATGCATAAAGTATATCAAGCGAACTAGGGTGCATTGGGGAAACATTATCTGGCATCCCACCGATAGAATGAAGGAAAGCTGTCCATTGGTGGAGAGGGTGGCTATCAGTGAAAGAATTATGTGACATCCTGAGGCATTGTCAAATTCAAGATATTTGAAATAAATGTTCTTCTACGATGATAATTCTGAAAGACAGTCCACGGATGGTGCATTTATGAACCAGAATTGAAGTGAATTATATCACAAGTTGATCGCATAGTTGTTACAAAATCCTAGAATATTTTGCTAAGGGTAGACATAGAAAGGAAAAACTTGGAGTTCTGATGCAACAAAGACCAGTGGAGGTGACTCAGCGAAACTCATGTAAGTACTTCAGACCCAGCTAAGAAGCTATTTTCATCAAAAGCTTAAGATTTAAATAACAGAAGAGAGAACAAACAAACCAAAAGTTAAAAAACATAAAACCGAAAAGACTAAGACTTTGGATCAACTAGACATTAAAAATCCTAAGAGACTCCTAAATGAACACCTAATAGATCAATGCCCTAGGTCGGGGCCGAGATCCAAGAGGAGTGCGCAAATGAATCCTTCAATGGATTGACTATGGGACAAACATAAGGGCTTAGGAGATATTTGGACATTGCAATGAGGGTACGACCTCTTCATGTACCATTACAGAAAAAAATTTAGGTTTCAATCAGTCTGTAATCCGTGGAGGTTGAACCTGGGAAGACTTGTGGTGCCCAATCTATTTGTGAATGCAGAGCTAATTAAAGCTCTTTCTATCAGATATGACCCAAAGAAAAGAACTATTCAGTCACATGGTGGGGGTGACATGCTTGTTATTTCTAGGGATCTCATTTCTAATGTATTTCAGTTAGGGTGTTCACTGAATTTATCATTCACGGTCAAAGACCTCTTGACAGAGTATCGCCACATGGATACCAGCTATAAGAGATGGAAATTACCTTTGCATAGGCCCAAGGATGAAGGAGGCCAACTCAAGAGGTTCTCTAGCATTGAAAACCCTCCTTTCCATGAAGATTTGTTCGAAGAGTATTTTTGATACACCTATTATTTAGCTAGTCAAGTTTTGGGAGTAGAGGTTTCGCCTCTCATGTCAATTTCCCCAATGGTATTAGCTACAGATATACAAAGCAAGGATGTCAGGCCATTTTCTTATGCTAGCTACTTGACCGACGCCCTACATCAAGGGATTGAAAAGATTAAAAATAATAGTGATAATATTAATTTTGAATACTATTATTTGCTTATGCATTTGCTTTTGCATGAGGGACAAGTCAAAGGGGTCTGGAGTGAAGAATTAAGGATAAAAGATACAAATGAAAGTGGAGATTTCAAACCTGTACAAATGTGGACTTCATTGTGGGACAACCGATTTGGTAGGTCTCATTACCTTTATTTTGAAGATTTTTTTGTAAAACCATTGATGAAGTTGTTGGGATATCCATGCAATTATAACCTATCCCCAAAAGTACAAATATTTCTAAGACCAAAGGAAAATGACCCAAAAAATAAAGTGAATCATAACTGGGGAGACTAGTATGCTTTCCCTGATTGTACAATGATAAGGGTTTATGGGTTTGAAGGAGTTCCACACTTGATGCCATGAGTAGTTCCTAACCGAATTGCTTATTTAGAAATTGTGAGGCAATTGGAAAAATATGATGCCAAACACCTTAAAGGACATATAAAACAATCAATTATGCCCAACACATTATGTTTTGGAGACTTTACAGTGGTTGCCAATGAAGGATATGGGGAAATTGATGGTAAATTAGCACAGTACAACCTACCTCTAGGTGATGTAAGGAAACAATTTCATGCAAAAGAGTTTATTCACAAGGCGAGTTTATCGCAGGGGCTATCATGGTATAAACATTTGTTCTCAGTCAAATATGTGATAAGAAACCATGATGAGGCTTCCACCAAGGAAATAATGGCCACCTATAACAAGATTATTCTTGTAGAGGAATGGAAGAGAAAAAATGTCTCATCTTATTCAAAGTCATTTGGTGAGATACAAGATCCTTTAACAAGAATTGAGCAACTCATCGCTCATGTCAATGAACTCGTAAAGGATGTTCCCCAGTTGTTTTTGATGTGCCTCATGAAACCTATTCAGGAGTACAAGCTGAAGACATAGAGCCCTTGGATTATATACCTTCATAGCCTACTCCCGAGGTATGTTTTTCTGTAGATACTAATATAAGTGAAGAAGAGGAGAGTGATGAAGAGGGTGAGCAAGTCAAACAAATAAGTGCTCATGTGATTACAGAGTATGAGCCCCCTCGAGAGTAGAATATTATAAGAATTGAGGCATCAAATGAACTATTTGATGATTTGAGGGTTAGGGCTAGACAAGAGTTTATTTTTGATTGTGATTTTGTTAAATCTTCTGAATTTAAATCATTTGTTTATGAATATAAAGGCAAAAAAATGAGACAAAAGATACAGGATATCACTCTTGAATAGGAGGCAACCACTATGGAGGAATTGAAAAGGGAGGTAGATAAGGAAATGGATTCCATCACTCCTAAAAGAGGAAGGGGATTACTTCAAGAAGCTATAGTGTTGCTCCTGCCAGGGTGGGATATTAGCTCTTCAATTGTATTTGACAGCTTCAAAAAAAGAGGGGATAAGAAAATGAACTTAACAAAAGAAGCAAGTGACAAAATGTATTCAAGATCTGGGTACAACATAGACAAAGCCACCTTGCTTATTCGGTCATTGTATGCCCATGATAAAAGACCTGCTATAATTAGTAATCCAAACCAAGTGTTTGGAAATCTCTTGGTTCAACGAGTAGGGGATACCAACCCTTTGGAGACAGCAAAATTGAACATAAATGTGGAAAAATTTACCAAAACATAGATCAAAAAACTAATTAACGAAAATGAAAAAATGAAGAAGGAGCTAGCAAATCAGAGAGAAAGAACATCTTCCTCCTCCACATCAGATTTGTACTCCCCATGGCTTGAAAATGTTAAGAGAGTTCTTGATGCATTGGTTGATGCAACCTATTGGAAGAATTGCCATCTTAAATCCCAGGGGAAATGCAAAGAATTGGAGAAAGAACTGAAAACTATCAAATATAACACTTTATCTAAAATGATAAAAGAAAGATTCAACAAAATGATGAAGTGTGCTGATGAATATTGGAAAATATTCAAACAAACACACATTGCATTGGTGGAGAATGAATGATTTCAACATAGAATGATGGAGAAAAAAAAGGAGCTCCTAGATAATAATATCATGAAAGGACAAATATTGCTAACATATAACAAGCTGGTAGAATCACATAATGGATATCATAACAGAATTATGGAAGATTTTGACTGCTTTGATTCAGTCTCGACACTTCATAATGGCATTGGAAATCCATGAGAATATGATGATTGGAAGGAAGAGCTTGTTGTGCTTCTAACTGTCGTGTTGCAAGAAATAAATGAAGAGGATATGGTTTTACAAAACACTCATAAGCATCTTGAAAAAATAATGTCTATGGAATATGATATGAAATAGACGATCTATAACGTGGACACCTATGTTGAATAGGAGTACATCCATCACCTCTTTGCAATCAATCTGTTTATTAGCCAAACTATAGATGTATCAGATGTAATGAGACAACCATCAAAGTAAGAACACCAGTCGACAACATGATGAGCGCCCTATCATGGAGTAGAAGCTTTGAATAGATCTTAGGTGGTCACAAAATTCTGCTTGTAGATTAACAGATCAGTTCATTCACCTGCATCATTGTTTTATTTGAGTTATGTTTAGTTGTCAAACGACATGAATTTTTGTAACGGATTTGTAGGTTGTTGCCTCTCATATATAAGAGAGATCAAGACCTGAATAGGAGATCACCACATCATTTTTAATTAGACTTTAGAGTAGAAAATAGTAAGAAGATAGATAATAGATTGCACCAATTCGCCCATCCATCTCATATCATAAACTATTGTTATAATGCATATCATTTGAAGATCAATACAATGGAGAAGGTTACACATAATTACTGATTTTCTTTCGAGTGTTCAACTATTGTGGATTCATATGCTTATATGTTATTCACTTATTTGGTTGTCTCCAAAGTGGTTGTTTATGTTATTCAAGTTGAGTGTGTGGAAGTACATTTAATTTGTCAATACATTGAATTTGAATTCTTCAAGAATAGGGGTTGTGACCATGGGGTTTTAGATTTATTTGTGGATATGATCAAGTAGTAATGTGGGCCACAAAATGGATTTGGTCACACAAATATTTTCAATTTTTGCTTGTTAGAATTGGCTATGGATGCCAAGATCTATGGACCAAATGGAAAGCACAAAGAAGAGAGAAAATAATATGACAAGAATAAACTGTATTCAATGTCAATGATAATGGAATTGCTTTATTTTACAATGAGAGACCCCTTGGTTATATAGCCAAGGTGAGAACATAGGAGTGCATAAGATTATGACAAGTGTCATAATCTTATGACATGAGACAACAATGAAAAGCTATCACTCCACCTAAAGTGGAAAGGTGATAATGTGATAACCACCACAAATAGTGGATCTACCACAAAAGGTGGAGGTGATAGAGTGATAACATGATAAGTCCACCAAAGGTGGAAATTCTCCAACAACTCTTATGTGGTCCCTAAGTAAACTTAACTAAGGTGTAATTATGACCTAGGACAAGGTACAAAACATTTAATTACACCAACACCCCCCCTTAAGTGCAACTTAGGGAGAATCAAACAATGCAAGATGGGTCCCGACAACTAGGCCATGTTAGGTACCCATGAACAAATGCAATGCAATCTCTCACAAACGGAGAAAAGGAGAAAACCTAATGGGACAAAACTCCTCCCCAAAAGAGAGATGCAATACAATAAAGAAATGCTCTCAATGAAGAATGAGAAGGTAAAAACCCCGTGTGAGGAAAAAGACCCCCCCATAAGAGAGAAGTAGAAGAGAGACAAGGCAGCCCCCCCTCAATGTTGAGTCTCCTGCAATGATGGTAGAAGCTCGACATTGAATGATGAAGATGATCCAATCTCGTCGAACAACATTCCTCCCCTTAGGAAGAAACAAAACCAAGGATGTGCAGGATGTATGATGTCTCTGAAGCATGCTCAAGTGTCTCCATGTCGATGTTGAAAGCTGACACACTCCAAACAGGTGTTCTAGGCCGCACTGCTGAAGAGTACAATCCAACATCCAGTAGAGAAGAATGTAGAACATGATCCAAAGAGAAAGATATCCCCTCAAAAGACAAAGAAGCCTCATCCAAATGCTGTCCAAAAGCATCCACACTCATGTCAAACTGCAAGGAATGATCATGTAGAGAATGAACAAGAGGGTCAGAGTGTTCCCTCACAACAACTAAAGAAGGAGAATCTTCATCAAAGAGAAGATGAATTTCATCAATGATGTCCCCCAAATCTGCAAGATGAGATTCCACAAACAAGTCTGAAATACCTGTCAAGAAGTCATCCAAAGTAGCCATGTCTGGAAGACAATGTATGTCCTGCTGCACTGAATCACAAGGAATCCAAACTATGGAATCACAAGCATCATCAAATGCAACAATAAATGAGGATGTGATCTCAATAGGAGAAGGAGAAGCAAGAAGAGAAGTATCTTTTTCAACTGGACTTTCAAGACATTTGTTATACTCAAGCTCCTCTAAAGTATCATCATCATAGGGTACATTATCAACATCATCAAGGGGAATTAAACAATTTGCAACAGGATCATTTGGGAATGGAGAGATATGATGGTCTCCAAAAATCTCCCAAATCTTGGTCCAAAGTGTGTGTGGGCACTCGATATCTGAGATCTCCACAGGAATATCAACACCAATATATGTACCAATTAATCCTACAATGTGATCATTATTATTACCCCAAACTAATTGCTTCCAAGGTGTGTCTAGTTCAGGTATGAGCCTATAGAGGTATGGCAGAAGCTTAAGCCATCTAAGATGTGTCAGGATACCTTTCTTCCAAGACTCATAATTATCCTTATTCAGCATTACCACAGAAGGATGAATAGAAAAATCCATGATACCTCCTCAAATGATCAACACAAGTGAATCAATCACAAGATTACCCCCCCAAATTCACTCAATCAAAGAACCCCCCCAGCAATATATGAGCTTGTTACTTTATAGTTAGTGCATTTACAGTTTCCACTGCCAAAAAATAGCAAAGTGGACTTTGATTTTGGTACATGCAGATGCCAAAATAGGCCACAAATTCAAGTACAATATTTGGTACAAAATGAGATCAATCTGATCATACCAATGAGAAGTACATAAAAAATTATGTACTTAAAAAAAAAAACAGCACCCAAAAATGTTATCGTAGGAGCAAGTTATGAGCTCCCAAAGTGTCCAAAATGAGGACAAAGCAGAAACACCTATGAGAATCTGTAATTTATGGAAAAACCACTGTGAAGAGCACAAAAAATTAGCCCAAATAAAAAAAAATTGCTCGAAAAAAGGAGCCAAAATGAGCAAGATATGAACATTTGAAAATCGCCTACAAAATTAAAAAGCTCAATGGTGAAGGGGCCAAATTTTTTCATAAAAGTACTAACGTCATCAATTCAACTACTTAAATTTGATGGCCTATGGCCCGTTACCAGAAAACTCACCTGTGTCAGAAAATTCTGACAGAATATGCTCTCACCGGGAAAGTTTGCCGGAATATTGAAAAAGTGATTTGACCACTCGAATTTGTGGAGGTTGGCCATATTTCTTTGGCAGCCAGTGGCGGATGGGTGGGGCCGTGGGCCGCGGGGAAGTGTGGGGCTGTGGCGGCTAGTGGCCACCTGCCACATGGCCTCTACAGTACCACTAGTACCTGTAGGCGGGTACACCTACAATTTGCAGCCCGTAGAAAATTTTTTCTTTTGTTTTTTTTTTAATTTTTCGATTTTTTCAAATCAAAAAATTTTCCATACAATTTTTTGATTTTGCTAAAAAAAATTTCAGCGAAAATAATTTTTTTTCTTCAGAAAATCGTACCGTTCGCCATTATGACGCCTGGGGGGCTGTACGGCTCTTCGGGCAAATTTTTTTTGCTTCACCAGATGACTTGCTCTGATTTGGACGATTAGACAATCAATCTTAGGGTTTTTGGCCCTTCTGAACACGATGGCAGGGTTGGATTTGACCCAAAATACGACTTCAAACCCTCATAGATTTGGCCTCATATGTCCGATTTGGATGAAATAAAGGGCAAAATCGACTTTCTCGAACCTTCCGGACGCAATGGTCAACTTAGATTTTCACCTGCAAGCTCCAATACAAACCTACAATAAAGAGCCAAAAATGGAACCTCCCCAAATCTGGTACCTCTCTTCAGAAATAGACTCTCCAATGGCACCCAACCAGCTCTGATACCATGTTAGAATTGGCTATGGATGCCAAGATCTATGGACCAAATGGAAAGCACAAAGAAGAGAAAAAATAATATGACAAGAATAAACTTTATTCAATGTCAATGATAATGGAATTGCTTTATTTTACAATGAGAGACCCCTTGGTTATATAGCCAAGGTGAGAACATAGGAGTGCATAATATTATGACAAGTGTCGTAATCTTATGACATGAGACAACAATGAAAAGCTATCACTCCACCTAAAGTGGAAAGGTGATAATGTGATAACCACCACAAATAGTGGATCTACCACAAAAGGTGGAACCCTAATCACATGATATGTCCATGAAAGGTGGAGGTGATAGAGTGATAACATGATAAGTCCACCAAAGGTGGAAATTCTCCAACAACTCCTATGTGGTCCCTAAGTAAACTTAACTAAGGTGTAATTATGACCTAGGACAAGGTACAAAACATTTAATTACACCAACAATGCTAATCATAAAATCAAATGTAGTGTATTTTTGTAGTATGTGGGATGTGGGTGATGTGTAAGTTGGTGGATACTAGTTAGGATTTTTATTCCCAACATAACATAAGCTAACAGTTCAACATCCATAACTTAGAAGCTCTACCAAGAAGTAAATATAATAAGCTAACAGTTCAACATCCATAACTTGGAAGCTCTACCAAGAAGTAAATATAATGAGCTAACAGTTCATCACCTTATAGTTCATATTTTAATTGTGTTAAAAGTAAAACTTGACCATGTACTCAGTGATTCATCACTCAACTCAATGCTTAATAACATTTTAACAATAGTATTAGTAGCATATATAATAATGAACACCAACAATCGTTTAATCATTAATGTGTATCTCTTATTTGAAACCACAGACTTTTTCTTCAAATGATAAAATAAATAATACAAATAGTTGAACATCATCATATTACTGAAGTTTGAATTTGATTTTTTTTATTGATTTTCAAATGAAGGAGTACATATAGGCATTGGCAACGCAAAATCTTGCCAATGTCCAAAGACAAATCTACATAGAGTTGAGTTGGAACTTGGAAACTCATATTATCAAAGATTAAAAATTAAAAATCAAGTCACTGTATCATGTTTTCTAGAAACTTCCACTCTTCAGGTGGTGGAATTTCCATTTGTTCTAACTGATGTTGTTTGAATTGAAGTTTTGTTAGAATCTCATGATTGTAATTGGAAGTGGAATATGTCTTGAATTCTTTAGTCAATTTTGCATTCAAGGTTATCAATGTTCTGATGGAATCCAAATAGTTCACCACATATGGCTTCTGAGGAAAGTGGTCGAAATCAATCTTCCTTGCACCTTCCATCTTCTTTCTGAAATCATCATTTCTAATGAATCAATCATTTGTGTCAAAAGCCTCTAGAAAACCAAGCTTTGTGAATTTCCTTACCTTTTCATCCACCACCTTCATCTTGTATGCAACCAAATGCAAATATTTCTTTGTTCCACGCATTCTTGAACACTTTTCAATGATAGATAACAACTTCATTGAGGTATCAATCCAATTAGTAATCCCTTTTGATTTCAAATCATTGTCACTGGCTTTGTAGACTGTTTGTAGAACTTGATTTGTAGATTTCTCTAATTCCAACACATTTTTGTTGTCCACTAAATATTTGTTGGGCTTCTTATAATGTTGTCTGATATTATCAATCAATTGAAAAATGTCACACAAATGATCAAACCTCTGCATTATTTCATCCCAGATCTTTTATTTCATATGCCTCATTGTATCTCTACAAAATGTAGATAACTTATTTTGAAAAGAGTGATTTTCTTATTTTTCTTTTGTCAGCTCTGTCTCCAATCTTTCATTTGTTTTTCTCTATTTCTCCAATTTTTGTTCCCACTGTGCATTTCCATTCGCAATGCTTAGTCTTAATTTTTCTGAAGTGGATTTTTCCTCATCATATTTCTTGTTGCTCTCATCTAGCCTTCGCTTCAGGTTATTCACTTCTCTCTCATTTGGTTTATCCTCTTTGCTTGTTGATGTAGAGGCAAATTTTTTAATTCTTTTTTCTAATTCATTGCTCTTGTTATTTGTTGCTTTCCTCTTTGCTTTCTCATTTTCTAGGTTTGCATGTAACTTTTCTATTTGGGTCTACAACCTTTTCTTCTCTCTATCTTGCTTTAGCATGATGTGTACACCAATTCATTTTTCTTCTTTGATACATTAATTTTGTCAGTATTTTTTAGGCCAAAAAAATCCAATTGAAAATTGGTCACCTGGTATTCAGATTGATCCATCTGATTTGTTGGTTTGTTTTGAACTGTGGGAACAACAATTGTGTACTCCATGATTTCTTTATTTATGTCAAATGTGGGTAATACCATGGTTATTGCAAGCTCTGAAGTTAAAGTAGACGCACTCTCCATCAGTTGCTTCTTCTCTTTTTTATGCAAGTCTGATTTCTTTTTAAACTCTTCGATGATATCATAACTTGGGGATGCAGGAAAAATGGAATGCTTGAATGGAAAAGGTATAGGAGTACTTGCAAGTGCTAATGATGTTGCATCCACACTAACTGGCAGTAGAGGAGTGCCTAGAAATAACTTCTTTGTGGTGGATCCACTAATAGTGTGACTTGGACCTGTCAAAATCCTTTGCCTCTTTTATTTGCCTTGATCACCTGGTGTTTTGATGGTATCTTGTATTGTTTTCCTCTTGTGTGTAATTTTTTGTTGTAGCACATGTTGACCACTACTAGTACTACTACTCATACCATTGCCACCAATGGTAGTGTCAGTTGCACTAAGCTCTCCACCATGGGCATGTCTTAGTTGTGATTGTATCTGATCATGAGGATGAGGGTTTGAAGCTCTAACAAATTGACTTGTATGCCCTTGGTCTACTTTTTCACCTCCAAGCCCAAGGCTAGATTTATCAACTGGTTTTCTATGCTCAACATTTGTTACAATCCAAGAGCCTTGTCTTTGGGACCCCAAAGGACCACCTTCATAACCCATTTTTTCAACTATGGTTGCTCCTGAAGTATATGCTTCTTTTGTGGCCTCACTTAAACCAGTTTTGTAATTGACATGGATTTGTTCTACTTCTTCCTTATCATCATTAGATTCATCATCACTTTCTTTGTTTCCATGTTCATCGGGATGCTCTATATTCCACAATTTCCTAAACTCTTTATCTTTTTCGTTATCTCCATACTTTGCAAGAGCTCTTGGTTCACCTAGCTCCTTCCTCATAGACCAAAAGGCAATAATTTTTTATCGTGACCAATTTTTATCTATAAATTCCTTCTCTAGAGAACCTAAGATTTTTAACTCTACTAGATGGTTTATCACCTTTTTCATAAAAATTGTTGTATGTCCTGATTGTCTTTCGATGCAATGCCATAATTTCTGCTGACAATTTTCAAAAGAAATACCATTCTCAACAACACTTTTCTCCATTGCTATTTTGACGTCATCCCAAGAATCCTTGTTTCTCAAGTTTGCAAGCAAGGGTTTACTTTGATGTTGAATTCTACATGCAGCATTCTTATTGGCCGCAATCATTGATTTAATGATGTCACATGGATCATATTGCTAGTGACAGATAGCATCAAAATAAAAAAAAATTAAAAGATTATGTGCCACACTAAATTCGTTTCTCTCGAATGTGAACCCTCCACATGAAAAAGGTAAAGAAGGAAATGAGGTCTTCTTTTGCTAACTAGGAAAGTGTAGTTCATCATCACTCTGCATTTGCCTTACATATTCCAATACAAATACACTTTTTTGTCACATGTATTGGAAGTTTTTATTTTTGTACTCTCGATCCATAAAATATTAGCACATTATATTCTTCCATTAAGTACCAATCAACCAATTGTATTTCTTTTCCTAGTTGAATGCAGTTTCTACATGACATAGGCAATCTAGGCATTGGAGTATTTGTAATTGCTTGATGCAATGGAGCCAAAAATTAGTCTACAAAATGATTGTAGTTCCTTTGAGAATCATGCATCCTTATCTTAGTGGTCAATTCATACACTTGAGCCATTTTATTTTCATCAACATTACTATAGGGCTGAATCTGAAGCTTGTTGGTCTAAAACATTCCTCTAAATTTGAATATAAAAAGATAGCACAAGTAGGTGAACCTAAATGTCTTAGTGGAACTTTCTTTAATCATTAAAAAAAATTTATGCATGGATTCTACAATGTGCTGAATAAAATTATATTTTACATGTTGGACACCATAATGGATATTAAATACCATTTCAAGGAGACTTGCACCCATTTCCAAATTGCTATCCAGACTGAGGAAAAATGATAGAATGGAAATAGTATCGCGAACCCATCGTTTAAAAATATCTAAATCATAAGGAGGCTTATGATCACATTTCAATTTGTTTCTATCCTTAACTATTTTATTTAAGAAAGCATTTTTCTCCCTTTCTTCCACTGCTTCATAATCACTAGCAAGATTTTCTAGGTCAATGTGGACGTTTTCAAATTCTTCAGTTGTAAACCCCAACAATTTTCCAAGTTCTTATGCATTAATGGATAAAAATTCTTCTTTTCTATCTTTATTAACAATTTCTCTTTTTTTATCATCATAATTTTGGGCACAAACCATGATAAATTATGGGCAAGGGAAAACCTCATGTAACATGATGCACCCTAATCCAATTACCCATGGTGCACTGATACTATTAACTTGTGTTTTCTTTCCAACCTTATTCTAAGATGAAAATCTAAGTTTTGAGGTACGCCTACCATAGATTTCAGGATCATAAATATCATGGTACCCATTAGTGAAACCTGGGGTTTTAAGCAATTCTGCATAATGTATTTTTTATCAGATATTTATCTAGTGGTACTGGTGGTAGACATGCTTATACAATATGAATTTGTGAAATTTGAATTCCATAATACCTATTATTCCTCCTTAATTTTTCTTAATTTTTAAGTCTCTAAACCCAAACTTCAAATTTTGACAAAATAAGATTTTAAGAAATGTCAAATGATGAAACGTAGCCAAAGGAATTCTTTCACTTACCTAGATTTTGAGTCCTGACTCTTGAAAAGATTAATGTCGACAATCATGGAAACTGGAATGGCTTTGTTGCAAGTGGAACTGTGGAATCAAAAACAGGGTGGTGCACTGCAATGAGCAATCTGAAGAGTGAAGATTGAAATCTCCTTGTGTGCTGACCCTCTCACTTAAAAAAAATCACTTGACACTTAGCAATACAAAGTGCTTTAAATGATTTTTTTTTCTCAAAATTGGAACATTAAAGTGTATGAAATGTCTTAGGTCTACAAGTTGCAAATTCTTAACCATTGATCTTTCTAAATATAATGGTTATAGGGTGATTCCGGAGGTTTAAGTTCACAAGCCTATCGCTCTATGTATTTCATTCCAGAATGCAACTACAACCATACATCAAATGTTCATCCAAAGGTTGAAACTCAAGTAATTTTTGATATTAACTTAAAACAATAAACATGACACATGTGTTTTAAAGTTGTTTTAAACTTCTATGCGCTAGGATTGACATCAAGGCCAAGGGGCCGGTAACTTAACATTGCAAAGGAATTAAAAAAATCTCCCCAAGTGCTGACCCTCTCATTAAAAAAAATCACTTGATAGTTGAAATTTAGCAGTACAAAGTGCTTTAAATGCTTTTTTTTTTCTCGAAATTGGAACATTAAATTGAATGAAATGTCTTAGGTCTACAAGTTGCAAATTCTTAACCATTGATCTTTCTAAATCTAACAGTTATAGGGTGATTTCAGAGGTTTAAGCTCACAACCCTATCGCTTTGTGCATTTCATTCCGGAATGCAACTACAACCATACATCAAATGTTCATCCAACAGTTGAAACTTGAGTAATTTATGATATTAACTTAAAACAATAAACATGACATGTGTTTTAAAGTTGTTTTAAACTTTTGTGCGCTAGGATTGACATCAAGGCTGAGGAGCTGGTAACTTAACGTTGCAAAGGACTTAAAAAAAATCTCCCCGTGTGATGACCCTCTCACTTCAAAAAAATCACTTGACAATTGACACTTAGCAATACAAAGTGCCTTAAATTCTTTTTTTTTCTCAAAATTGGAACATTAAAGTGAATGAAACGTCTTAGGTCTACAAGTTGCAAATTTTTAACTATTGATCTTTCTAAATCTAACAGTTATAGGGTGATTCCAGAGGTTTAAGTTCGCATGCCTATCGCTCTGTGCATTTCATTACATAATGCAACTACAACCATACATCAAATGTTCATCTAATGGTTGAAACTTGAGTAATTTATGATATTAACTTAAAACAATAAACATGACACATGTGTTTTAAAGTTGTTTTAAAATTTTGTGCGCTAGGATTGACATCAAGGCCAAGGGGTCGGTAACTTAATGTTGCAAAGGACTTAAAAAAATGATTCATGAATAATGATATCGGGAACTGAGGAAGAAGGTCAACGGAAAATTAGAAATCAATAAAGACAACTTTTAGCGCTTATAATGTCTTTTGTCAATTTGATGGAAACTTTCTTTTTTCATTTGTATTACTTTATGTTTTACTTTTAAATCTGCATGCATTTATTTCTTAAATAGATATACCACAAAAATATACCACACTTTGATTTTATGATCAATGCAAATTGTAGAAATTTGTGTGACAAGATCCATATTATAGCCTACATTGCATCCATAAATAGATTTGAAATCTCGTACTCGTAGTCCTTCCCCCATTCCTAAAAATATTCAATACCATCGACATCGGCCTAACAATGGTTTATTTCTAGAACCCGCGTCACAACCATCGATGGCTCGAAGAAAATAGCTCACAACCTAGTATCGGTGTAACAATACTCTATCAAGCTGAATCATAAGGTGCTCTCCCCAATATACCAATAGAGTCAACAAAAGTAAGAACATCGATGTAACACATAAAAATTGGTGGAATGAATGATTGCACTCCCCCGATGACCCGATATAACCATGAATTATCAAGTGAATATTGCATAAAGTATATTACTTAATTTCTTAAAGGAAAAATATTGATTTGAATATATTAATAGACACTGAAGTTCTGAACTCAAAAAATAACTCTTTACTCTAAGTGTAAATGAAAAACGAAGAATAACACAACACAACCATTTATTTTATTGCAACTGAATTTCAATGTCACATTATTACATATCTTTTTAAAGATGAGTAGTTGTAGAGAAAACAAGCTCCTGTTTTGTATAAATAACATATGTCAGTGTGTCACTTTACATAGACACAATTTAATAATTTATTCCAAGTTGTCTCTCATGAAAATGGATTACAAATTGATTCCAATTTCTAAGCTTCTGCTGGTGATAACTTAATACAAATGTAACTCTAAAAATAAATGCATGATTCCAAGCTTCTGCTCATGACAACATAATACAGATGTGGCACTAAAAAATAAATGCAGGGAATTTTCCAATCGGGAAAGGCGGTTCCAATCATTCTGGGGAAATGGGAGTTGTGAAGATACAAAATTTACTTATCCCCTTTGAGAACCAGAGTCATGTAGAAGATTTAATACAAATGTCTCTTTGAAATTAAATGCATGGGGCTTTCCAGGCAAACCATGCTCAAGAATAGGGAGATGTGAAGATACAAGAGGAGTAGCAAATCTGCTCCCATCTTTTGCACGCAACTTCCATGCACTGGTATAACACTTACCTCCATCAAAGCTCCTCATCCTAGTTTAATACCTGTCTAAGAAGTCAAGTTAACCAAATCAACTTCTTTCCAATTCCACCCATTCTAAACTTGAAGGAAATTCATCTTTTATTGATTACTTTGTAACTAAATAACTATAGGTAGGAGAATTTACAGTATCCCCAATAATACCACATCATCTTCTTCGTGAATCCTTATTAACCCTAGAAAATGAAAACCCTTATGACACTATCCACTATTCACTATCCCTATTTATGGGCCACCAGTGCCGCTAACAACCTAGGTATAATGATAATCATGATTTGTGTACCATTATAATGTTTAATTTGATTGACATTTGGCTACATGCAAACTATACCTCAAGCTAACAAGCAATCAGAATCACCAGTGCCACTCAAACAATATGAAATCATCATAAATCTTGTTTCATTAAAGCTAAGAGTTGTCCAAGAAATTTCTTTGGATGTTCATATCACATATGGCATTAATCGTCGTCACTGCCAGCACTAGTAGTGCGACAACCGCACTTTCTTCAAAAAGATTGAGAATTTCAATTAAATGAAATGTACAACATTGAGGCATTGAAAAGATAGAATGAGTGATGAGCGATGAGCCTTGATCTTTCCATATGTCTGCATCTAACGATTCTAGTTTTATTCTGGAGGTTTCAATTCACAAGTCTAGTGCTTCAGAGATTTACTTCCAGAATGCAACTCTTTTTGCTTGTTGGTGTACAGATTTGTCACTTTAACCATGAAAGTAGATGCAAGATATTTTAAAACAAGCAACAAAAAGTTTGTTTGTCTCACAATCAGTGATCACATGTGAAAAATAAGTAAATAAAAGTGATAGTTTCTCTTTTAACAAATGAATTAATCTGAACACATAGTCTCAGAGATGAAAATATACGCATTTTGACCTAACAGATAAACATTGAAAAATAATCATGAATAAACACAATTCATTCATAATTAAAAGGAAGCATTAATAAATACAAAAATTTAGAAATATATTCTTTTATCTCTCTAATGCCAAAAATGTGGAATCACAGACCCGTCACCCCACACCCTATACAATCAAAAAGCACTCAAAAGCTGAAACTAACCCCCCTTATCATTACGTGCCACAAAAGGATTCATACATGTTAAACCGTTGGAGGTGTTGGTACTCTGTACAGTTCTAACTGCATTTCCATTACTAAATTATGAAATTCAATGAGTTCTTCTTCTTCTTCTAAAATGAAAATCACCCTGTTGTACTCGACATTGTTGGTTTTCTCTTTCCACGCCACTGAACACAAATAAGAAATGATTTCGATTTTCTCTTCTTTACGCCAATTCAAATTTGGTTACATGATGGGCATAGAATCATCAACCCATTCCCTCATACCACCAGGAAGTACCATTTTGAGGAAACTCTGAGTCTGGATTTCAAAATGTTGCCACCTTTCCTCGTATGTAGGCTCACTTAACTTCACCGACAGGAAGTGACCATTTATTTTCCAAGAAAAAAGTGCCAATCTACTACTAAATATTATGCTAAACATTAAGTTGGCATTTGAAAGAATTTGAGAAGACATCCCTTAATGGCACCGTAAAATTCATTAAATGAGCTAACACTTCGGAAGTTGTGCATCCTGTTGAGGTCACCCCATCGCTAAGAAACAAAACTCTATAACCATTTGTACGGTAATAAAATCTCAACCCTTGATTTCAAGAAATATAACGGTTCTAGTGCTTTAGAGATTTACTTTCGGAATGCAACTACAGTCGTCCATCAAACATTCATCGAACGGTCCCTATGATTTTTTGTTGGCATATCTGTTTATTTCGCCACTTAAATTTTTTATTAGTTTGAGATTTTGTTTAATTCATCAATGAAAATATATCTTTTGCTTTGAAAAAAGGTTTTAATCACCAACAATATTTTATTTTTTGTTTTGAAAACAAGATTAATTCGCCAATGGAAAAAAAAAATCTAGTTTGAAAAATGGTTTTAATTGCCAATGAAAAATATTTTATTCATTTAAAAAAAAATTCAATTCGCCATGATTTTCCACAGACTTCTAGGAATTATAAAATATTTTCCAATTGGGATTACTTTTTTTCTTGAAAAATGAATTTTTTTGCCAATAAAACTAATATTTTTTTGGGAAGTATACAAGATTCGCTAGGATTTTACACCTTCGCCGAGGGGGGGTTTCTTAAAGTTTTCCCTAATGCTTCATAATATGATACTCATATGGATATTGTAATTCATTTGCGAAAAAGGAGAATGAAGCCCCCAATGTAGTCATTTGCAAAACCACAATTTTAGTAACCACATCCTGTAAAATTGATTCATTAGTTGCTCAAAATCATCTTAAAAAATGTCAACTTCAATGGAGTATCAAATTCGATGGTAGATGTGACACACTTACACTAGTATAAAACATAGAAAAAGCTGAGTGGTAGGTTCAAGAAAATGAATGATCTAAAACATTTACACTTTTCTCTAATTTCATTAGAAAAAGAGATCTCCCAAGGATAGGATTGACTTTCAATGTTGAGGTGAGTCAACCCTATTAGCAGGATATATTTTTTTATTATAAGAAAAGACTGATTTGTACTTTTAGGAGATAAATTTAAATTCATAAAGAAACTCAATTTTATGACCTAATACTTGAAATGCAAAGTATTATGATATTAAGAATGGAAACAATAACTTTGTAGTAGGAATAATTCACCCAAGGGTGAATGGGTCCCTGTGTCCCTTTTTGAAACTTCAAAAAATAGTGGTTTGCCTTGATCAAACCCCAAGTTTGGTAATTAAACCTTGATGAATGATATAGATCTGATAAAGGATAGTGTGTGAAAACCCTCACCTTAAGTGCATCTAAGGTTGTTATGAGCTAAAATGTAAAGAAACCCTACCCAAATTCATTAGAGTATGATTCCTATATGACAATGATAAATGATAAAAATCCAATTAGGGAGAAGTTCATACACCCCAATAAATCTGAAATATAATAATAACTTGTTGTAGGTAGCTTAGTAGAATGAATCTTGAAGATGGGATCACTTGGAAACAAGTCATTAGGTTAAGGAAAATTTCCAAATGCATCTCCCAAACCTAGAATCCATCATGATCCACCATAGGCATCAACCTTCTATCATGGACAATGCTTGATCAAATATTTGACAAAATGAGCTTGAAGACTTACAAATAAAACAAAATGCTACTCCAAGAATTCAAAATTTCTTGCTTGAATATTATTCAAAAGTTGTCTTTTTATTGCTTCTCAAATCTCTCTTCAATATTCATGTTCTCTAGTTTGAAAGTGACAAAAAGACTAGGCTTTATAGGCTTCTCTAATTTCCTGAATATTAGATCGCAATAGCCGACATTTGAAACTTGAATTTGAGACTTTAAAATACCTCCAAAAATATATCTAAATTTTGGTTTTGGGACTTAAAGGGGACCCATTCTCCCAAAGGTGAATGGGTGTTGGCCTAAAAATCTAGGATCAATATGTTTTGGGGCCATTAATTAATTAAAAACATTTATTCAATGCATGTTGCAATGTCATAAAATGATAAATTAGGCCTTGAGACGCATAATAAAGGGAATTAGGGGCATATTTATGAAGGGTAAACATACATAAATGTAAGGTCACTAAAATAGATCCAAATTAAGTGTAAAATTATACTATCACCTAGAAAGGAGTACACTTTTCTACACTACAATATGAAGTGTCATCAATCTCCAAATTTCTCATAACATGAACAAGGACACATGAAGACAAAGTAAAATAAAAATGAGGTCAACATGGAAGAAGGCCTAAATGCCCCAACGGTTTGTATCGTCCCCAATATCAAAAAGATAGATTATGACATACAAAAGAATGATGAGACAAATAGAAGAAGTTCTTGACATATTTCCTCTCTTACATCCAAACACCTACAAGGGTAGTGAGAGTCCTCCAGGTGAGTGCACACACATCAAAAGGTAAGAACTAGGGAACACAAACAAACAAACAAACAAAACTAATCTATGGATGTAGAAGGAGGCACCACCCTAGTCCTCATCGAATTGTAGATTGTCCTACTCCTAATTTAGATCATTATAGAGGGAAGGAGGATGATCCTACAAAGGAGGGATAGAAAGGGTAGTACCCTTCAATTGTCCTGGAACAAGAGCCAAGGAAGAAGGCCTCTCAAGGTCTTCTTCGTCGAGTTCCTCTAAGGAAATGGTCATCAATTTTACAAATATTGAAGACAAAGTCAAGAAATCTTCTACCAAGTTGAACATTGCACTTCTTAAGAGTGTCATTTGTCAAATTAGTAGGCGAAGGTGAAACAATCAAGAGTCACTACTAGCCTCAAGAAGAGGACCAGTGACCAACTATGGGGAAGTAAGGGCTTCCTTTGTCTCAAGGAAAATGCAAGCCAAAAATGAACTAGAATCTAGAGGAGACAAACCTTTCTTATGACCATCACTAAAGGCGAGCTCATCTGCCAACTTACGTTTCAATGGGGGATGTCAAATCCCCACAGAGGAAGAAAAGGTTGAGGAGGAACCAAAAGGATCCACAAAGGACACCACCTTTGCATGAGGCATGTCAACTGGCTAAAAAAAAAGAATGTCCAAAAGGGACATAAGAAGAGGAGGCTCCATTGAGGGAGTGATGAAGACCTGCACCCTTTTGGGGTGAGGGACATCAGGACCCGTAGGAGGAGCCAAAAGCAAGAAAAAAGCGATGGGAACTGAAGTATAGGACACAAAAGTAGGTAGAGCAACAAAATAAATAGGGACAAAGATAACAAGCTCATCTTCGGTCTTCTACGAGGAAACATGCTCCTAAGCTAGAGTATTTTTCCAGTGCTTACACTCACATGTAAGCTAGTTACGTCGGATATGAGCATTAGAGGATGCAACTTGAGAAGAGGATGGAGGCTACTGCTCTACTGTGGGATAATCCTTCATGAATATTATCGGTGCAAGGGTGGTTGCTTGAGTGGGAACAGGAGGAGGCACAAGAATAGAAACAATGACAAAAGGAGAAATAGAGGCAAGCACCTCATCAACAAGCCTCTTCCCATTCACTACCTGAGGAATAGGTGGAGGAATAGTATGAGGTCGTAGAGGCTAAGACGTAGGAACCACCCCATGGGAAAACTTCCCCTTGCCATATAGGGTGGCTCAAGGACCTGTGGGTAAAACAAGAAATTGGAAATCATGGTGCTTAAAATTCCACCACATAGGTGCCTTTCCATTTCCTGTGTGAGTCATAGAACCAAGAACTAAGGATGGCACTAAAGGCTAGGAAGAAGTAGATGGTGTAGAATATGAAGAAGGGGAAGGCTCCAAAGTGAGAGAAAACTTGTCCTTCCCTTCGGACAGGGAAAAAGAGGTAACTTTCTACTGAGCAAGGATAGAAGCTTTCATAGAGACAACATACATAAATAGAGGAAAATCAAATTTTGGTTCCAAGCCCCCAGTCTTATACTTGACATAAGATCGATGAAAAAAATCTCTCATGGGAGGATAGGGTCTGACTGGGGTAGGCCAAAAGTGATCCAAAGAAAAATCCCCATGTGATACAAGTGGTTTGTATCTAGTATCATGAACTACATGTATTGTGCCCTTGTGGGTGAATTTTAAGCATTTGTGGAAAACAAAGGTGACCACATTCATCGAGGCTAGCCATGGAATGCCTAGCCTAGCTTTGAACAAGTTAGACTTTGGAATCACTATAAATAAAAAACCCACAACGTTAGGTCCTACCAGGACTAACAAAGAGATAGTTCCCATAGGGGCCCAATGTAGAATTTGTCATAAGTGAAAATAGTAGCATGTGACTCGTCATACTTATCCTTATGAATATTGTTAATGAACAAGGCCTCTTCCATGGTTATATTCACTTGGATTGAAAGATCAACCATAACGCTAATGACAATGTTATCGTTGATCCTAGAGGGAACATAAAGTAGAGTAGGATGTTTCTCCAAGGGCAGATCATGGGAGGTGAAGGTTGTATCAGGAACAATACTCACATTTTATGTAGGAGGCATAGAGTGAACAAGACCATGTTCACATACTCAAATAGAACAAAATCAAAAGACACAAAAGGTTATGTAACTAGGTTAGTAGATTGGGAAGGGAACGAATCGATGCAAATATATTGTTAACTATTGGGCTTAGCTATAGATTTGTTAGAGTTTTTTTCCTTCCATCAAGATGGATTGTGATCCTAGATCTCATGATGCAAGTGTATGCACCACTCGGTATCATGCCTATGTACTCGATGGAACTAATTTTTTTTTGCACATCGTACCATTGCAGATATGACTTAGAGAGAGGTCTGATTTTTGGTAATGTTATAATTTTATCCTTTAATAGATTTTATAGGATGTTATTATAGGATTTAGATAAATTTATAAAAACTTTATCATGCCCTATACTTTTTATTTTAGGATGTCCTTGTTCTTTCTTGAATCACCAAAAATTGACACTACTGACTAGTTATCCATACAAGAGCATGAGGATGAATCCCCAGATTGAGAAACCATCTATTGATACTCATGCAACACTACATACAAATGCATAAAGGAAGGGTACTTCATTGGGGAAAATTTTTCTTGTATTAAACACTGCAAGTTGCCAACGAAAACCTTTCGGACATGAGAATTAGGTAAGGGATAATAAATTTGAGAGAATAGAGCTTGATAATGAGTAATGAAATCAATAAAAATTTCATGCTCTCCCTAATTACATTGGATGAGATCGATGAATGTCATCTTCGACCCAATATTAGCCTGGTATTGTCTAAGGAACTGATTCACTAGCTGATCAAACAAGAAAATAGAGTTATCCAGAAAATAAAAATACCAATCTAGGATGAAATCCTTAAGATAATATAGAAAAATATTTACCATCAGAGCATCATGGTGGAAGAAATCATCGCACATGGAATTGAATGTTGACACATGCATCTAAGGGTCTCCATAACCACTATACTTCTCAAACTTAGGAATCTCCATCCCTTAGGGATAGAAGTGTCTAAGATGGTGATAGAAAAGGACTATGGAAAAAAAGAGGATGAAGATGGGTTGAGATAAAGAAGAGCTAGATTTAGGTTCACTAGTTGATTTTTCATTCATCCCATGTTTTATAGAGTGTTCAAGATGGGATCAGATGGTGAAACAAGACTAGAGGAACCACCACCTGAGCCACCAACACCCATATTGGTAAAGCCTCTAACACTAGGAATAGTAGTAGAAAACTTAGGGATAGAATATTGAAGCCCAAAGGTACCTTATTTACTTTGACAGTGTGGGTCTGCTCAAGAATAGAGGTAGTGTTGATAGAAGGACTCGTCTCAACCATATACACTAACACTTTGGGAATCAAGACTTCCAGTTGTTTCATAGTGGTCTCAAAGCCAACATCTTGGGTAGCACCCAAGTTATAATTATAGGCTAGTATGTGGACCATCCACAATGTCTATGATACCTCAGAGAAGTTTTATACCTATCCTTGTCTAACATGGTTCTCAATCTATTGATAATGGTAACCACTTGGGAAATACTTTTATCTTTTGTGAAATACTACTCAAACTCCTTGAGAATCTTTTCTAAGGAAATAATTTGCACTGTAGGGACATCAAGGGAAACATCATCCTCCATATAAGAAGCAAAAGGATAAGTGTGGGGTAGGTATATGAGTGGTAGCTTCCCCAAAGGGACTGGAAAATATAGTAGATAACCCTGAGACCATTTCCTCAAAAGAGGGACTAGTTTGACCAAAAGTGACCTTCCTAGGTTCCATTCTTGTGTGTCAAAGACTTATTTTGACAAAAAATCCAAAGGTTTTAGATTGGGTTGTAAAGCTCATAAAAGCTTCACAACACACTAATCTATAACACACCCAAGACTTGAGGGAAAAAATTTCAACCAAAGGAATGAAAAGAAGAAATTTCACATCATGTTCACCAAAATATAGAGGAGGGGATTCACTACTCCCAAGTCTCTAAGATAGATCCTAAAAGGAGTAAATTTCCCTCAACTACCTCAAGATTACCTCAAGCTTAACCGAAAGGGAATAGGCTGAAAGGAAGGGAAAATTGAACTTTTTTCTTTGTGTTTTATGATGAATATTTTTGGGAAACAGGTGAGGAGACCTCAGAGCTCTCAAATGGAAAACTCACTAGCTCTTCACCAGAGGATGCTAGTACATCACACTATCATCTATAGGTGTGTTAGCATCTCGTAAAATCGGGTAACTCACATGGTGTGCTATCAACCCGAGAGTTTTAATCTAATAGTTTAACAATGAATGAACAAATACATGAAATAAAAGGAAGCAAAAAGAAGAAGAATTTAACTTTAAGAGACAAAATATCTAATAATGAAATGATGAGAGAGAAAGGAAAGAAGAATAACAAATTACAGAAGGTCTATTTCTCTTGCAAGCTCCTCGCGAACAAAGTGTACCTACACACACGACAAAAAAAAGTGTTGTGGCTATATTTTGGAGTTTGCCTTAGTGAAACCCCCTTTTTGGTGTTTCCACTTCCATAAATAACCAATAGACCACAATATAGAGAAAATGATAAAGAAATGGAAAAAGACACAAGTTACAAAAATTCTTAGACAATCCAAATGCTCTTTTATAAACAAGACAATGCAAGTAAATAAGTGTGTTACCCTCCTTTCTATGTTCTTGGAGAAGCTAAGAGAGGAAGGAATATATCAAGATAACCAGACCAATAGATTAGAGCTTTCACAACCTGCAATAGACAATGGTGTGGAAGAAGAAAAATGGTGTAGAGTGTGAAGTGAGAGGAGTAAGAGTGAAGTAAGTTGAGAGAATGAAAAAGTGAAGTGATGGAAGGTAGAGAGAATGAATGGAATTAAAAGAGATATGTTCAAAAGGTATTTTTGGAGCCAAATATATGATTTTGGGTGGTCAAGATTCAAAGAGGGGTGTTACATTCGCAAGGTGGGAAAAATGTAACATCTCCAATGTCTCCTAGCATGGGAATCCTATTAGGATGCCAATGTAGTGTGCAAAAATTTGCATGACACAGGAGAGTCCTCAACAAAAACTATATCATCAATAGAAAAATCAAGGGCACATGTGAAAGGTCAGGCAAACGTGGCAGATTTTTGCATTGTCGAGTTTATAAGGCTAATAAGGTGATAACGGGAAATTTCACTAGGGTGAAAATTTACGCCATTACACTAGATATATTATCAATATTAAAATTATTACCAATATTAATATTTATGTTATTAACAAGATTTATAGTACTCTTAATATTGAAATTCTCGCCTTTAGGATTGATGTTAATGTTACTCATTAATATAAATAAAAAAATTATTTCCAATATTAATATAGTTCTCAATTTTAATTTAATTCCCTTCTATTAATATTAATATAAATTTTGAGATTGATACAACATTTTTATCGATGCATAGATATTATTTTATTTTTAATATATTAATAGAATAAATATTATTATTAAGTATTAATATTAATAATATTACATATTAAGCTAAGAAGCCCCAAAAGAAAAATCCTCGACCTTCTCGTTTTGAGGATTTCCATATTGGTAGTGATGATGAGTACATCCCACCCTTGTTAATAAGAAGATAAATTTGGTTAAGGGGACCTGCAAGGGTGGTGAGAAGATGCCTAGGACTCCTAGGAAAAGAAATAGTCTTCTAAAAGAGAGTGGTAAGGATTGCGCTAATGTGGATTTGTTTGATAGTGAGGCCTATGAGGATGGTGAAGAAGTATAGTCATTTGTTGTGAATAGATTGAGTTTGCCTTTACCTGGGTTTCCTGCGAAATTAAAGATCTCTATGAAACAGAGTGGTAAGGTCTTTGGGGTAAAGGAGAAGATTTTTAAAGAGATTCATGATGGTGGTGAGGAAGTGATTTCTTCTACTGAGAAGAGAAAGATCATGGTGAAAGTTAGTGGCAAGGATAAGGTTTCTATTTCCAAGAAAAATAAGGTGGATCCTAAGATGATTTCTGGTGATGGGAAGTTAGATTATGTGAACTAGTCAATTGAGGATGTTAAGGAAGGGTTCAATCCCATTAAGTTGATGGATAGGCAGGGGAAGGAGTCATAGAATCTCAAAGGTAAATATTCCATGGAGGATCAAGTTGGTAATTAGGAAAATCCTATGCCTAATTTTTTATAAATATTTGAACATCTTCAATTGCAAAAAAGAGGAAATTCCAGATGTTTTGGGCTCGGTGAGGGCTAGTGTTGTTAACTACTTTAAACTTTTAAAATGGTTTTTTACCGAACTCAACCAATTGAGCATAAAGATCTGTGCTCTATAAAATATTAATGAGATGAACTCTATAGAGAAGGGGGCCACTAATCACGAGAATGAGATGATGGAGATTCTCAATATAGTTACCAATGATGTCATTAATATTAAGGACTACCATGAAAAGAGGATCTCAATCTTGGAGGAAAGAACTATTAAATTTTATTAAAATATTGATCAGTTGGTTAAGATCAATAGTGTTTCGAACCTCACCTTGCTCAGTGATAAAATGGAAAAGGGGAATGATAAGGAGGGGAGTAATAGGGTTAAGGATGCATCTACTGATGGTGAAGGTGTCAACAAGGGTAAATAGGTGTTTGTTGCTACTGCTTGACCAAGTATTAGGACACATAGTCATGTGAAAAAGCCTATTGATGCTTCAAAAAATGCTATGGATGACATTGTTGAAATTCATGAGCATATCATTCCTAAGGAGTTAGAGGTAGCAAAGTTCTAAAGAACTTGAAATATTTTGTTTCTTGTTGTCATATGCTCTTTTTCTTTTTGGATTCTTGTTGTATCTTGTTTTTATCTTTAAGCAGCTTTCTACCTTTGTAAGGGGTTTTGGGTCCTTGTAAAACTTGTTTTACCAGTAATAAAAAATATCATATTAATATAATATATATATTAGGTAAGTGCAAAAAGATTGTTGGGAGATTGTTGGAAAATTGTTGTCTCAACATTCTGGATTCCCCTTGAAGACTTGGTCGTTTTCTTCATATTTCGATCTTTACCGCCATACCGCAGAGAACTCTTTGGAGGTGGTGCAGTTATGCGGTGTATGGCTGAGGCGAACAGGTTCGGTGGTTACCGCCCTACCGCGTGGCTTGTTTTCTAATCCATGATGAGTGTGGTAAAACCATTGTCGGTTTGTGGCAGCGGCTTTGACTGGCCTTGGCGGTTACCGCCATACCGCAGGCGGTGGGTCAACTCACCGCAGTAGCACAGTGAGACCGCCTGCGGTGGCCTTGGCAATTACCGCCATACCACAAGTGGTGGGTCAACTCATCGCGGTAGCGCGGTGAGACCACCTGTGGTCAGGTTGGGCGGTTACTGCCATACCGCGATCAGCGTTCTGGATGGCCGTGATAAGACTGCCTGCGGTCAGGCTGACAGTTACCGCTCTACCGCAGGGTGGCCTCTCGGCCCCCGCGGTAGCGAGGTAAGTCAGCGGTTCCTCTGACTGGTTACTGCCATACCATGGTGTATCATGATGTCAGCCATGGTAGCATGGTGTGATGGTTGTCTGGGCTCAGTGGAGTTAGGGTGAGCTCAGTCGAGCTCACCGTCGTACCGCAAGGGGAACTCGGCATGGCAGTGGTAGCACGATTGAATGAAGGGTAGAGCTCGATGTTGACTTGGGGGTTTGACTGGCGAGCTCGGTTGGCTTACCAGCATAGCGCGAGCTGGTCAGATGGGCTCCGCGATAGCACGGTAAGGGCCTAGAGAGCTCGGATGTGCTCGATGACTATTTTGACCGAGTTGGACCGAGTTGGACCATTTGATTGCAGCGATAGATGACTGGATGGTGGGCACGTGGCTTGGCTCAGTAGGTTGATTGGATAAAGGCCAAAAGCAGTTATTACTACTGACTCAGGGTGGAAAACAGGAACCCGATTAAGGCAAGAATTTATTGCCTAGGTAGCTCGAGGTAAAAGGAGATCTGTACAGATCGGATGCATGACTGACTGTTCGATGCATGAACCTGAGGGTCAATGTTTGGCTAGATCATTGAATGCAATGTATGTCTCAATCAGAGATGTAGATTAACTTATGAAAAACCAAAAGGTGACGAATGAAAATAAGTGAGAGAGAGAGAGACGTGGAGTGTGTTCGAGCAGTATGCTATGGCATTGAAACTGTGAACACTTTGTCTCTTGGATCTGGTTTTGATGTGAACCTACTGTGAGGCCTTGGGGCTATGCTAGCTGAGAGGTTGGCTGTGATAGTCTGTTATGAGGAGCTGAAGGGAATCTACACTGTGTACTAAGAAGGTATTGGAATAGTGTGAAGGTTCTGGTTTTGTTACCTGCTTGTATTCTCTATGATGAACAAGATGTAATATCCTGAAGAGCATATAGCTTTGGATTTGTATTGTAACTGTTTTAGTTATTGAATAATAAAGATGAGCTGAATGTTTTGGAGGTAGGAATTTTTATCCGAAAGGGATTTCTCACGTATATCTATGTGCTCATTATTGCTTTGTCTTTCATGGTTAGCTGTGTATGTTGAATCTGTTATATGTCAAGCATTCATTTTCCTCAGTAGGATCAATGGGGGATACAACTGTGCCTACTTCCGCTTTATGGTTCAGTTGGTTATGTCTTTGTTGTGATTTTCAATTGAAATCACTAAGGCACTACTATCTTAGATGCATATCTTGATGACAGAATCGAACCCTTATCCCCAACAAGTGGTATCAAAGCTAGTAGCTTGTTGCTCTTGATACCAACAAGTGGTATCAAAGCATGTTTTGCTGAAGTTCTGGGTTTTTCTCCTGTGGTGATTTCTTAGCCTAGCAAACTTGAGGAAGTCTAGAGAAAATAGCTGGTGATTAATCCTTTGATGAGTGGAAGTTCTGTGCTTCATTGATTCAACACACAGTTTGAAAGACATTAGAGAAGTATGGAGTTGATCATGTTGTGGTAATGTGATCTGAAGCTCCTGGCTGGTGACAAAGTTCCTGATGCAAAGGGTGTGAGATGTGCTTATGGTTGTGTTGCAATAAAGCATGGTGTTCATGCTAGGTGTCTGTGTGAGGGGCTCCCTAGTGGTATGGGCTTGCTTGTGTTGCTGATCAGCTATGGAGTGTTGTGCTTGAGCTAGGTGTTTTGACTTAGCACTAAAGGCAGATTCTCTAGTGTCTTGATTGCATGCTGGCTATGAAGTGACCTTGGTGGTCTGCAACTTCTAGATAGCCTGGTTCTCATTTTCTTGTGCATGACTGTGGCATTGGAACTGGTCTGAAATGGACCTGTTGTCCCTGTGTGCCTGTTTCTTGCACCTGCTTGGTTTCAGATTCATGTTGTTGGCTCTGAAGGTTTTGTGTAGACTTTCCTAAAAGTCTATGTTGCATTTTCATGTTCTTTCATTGTTTTGGTTAACTGTGATAGTTGTGTGCAAACTCCTGAGTCATCCAGATGAGCAATGAAGATGGAGGTGCGTGGGTGTTTTGGAAACACTATGGTTTTGCAAGTTTTGCATGGTCAAGGAGAACTTGTTTTGTGTGGAGCTGTTGTTTGCTATTTTCCAGATCCTGGTTTGGGGTGTGACTAGATGAGATAGTTGTAGCTCAGCATGTCTTAGAGGAGGTGTGGTGTATTCTCTGCATGATAATGTTGGTATGTGTTCTTTCATTCAACATTTCTTGTGGTGGTGCTTTATGGTTGCTTGGACTATGGTGTTTGTGTTGTGGGCGTATTTTGGCAAATTAGATCTGGTCTTTGATCTGGTGTTCAAGTCACAGTTGTCTACATGGTTGTTCTCTTTGAGATCTCAGTTTTGCAGTTTTGCAGTGTGATAATAGTTTTGTAGGGTTATCATTTGAAGTTGATCTCCTAGTTGTGTGGCTGATAGATTAGCTACCTATTGACTGTTGTGAGACAACTTGGGAGTGGACTGTCTATATCCATGTGATTGCTTATGTGTTGTTGCAGTTCTATTAGCTGACCTTATCTATGGTCACTTGTGCATTGGTGTGGTTGTTTTGAGATGAGAGGATGGATGGCATTGAAGTACCTGAATAGTCAATGATGGGAACCTATAGGATGTGGATCACATTGTCATGGAGAGTTAGATACACTGGCTAGTGTAAGCTTTTAACAGTGATGGGGTAGTCGGTCATGGCGCTTATAGAGCTCAGTATCACAGTTCCGTGGGAGCTTTAGTAGTGACTGGTGATCTTCTTTGGTGTTGCAGAAGAGTTCTTTCTCAGCTGCATGGTCACTAGTTGAAGATGTGCAGCATCTTGGAGCCATGGTGGACTCTTGTTAGTTTTGGCTGAGTTGCTGGTAGTGCTTGACAGGTGATGTTGGTCCTGGTTTAGAGTTTGTTTTTCTTTATGTCATGGTATACTCTTGCTTCTGCATTAGAGTTTTGGCATGCTGCTTTGCTCTTGAAGACCATGGACACTTCACTTGAATCATGGTATCCCCTATGGGGATGTGTAGATCATGGTGTCATGATAAGTTCCTATCCTAGGTTTGGAGCTTTGACAATGGTCTGGGGATTATCTATGTTTTGAGTGCTTTGGTCATATGCTAGAGGACTTCATGATTGTTGCAGTGATGCAGTTTGGAGTTAGCATGAGATGACAGGTTGCTGATACTCATGGATGCATGGAGAATAAGGTGAGGCTGGAATTCTTATGAGAATGTTGCTATTACAGCTGAAAGTCCGAGAAGCCTACACCTTGGTTGAATGTGAATTCAACAAAGACCTTGAAGGAGAATGCTCTTGGGTAAGTCTTTTTGGCTTGTATATCTTGGGTGAGAATGTTTTCTTTTCTCCTTGGTCTGCTCGGTAGTGTCACTTTGAAAGGTATTTTCCCATTATACTTTTCATATGTGTTATGCTTTATCTTTCATGTATATGAATCTTGAGTTGTTTGAGATTCTAAAAGATTCATAATGAAAGTTTGACAGCATAGTTTATCTCCCTGTGCTTTTTAGGACAGACAGGAGATGGTTATATGGGTAAGTCTGATCTTCTTTGAGGTACTTACATCCATGGTTTTTTTGGATGTTGTTAAGGCTTTCCCTTTGGGATGTGAAGAAGATCATTCTTGAGACAGTTGGCATATTGAAGTGTTTGTAGAAGGGTATGTTTTGATTTGCAGTCTCTCTCTTGACTGGTCTTGTTCTTCCTGATTGTTCTATGACTTTATATGTATGTGGAGCTGTGGTGATCACTTCTTTGTGGTCATGTATTGTCACTTGGGTGATGACACGAAGGTTCATGTGTTTTCTTCTTTAGTCAGATATGGAACCTTTGAAGAATGTGGAAGACAGTTGAGAGAAAAGTTTCTTGCAGCAAGATGTTGCAGGTGGTGCAAATCAGTGTGGTTGTTCCTTGGAACTACATGGTAACTTCTTCAATATGCAGGGTTTGGTGGACCTGGTATGCCTGGATCATTTGTGATGGTGCTTTGTTTGCACTCATCTGGACAGTGCCCTTGCAGTGGGAGTACTTGGTCGTGTTTGGTCTATGATTGGTTGACATAGGGTGCTTGTTTGCTGCAGAGATGGGAGGGTTTCTATGATGGCATGAGTTCACTGGTTGTCACACCTTTGAGGTATGGGTGGTTGGATGTTTCAGCACGAGCTTTGGGTGCTAGTTTTCAGTCAAGTGGGTTTGGTCAGCTGTAGGAGGATGGTCAGTTCTCTGGTTGATGTTCTGGCTGATTGGTGTTCTTGTTTTGGAGAATGGTTCCTTTTCTGTGCTCGTGTGGTGCCTTGTTTTTTACTGTTGTTTTGTCTTTGCCACCCAGAGGGTCAGATTTTTGTGTTCCTAAGACTGGTGCATTTTCACCTTGGCATGTTCCTGCGTTTGGGGTTGTTGCCTAAGATGGTGGACATCTCTTTGATGTCGTTGCAGAGTTCTTGGATGGAGTGTGGAAGCATGATTTTGGTCCCTGTTCAGTTGTTTGGAGGAAGCCTGAATGTCTTCGGCAAGTGGGAGATTGTTGGGAAATTGTTGTCTCAACATTCTGGATTCCCCTTGAAGACTTGGCTGTTTTCTTCATATTTTGGCCTTTACTGCCATACCGCAGAGAAATCTTTGGAGGCGGCATGGTTACGCAGTGTGTGGCTGAGGTGAACAAGTTTGACGGTTACTGCCCTACCACATGGCTTGTTTTCTAAGCCGTAATGGGTGTGGTAAAATCGTTGTCGATTTATGGGGGCGACTTTGTCTGGCCTTGGCGATTACTGCCATACTGCTGGCGATTACCGCCATGCTGCAGGCGGTGGGTCGACTCACTGCGGTAGTGCGGTGAGACCGCCTGCGGTGGCCTAGGCGGTTACCGCCATACCACAAGCGGTGGGTCGACTCACCACGGTAGCATGGTGAGACCGCCTACAGTCGGGTCAGGCGGTTACTGCCATATCGCGGTCAACGTTCTGGCTGACCGCGACGGCCGCGATAAGACCGCCTGCGGTCAGGCTGATGGTTACCGCTCTACTACGGGGTGGCCTCTCAGCCCCCGTGGTAAGACCTTCAGTGGTTCCTCTGACCGATTACCGCCATACCGTGGTGTATCATGATGTCGTCCATGGTAGCGCGGTGTGATGGATGTCTGGGCTCGGTGGAGTTAGGGTGAGCTCGATCGAGCTCACCACCATACCGCAAGGAGAACTCAGCATGACAATGGTAGCGTGGTTGAATGAAGGGAAAAGCTCAGTGTTGACTTGGGGGTTTAACTAGTGAGCTTAGTTGGCTTACCGCCATACCGCGAGCTCGTCGGATGGGCTCCATGGTAGCACAGTAAGGGCCTAGAGAGCTTGGTGACCGTTTTGACAGAGTTTGACAGAGTTGGATCGAGCTGGACTGTTTGACTACAGCGATAGATGACTGGATGGTGGGCACGTGGCTCTGCTCAGTAGGTTGATTGGCTAAAGGCCAAAAGCAATTATTACTAATGACTCAGGGTGGCGAACAAGAACCTGGTTAAGGCAAGAAGTTATTGCCTGGGTAGCTCGAGGCAAAAAGAGATCTGTACAGATTAGATGCGTGACTGACTATTCAATGCATGAACTTGAGGGTCAGCATTTGGCTGGATCATTGAATGCAATGTATGGCTCAGTCAGAGATGTACATTAACTTATGAAAAACAAAAAGGTGACGAACGAGAATAAGCGAGAGAGAGAGAGAGACGTGGAGTGTGTTCGAGCAGTATGCTAAGGCATTGAAACTGTGAACACTCTGTCTCTCGGATCTGGTTTTGATGTGAACCTGTTGTGAGGCCTTGGGGTTGTGCTAGCCGAGAGGCTGGTTGTGACAGTCTGTTATGAGGAGCTGAAGGGAATCTACACTGTGTGTTGAGAAGGTGTTGGAACAATGTGAAGGTTCTGGTTTTGTTACCTGCCTGTATTCTCCATGATGAACAAGATGTAATATCCTGAAGAGAATATAGCTTTGGATTTGTATTGTAACCGTTTTAGTTACTGAATAATACAAATGAGCTGAATGTTTTGGAGGTGGGTTTTTTACCCGAAAGGGTTTTCCCCACGTATATTTGTGTGTTCATTATTGCTTTGTCTTTCATGGTTAGTTGTGTATGTTGAATCTGTTATATGTCAAGCATTCACTTTCCTTAGTAGGATCAATGGGGGATACAACTGTGTCTGCTTCCGCTTTATGGTTCAGTTGGTTGTGTCTTTGTTGTGATTTTGAATTGAAATCACTAAGGCACTGCTGTCTTAGATGCATATCTTGATGATAGAACCGAACCCTTATCCCCAACAGTAAGGGGTTTTGGGTCCTTGTAAAACTTGTTTTACCAGTAATAAAAAATATCATATTAATCTAATATATATATTAGGTAAGTGCAAAAAGATGAGGAGCCAAAAAGGGGTCTTAAGTGGCCACTTTTTTTCTGAAATCAAGAAATACTGACCTTGGATGAGAAATTGAGGATATTTACACTCAAAAAATTTAGATGCAACAAAAATAAGGATCGTAGTGCTTCGAGTCTACTTTCTAAACTACTATTTTTAAAAAAAAATGGTAGAGATTAAGGGGTTAAAAAAATGGAGCCACAAATTATCAAAACACATAACACAAGGTTTGTTGTGGCTCCCTCAAAAGGTTAACTTTTTTTGGTATTTTTAAAATTGCTTTGGTGAGAAATTCGCTAACATCTGTAGTTTATGCCTGATTTTTTTATATTTTTTTAATGCATATATGATTTTTTACTAATTTCAAAGTGGGTGCATCCTAAAAAACATAAATTTGGTTGTGGAACTCCTATAATTTTTGAAAACTAATCAAAAATCATTTTTTTGAATATGTGTAGAATGGAGTCTAGTTTATTAAAATGTAATTTATTTGAAATTTCAATGAATGGTTAAAAAATAAATTTAACAATACCAAGCATTGGTTTTTGATAAAAACAGACACACAAACAAAATAAATTAAAGATGAAAACCTTAACATAGTCAAAATATGAAAAAAATACGTTGTTAAATAGCGAAGAGAGAGCCTAACATTAACTAGGTGTTCGATTTACTTGGCCTTAAAACATGTGCAAACCTGATGATTTCCATAAATGAGATTATGTGAAATTTTGTAGAATATGCAAAAACACATCTTTGGACATTGGGAAGGCACTCCAAGCCTTTGGTTTGGTACACCAAAGAAAATCTCAATCATAATGTTTGGGGATTCCCAAACCAAGATATAACACAAGCGCATTATAACATGCTCATGTTATGTTTTACTTTGTATTTTTCTCCATTTTACAAAATTTTGCTATATATTTCTGAAGCTTGACATAACACGAGCGTGCTATAACATGCTCATGTTATGTCTCGCTTGAAATTTTTTTTGTGCAAGTTTGTTAAATTTATGGTTGATGCATGTATGTTTGTATATATATATTAATGTATGTATGTATGTGTGCTTAAATGTATATGCATGTATGTATGTTTTTGTGTATGTATGCATGCATGTATGTATGTATGCTTGTATGTATGTATGTATGCTTGTATATATGTATGTAAGGGTTTTAGCTTTAGGGTATATAAGGGTGAGGTTATATGGTATATGGATGAGGGTTGAGGCTGCAGGGTTTAGGATTGAGGGTTAAAGGATAGGGTTTAGGGTTGAAGGTTAAGGGATTAGGATTTAAGGGTTGAGGGTTTAAGGGTTTAGAGTTTAAGGGTTAATGATTTAGGATTTAAAGGGTGAGGGTTTAAAGGATTAGGGTTTAAGGGTTGAGGGTTAAGAGATAGGGTTTAAGATACAAGGTTGAAGGATTATGGTTGAGCATTTAATGTATAGGATAGAGGGTTGGGGGTTGAGGGTTAAGGTTTGAGGGTTGACGGATTAGGGTCAAGGGTCAAGGGTTTAGGGATAGGTATTATGGTTTAAGGGTTGAGGGTTTAGGGATAGGGATTAGGGTTCATGGTTGAGGGATTAGGGTTAAGAGTTTTGGGTTGAGGGTATAATATATAGGGTAGAGGATTTGAGGGTTGAGGGTTGAGGGTTGATGGATTAAGGGTTTAAAGTATAGGGCTGAGGGATTAGGGTAGAGGGTTTAGGGTTTAAGGGTTGATGGATTAAGGGTTTAAAGGTTGAGGGTTGATGGATTAAGGGTTTAAGGTATAGGGTCGAGGAATTAGGGTTGAGGGTTTAATGTATAGGGTATATGGTTTAGGGTTTAAGGTTTGAGGGTTTAAGGGTTTAAGGGTCTATGGTTTAAGAGTTGAGGGTTTAATGGTTGAGGGCTGAGGGTTTAGGGATAGGGATTAGGGTTGATGATTGATGGATTAGGCTTGAAGGGTATAGGGTTGAGGGATTAGGGTTTAAGGTATAGGGTTGAGGGTTTAAGGGATTAAGGGTTTAAGAGTTGATGAATTATGGATTAAGGGTTGAGGTATTAAGGTTGAGGGTTTAAGGGATTAAGGGTTGAATTTTTAGGGATAGGGGATTAGGGTTCATGGTTGAGGGATTAGTATTGAGGGTTGATGATTTAAGGGTTCAAGGTTTAAGGGTTGATGGTTTAAGGGATTAGGGATTAAGGGTTGAGGGTTTAAGGGTTGGGGGATTAGGCTTTAAGGGTATAGGGTTGAGGGTATAATGTATAGGGTACATGGTTTAAGGGTTGAGGGTTGGGAGATTAAGGGTTTAAGGGTTGAGGGTTGATGGATTAATGGTTTAAGGTATAGGATCGAGGGATTAAGGTTGAGGGTTTAATGTATGGGGTAGAGGGTTTAACGGATTAGGGATTAAGGGTTGAGGGATTAGGATTTAAGGGTATAGGGTTGAGGGTAAAATGTATAGGGTAGATGGTTTAAGAGGTTAGGGTTGAGGGATTAAGGTTTTAAGGATTGAGGGTTGATGGATTACGGGTTTAAGGTATAGGGTTGAGGGTTTAATGTATAGGGTAGAGAGTTTAGGGTTTAAGATTTTAAGGGTTGAGGGTTGATGGATTAAGGGTTTAATGTATAGGGTAGAGTGTTTAATGGATTAGGGATTTAGGTTTGGGTTTTTAAGGGTTGAATGATTAGGATTTAAGGGTTGAGGATTGAAGGATTAAGGTTTGAAGTATAGGGTTGAGGGTTGAGGGTTTAAGGGTTGAGGGTTTAAGGGATTAGGGTTTAAGGGTTGAGGGTTTATGGATTAAGGGTTGAGGGTTTAAGGGTTGAGAGATTAGGATTTAAGGGTATATAGTTAAGGGATTAGGGTTGAGGGTATAATGTATAGGGTAGAGGGTTTAAGGGTTGAGGGTTGATGGATTAAGGGTTTAAGGGTTTAAGGGTTGAGGGTTGATGGATTAAGAGTTTAAGGTAAATGGTAGAGGTTTTAAGGGAGTAGGGATTAAGGGTTGAAGGTTTAAGGGTTGAGGGATTAGGCTTGAAGGGGTGAGGGTTGGGGGATTAGGGTTTAAAGAATAGGGTTGAGGGTTGAGGACTTACGGGTTGAGGGTTTAAGGGATCAAGGTTTAAGGGATTATGGGTTTAAGGGTTGAGGGTTAATGGATTAATGGTTTAAGATATAGGGTCAAGGGTTTAGGGTTTAAGGGTTGAGGGTTTAAGGGTTTAAGGGTTGAGGGTTGAAGGATTAAGGGTTTAAGGGTTGAGGGTTGATGGATTGAGAGTTTAAGGTATAGGGTAGATGGTTTAAGTGATTAGGGATTAAGATTTGAGGGTTTAAGGTTTGAGGGATTAGGTTTGAAGGGTTGATGGTTAAGGGATTATAGTTTTTAAGTATATGGTTGAGGGTTGAGGGATTAGGTTTGAAGGGTCGATGGTTAAGGGATTACAGTTTTTAAGTATATGGTTGAGGGTTGAGGGTTTATGGGATTAGGGTTTAAGGGTTGAGATTTTAAAGGATTAGGGATTAAGTTTTGAGGGTTTAAGGGTTGAGGTATTAGGCTTTAAGGGTATAGGGTTGAGGGTATAGTGTTGATGGATTGGGGTTGAGGGTATAATGTATATGGTAGATGGTTTAAGGGTTGAGGGTTGAGGGATTAAGGGTTTAAGGTTTGAGGGATGATAGATTAAGGATTTAAGGTATAAGGTAGAGGGTTTAAGGGATTAGGGATTGAGGGTTCAATTTTTAAGGGTTGAGAGATTAGGTTTGAAGAATTGAGGGTTGAGGGATTAGGGTTTAAAGTATAGGGTTGAGGGTTGAGGGTTGATGGATTAAGGGTTTAAGGGATTAGAGATTAAGGGTTGAGGGTTTAAGGGTTGATGGATTAGCCTTGAAGGGTTGAGGGTTAAGGGATTAGGGTTTAAAGTATAGGGTTGATGGTTGATGGTTTAAGGGATTAGTTTTTAAGGGTTGAGGGTTTAAGGGTTGAGGTTTGATGGATTAAGGGTTTAAGGTATAGGATTGAGGGATTAGGGTTAAGGGTTAAGGGTTTAATGTATAGGGTTGAGGGTTTAAGGGTTTAAGGTATAGGATAGATGGTTTAAGAGATTAGGGATTAAGGGTTGAGGGATTAGACTTGAAGGGTTGAGGGTTGAGGGATTATGGTTTAAAGTATAGGGTTGGGGGTTTAAGGGATTAGGGATTAAGGGTTGAGGGATCGGTGTTGAGGGATCAGTGTTAAGGGTATAATGTATATGGTAGAGGGTTTAAGGGTTTAAGGGTTGAGGGTTGATGGATTAAGGTTTTAAGGTATAGGATCAAGGTATTAGGGTTGAGGGTTTAATGTATAGGGTAGAGGGTTTAGGGTTTAAGTGTTTAAGGGTTGAGGGTTGATGGATTAAGGGTTTAAGGGTTGAGGGTTGATGGATTAAGGGTTTAAGGTAGAGGGTAGATGGTTTAATAGATTAGATATTAAGGGTTGAGGGTGTAACGTATTAGGGTTTAAGGGTTGAGGGTTTAAGTGATTAAGGATTAAAGGTTGAGGGTTTAGGGGTTGAGGGATTAGGTTTTAAGGGTTTAAGGTATAGGGTTAAGGGTTGAGAGTTGAGAGTTTAATGTATAAGGTAGAGGGTTTAAGGGATTATGGATTAAGGGTTGAGGGATTAGTGATTAAGGGTTAAGGGTTTATGGATTAAGGGCTTAAGGCATAGGGTCAAGGGATTAGGGTTGAGGGTTTAGGGTTTAGGGTTTAAGGGTTGAGGGTTTATGGATTAAGGGTTTAAGGCATAGGGTAAAGTGATTAGGGTTGAATGTATAGGGTGGAGGTTTTAAGGGTTGAGGGATTAGGCTTTAAGGGTATACGGTTGAGGGTTGAAGGTTTAGGGTTGAGGGTTTAAGGGTTGAGGGTTTAAGGGTTGAAGGTTTAAGGGTTGACTATTAAGGGTTTAGGGAGAGGGATTAGGGTTGAGGGTTGAGGGATTAAGCTTGAAGGGTATAGGGTTGAAGGATTAGGGTTTAAGGTATAAGGTTGAGGGTTGAGGGTTTAAGGTTTAAGGGTTTAAGGGATTAGGGTTTAAGGGTTGAGTGTTTAGGGATAGTGATTAGGGTTCAGGGTTGAGGGGTTAGGGTTTAGGGTTGAGGATTTAAGGGTTGAGGGTTTAATGTTTCAAGGTTTAAAAGATTAGGGTTTAAGGGATAGGTTTTAAGGTTAATGTATAGGCTTGAGCATATAGGGAAACATGGTGAAACTTCATATCCCATGTATATGAAAAGCATGTTTATATAGTTATTATAGATGAATGCAATGAAGAGGGAACATATTATTACTTACGTCATTGTGTTGAGGCCAAAAATAAATTGGAGAATCTAGTTACAAATGGAGAAAACTTTGAATACCCTACAGGCTCGGTGGTTGTTATTGGAACATAGCTTAGATTGTACCCACATAAGAGTGTTAATGTTTGGCTATATCAGGACTTTCACATGCATCGAAATATTCTTAATTACTCAAACCTTTTCATGGAATCTAATGTTCATTTGATACAATATCAGGGCAGACCTTTGAACAAGAACTTGTAGAAGGTGCATGAGTCTGACCATGAGACAATACTTGAGATAATAAAGAGTAGAGTAGACCCAAATGGTTCATTGGATTAATTTGTAAGTATGTACAATGAATTTGTAAAGTCGTGTTATTGATATTAATGTATTGTAGTTGATAGTAGACCTTTTGTTGTCACATTTCAACTTATGTTTTGGTTCCAAATTTTATATGGCATAGGAAGGACTTACTACCCCTCTTTAACTTAAAGTTTCTCTTATTTTTTGCTGCTACATTTTTACACATATATAGTGAATATTTGGTAGATTATATGCATATTTATCGTAGGCCTATTTAAAATGGCACATAGTGGAATTTGTTATGATAAAAATTACATTCACCATATTTTTTTGTTGTAGTGTAGAAAAATGTACTCCTTTAAATTTCCACACTTTGTTTGGGCTCTTTTAATTAAATTAGACTTAATTATGCCTTAAAAATACCTATTTTACATTTCCAAGCCTAATAAATTACATTTTTCGAAGAGGAAACCCAACAATTAATGCCAACACATAACACTTTACCTTGATAAATGTGTGTTCCAAGAATAGGGACTTGGGACCCATTCGCCCATGGGTGAATGGGTCCACCCTAGGCCTTTGCATCTAAATTTAAATTATGTTTTTGGTGGTATTTTAACATCTCTAAATTAAAATTTTGATGTTAGCATGGAAAGCTTAATTTTCAAGAAATTAAGGATACATACCTATAAATACAAGGTTATTTCATCATTTCAAATACTAAGAAGCTAGGGTTTTTCATTCAAGAATTTCCTAAAGCTAAGTTTATAATAAAAGGCATCCAAGAGAAGATTTATCAAGAATTTTTTTGTAGCATTCAAGATCTCAAGCATCATGTCGGAGTCTTAAGCATCATGCATGTTTTTGGAGCTAACATTGTGATGTAGGTTTCAAAGATCAAGCCAAGCATTCAAAGTCATATTTCAAGCATCAAGATCCATCCATTGAAGTCATTTCATGCAAGATCATGATCAATATTGCAGATTTCCAAATTTTTATTCAAGGGTTTGGTGAGTTGCAACATAGCTTGTTCATTCATCATTCCTTTCGTACTTTCATTATTTCAATTCAAGGTTTAATTACCCAAATAGGGTTTGACCAAGGAAAACCCCCATTCACCAAAACAAAATTCCCTCTTGTGTTTGTGTTGTAGATTTTAGGTTGAAGAGGGATTGGAGACCTTTTGAAGAGAAAAGTTGCAAAAGTTCTCAAAGTTGTTGTCAAGCCATAGAAAATCACGTACATATCTGATTTTTGACTTATTGACAATGAAACTTGGATCAAACGAAAGTTACAGATTGACATCACAGGATCCTAAAAGTTTTTTGAAATCCTTGAAAAAGACCCATTCACCCATGGGTGAATGAGTCTGAGAAAGCCTCCCAAAATTTCCTTTTGGTGATTGGTAAACAATGCTCTACCTTTCTCAGAGTTGCAAAAAAATTGTTGTTTCTGTCAATATTGAGCTTTATATTTCTATTTCAAGTTTGAATTGCATAATTGAGTAGATTTACTATTTTTTAGTTTTTCTCCCAAAATTGTTGTTCATGTTGAAACCCCCATCCTCAAGCATAAGGAAATCAGTAGATTCTCTCATTGAGTTGACTCACCTAAGGGTTGTAAGTCAATTATTTGTGTGGATCTCATTTCCTAATGAAATAGAGGGAAATAGATCTAAGTTTTAAATTGGTGAACCCCCCTTTAGTAAAACCCTATTTTTCTTTATTTCATTTTGGTGAATCCAATGTGGATGTTTGGTTTTCTAACTCTTTCACTCATAGTGTTGACACCAGTCAGCCTGCTATGGACCATACCCTTGAAGATTCATTTCCTATGACCTCCTTACCAACAACTAATGTTACTGATGTTGAATCAATGGTTAATAATGTCCCTCAAGAGAACCTTAGACAAATGGATGAAGATTAAGAAAAATTGCAAAAATTTCTAATTTTTGAATATATTGTAGGTACTATAATTCCTGTCATAGATAAGATGAGGCAAATTCTTAAATATGAACAAGGAATAATTTTTTTGCATAGTCTCTCTTATATCATTAACTCTCACATGAAAAATTATCTTATAAACCCTTTGGTAAACTTCATTGAAGTTCAACCTCATAAGGGTCTAACCAATATGACCCTTGACATTGCTTTCTCACAAATTGGCATACTTAAACATGCACCCTATGGTCCTATTTACATAGTTGGAAGAATCAATGACAAGCCTACTAATGGTATATTAATTGATCTCATTTGTGTACAAAATGTGATCACTGAAGAATTCTTGTTTGTGCATGAAATTTATCAACATACTTATGGACAACTGAAAGCATGGATCAAAATAGATAATGGTTTTTCTAGACCTACGATAGGTTTGATAACTCTTCCTTTACAAGTTGGACCAAAAATATTGAATGTCTCATTATCCATCATCCTGAAGCTGGATCAATTTCATGTGAAGTTAGGATACCCATTTCTACGGTCCATGACTGTCATCCCATCAATAGTGCATAAATGCTTAAAGTTTCCATTTGGAAAAGAGATTTTCACTGTGCACCGTAGTGGATTTAATCATGTGTCATCCCATGGGAATTTCTCATTGGATTTCTTTTGGTCCAAACCTATGGAACCTATTAGGCCTCATTAAGAATTCTTTTTTCGAATATTATCAAAATTTTAAGGCAAAGCGCATAGTAGAATTATCACTTAGCAATATGCCTCAACCCACGATTGAGCCTTCTATCCATTATGAAACCATGATTGAATCAAAATCTCTTCCAAGTAACCAAGACCAAAACATAGAAATTCCTCCACTTATTTCCTATAAGAGACCATCAGATAACCAAATAATTCTTGTTGTGCCTCCTAAAATAAAACAAGTTTATAAGGCCAAAGAGAAAGTGGTTGAAAAACCTCCCATAGTTCCTTCCATTCCTCCCCTACAATAATAAAAGAGACCTATGGTTGATAAAACCGATCCTACATAATCACAACATGAAAATAAAACACAAAGAAACCAAAATGCTAGAGAGCGTTGGTGCAGATGTCATGCTATTTCTCATCTAATACAAGAAAAATATGAATCAACAACTAAAGATCAAACAAAAACTCAAGCAATGCATGATGATTCTCCACCCTCACCAAAACAAGAAAATCTAAAATCTAAACCACAAAAAAAACAAGAACCTATTGGTGTAAATAATGTCTTGTACCAAGTTAATTCATTACTAGGGGACTTATTTACATATTTTAAGTTTACTTAGGTCATAGGAAGGAACCTTTCTAGAAGGTGTTAGTTGTCATTAGTTGTTATCTTATCTTTTGACAACTACTGCATGTGAACCTAGGTAAGTGTGATGAGTTGTCTCATGTCATATGATTAAGACACTTCTCATAATCCTATGACATATTGTATCTCACCTTGGCTATATAACCAAGGGGTCTTTCTCATTGTACATCACAATCACAAAAACATATCATTGAATCATATTGATAAGAATACAATTTATTGTTGTCACATTCTATTCTCTCTTTTTGTGATTTCCATTTGGTCTCAAGATCTTGGCAGCCATAGCCAATTCTAATATGGTATCAGAGCGGGTTAGGTGCCATTGGAGAGTCTTTTTTTGAAGAGAGATACCAAATTTGGGGAGGTTCCATTTTTGGCTCTTTATTGCAAGTTCATATCAGAGCTTGTTGGTGCAAATCTAAGCTCATCATTGCATCTAGAAGGTTCAAGAAAGTCAATTTTACCTTTCATTTCATCCAAATCAGACATACGGGGCCAAATCTATGAGGGTTTGAAGCTAAAAAGTGGTTGCCAGATACATAAGCTAGCTGCATTTTTGGAGCATTTTGGGTCAAATCTGGCCTTTCCATCACATCTAGAAGGGCCAAAACCCTAAGATCAATTGCCAAATTGTCCAAATAGGAGTAGTTGTCAAGTGAGGCAAAAAATTTTTGCCTAGGGAGCTGTACGACCCCCCAAGCATCATAATTATAGTCGGGTATGATTTTTTGAAGAAAAAAAAACATTATTTTATTCTGTTGAATTATTTTTTTCAATAGACATATTGTATTTCATAAAATATTTATTAAAAATAAAAAATAAAAATCATGTACAACCACAGACTATACAGTCTACGAACTGTACCTTAAGGGGTACATGGACCCTACCGTCGGTCACCATGTGGCATAAAACCATTGGCTTCCAAATTTTGCGGCCCCACTCTATAATCTGTGGGCTCAACATAAACTCCAATGAATATTCCAAAGATCTGATCAATGAAGACTCCAACCAAAGAAGGTATATTTCATCCACTTTAAGAATATTCCAATGACTGTACCAAGATCCCAACGCTTTTTCAAAGATTTTGGCGCATCTCCAAAGATTCTAGCGAACAGAATATTCCAGAGGCAAGCCGACATGTGACAGCCAGATGGGCATCAAATTTAAGCCTGAGTATGCTCATAATAGCTATTCAACCATCAAATTTAAGATATCAGTCAGATAACACCAGCATTTTAAAAAAAAAATTGTCCCCCTCTCCAATTGACTTTTTGATTTTATAGTTCAACTTTGGAAGGCCATATCTTGTTCATTTTGACTCCTTTTTTCGAGCAATTTTTTTTATTTTGGATAATTTTTCATGCTCTTCATAGTGGTGCAATCAATTTTTGGTTTTGGTGTCTACTTTTTCCAAAAATTGTAGATTCTCATAGGTGTTGCTTCTTCGTCCTCATTTTGAGAACTTCGAGAGCTCATATCTTGCTCCTATGGTAACATTTTTGGGTGTATTTTTTTTTTGAAAGTGCATAATTTTTCATGTACTTTTCAAGGGTATGATCAGATTGAACTCATTTTGTTACAAAAATTGTACTTGATTTTGTGGCCTATTTTGGCATCTATAAGCACTCAGATCATGTCTAGCTTGTTGTTTTTGGCATCTAGCAACTATAAACACACTAAATATAAAGTGCCAAATCATATATTGTTTGGGGGGGTTTCTTGGTTGAGTGATTTGGGGGGTCTCTTGGAGCATTTATTTTGATTTGTTTGCTTGTGCTCCCTCATTTTCATGGATCATTCTAAGGTTCCTTTACTCACATCATATAATTATTCAACATGGCATCAAAATGCATGTAGTATTTTAATGTCAAAAGGTCACTCTCTATATGTTGAAAATAAGGTTCCCAAACCTACAGATGCAGATAAAAAGATGAAATGAATGATTGAACATACCAAAGCTCTTGGGTGTCTTCATAGACTAGTTTCTAAAGATTTTTTGTTCCAAATTGAATCATGTAAAAATTCTTATGAAGCTTGGGACAAATTAAAAACATTGTATGGTACTATAGATGAAGTAAGAGACTATCAAATTGATAATGAATTGATGAGCCTTGATCCTAAGAACTTTGACAATATCCAAGAATATATCACTAAGGTTAATGATCTAAGAGATCAGTGTAAAGCATGTGGAATTGATAAGGACATTCACATGAAAAAAATTGGTCCTAATAATGCTTCTTTTATTTCTAGCTTTCATACTCATAGATTGACTATGGGGTCTGCATATACTACACCTTCATTTGCATCATTTTATGAGATGTTGATACATGGGCAACAAAAGATTATCTCAATGGGTCTCATCAAGACTACTAAATCTTAGGTATTGTTGATTAGTCAAGTGAAAGAATCAGAATCAGATAAGAAACAAAAGAAAGCAAAGAATAATCTGCATTCAAATCAAACAAAGAAAAAATCCTCTTCTACAAGGGAATCATCTAAGAAGGAGTTTCCTTTTTGTGCATATAGCAAGAAGGATGGACATGAAGAACACTATTGTTATAAGAAGGATATTGATGAGTTGAAAAATATTCTCAAAATAAATCACATTTATTTTCCTTCTAGAATGTCTGAATCACCTCCTTCTTCAAAACAGTCTAAAAAGGACAAAGGTCAAACATCTATATTAGGAAATAAAGGTCAAGCTCTTTGTGCTTTTTCAGGATCAGGGAGATGGATTCTAGATTTAGGAGCTTCTCATCATATGGCATCTTCATAGTCTATATTCTCTTCTTTTCAACCTTGTACTATGTCTCCTATCTTTATGAGAAACAATACCTACATGATTGTAATTGGGAAGGGATCTATTAGTTATGGGGACAACACTTTTTAGGATGTTTTGTGTGCTCCTCATTTGACGAACAATATTCTTTCCATATATCATATTAAACATAGTGGAGATGGGAGAACTGTGGAGTTCACACTTGATTCAATCATCATTCGAGACTTCGATACTAGAGATATCATTGCTACTGGGGTGGTTGATCATTCATCTCGGTTGTATACCTTTGCAGATTTTGCTTTTGATGGTGGCATTGTTCGGTTGTTGATCACACTTCTAGTATGAACCATGATTCAGAGGAGACATTTTGATTCTTGAACTTGGGAGTTCTCACACCAGATCTAGTTATTGAGTCATGCATTTCATCCCCTCCATCTACTATTGTAGTTGATGATGCTTATGTTTCCACAGTTTGGGTTCCTTGTGATTTAATCTAGCAGGACATACCTCATCATCTTTCATATTTGGCTACTTTGGATGGATTCTTGACAGGTATTTTAAACTTTTTTGTGGAGTCTCATATTGTAGATTTGGGGGACATCATCAATAACATTCATCTTCTCTTTGATGAAGATGTTCCTTCTTCAATTGTTGAGAGGGAACACTCTAACCCTCTTGTTCATTCTCTACAAGATCATTCTTTTTAGTTTGGCGTGAGTGTGGATACTTTTGGACAACATTTGGAGGAGGCTTATTTATCTTCAGAGGGGATATCCTTGCCTTTGGATCATGTTCTACATTCATCTCTACTAGATTATGGGTTGTCCTCTTCAGTAGCATGGCCTAAAATGCCTGTTTGGAGTGTGTCAGCTTTCGGTATTGACATGGAGACACTTGACCATGCTTCAGAGATATCATACATCATACATAATCCTAACATCCTACATACATCCATGGTTTTGTTTCTTCCTAAGGGGAGGAACGTTGTTCGGCGAGATTGGATAATCTTCAACTTTCAATGTTGAAATTCTACCATCATTGGAGGTAACTCAACATTGAGGGGGGTTTGTCTTGTCTCTCTTCTACTTCTCTCTTATGGGGGGGTCTTTTTCCTCACATGGGGTTTTTATTTTCTCATTCATCATTAAGAGCATTTATTTTTTGTATTTCATCTCTCTTTTGGGGAGGCATTTTGTCCCACTGGGTTTTCTCCTTTTCTCCATTTGTGAGAGATTTCCTTGCATATGTACATGGGTACCTAGCATGACCTAGTAGTTGGGACCCATCTTTGTGTCATTTGCATAATAATCTGCTACTCCCTAAGTTGCACTTAAGGGGGGGTGTTGGTGTAAATAATGTCTTGTACCTAGATAATTCATTACTAGGGGACTTATTTATACATGTTAAGTTTACTTAAGTCATAGGAAGGAATATTTCTAGAAGGTGCTAGTTGGCATTAGTTGTTATCTTATATTTTTACAACTACTACATGTGAACCTAGGTAAGTATGATGAGTTGTCTCATGTTATTTGATTAAGACACTTGTCATAATCCTATGACATCTTGTATCTCACCTTGGCTATATAACCAAGGGGTCTTTTGCATTGTACAACACAATCACAACATCATATCATTGAATCATATTGATAAGAATACAGTTTATTCTTGTCACATTCTATTCTCTCTTTTTGTGCTTTCCATTTGGTCTCAAGATCTTGGCAGTTGTAGCCAATTCTAACAGAACCTTTCATTGACATTACCATTAGACCTCATGTTGTGATTAACTTGGATGATAATGATGATGAGATTGCTAAAATTAATGAAGAAGTGCATAATGAGTTGAATTCATAGTTTTCCTCTTCTATGAGATTAAATGAGAACCATAATGATCCTCCTAAATGACTGACTCACTGTGTGTTGCACCTGGTGATGTTCCTAGTATAAAACTTGTTTTTGTCCCTTTGGCTAGTTGTCTGCCTTCCGTATATGATGAACAAGATTGGGATCTGTACGACCTGATATAGGTTGACTCGCATGCGCTTTACTAGTCTTTTATTTTTCTTTCTTTTCATGTTATTTTGTGTGATTGTATGTGCATAATGTGATCTCCCATATCGTTCTATTTGACATGTCTTTTTTTATTCCTCTATTTTTACCTACATTCTTCTATATGTCGTAAACCTGTCTTTTCTTTTATCTTTTGTTTTTATTTTGGGGATGACGCAAGGTGTCGAGACATTTAGGTCTCTTCCATGTTGACCCAAAATAGTTTTCTTTGTTTTCACTCTCTATGTGTCATTCTTCCAATTCTACGTGTATTTGGAGAATGATGACATTTCCAAGCTCTATAATATCATTGTAGTGGACACATATGCTAACCTCGAATCCATGGATCCTTTTTGGGTTATTTTGGGATGTTATTTTGGAGAAACCCCTTTTTCATGATGTAGCTTAATTTGTGAACATATTCTTGAAATAGAGATTTCCAAATAAGCTCTCATATCTTGTTTAGCATTGATCATTTGGCTACTTTAAAGTAATTAATCATATCATGGTGTTTAGAAATATCTTTAAAGTGGGAGCATACATTGGTATTATCATTTTGAATTTTTTTACTATAAATCATGTTTCATAGTGTGGTCTTCGTACTTCATGCAATGTGCCATATTCTTGGTGGTGTCATTGGGTTTGATGTCCTCCAAGATTGTGTCATTTTTGAGCATATGACATTCCTCTTAGTGGTAATTCTAAGGATTGCATTCCCTAAGTTGTAATATTATATCCTTGATTTGTCTGCTCTTGGAGACATTAGGCAAAATGATCCCTAAGAGGAGACCTTACATGAACTAAGAAAAACCCCTTTGAATATACTATTTGCATATTTGTTCATAAGTGCTTAGCATAACACAAATTTCTAACCTTGTGAAGCTCAAAGTTACAACCTTTTTCATGGCCACCAACCATAACACACCTTGCTTGCCAGTGGGGCCATGTTTGTTCATAGGTGATTAGCATAACGCAAATTTCTAAGCCTTATGAATCTTGAATTTCATATTGTGTGGCGCCTTATCAAAGTTATCAAGAGGTATAAATCTGGTATGGTTATGGGAGACTAATAAGATTCTCTCATTGGCCACCTTCTAGGGGATCACCTAGTGGACAATGGATTTCACTAGCCTATGTGAGTGTATTGTTGTTTGCATAGTGAAAATCGGATTTCACTTGTAATTTTTTTGGAAAAATAACTAAGGCTTGATCCACTTTGAGTTGGACAAACAATTGACACTTGATCCACCCCTTTTTTTCCTTTTTTTTCTTTCTTTTAGTCTTTGACATTGTATGTTTGTGTATCTTGTCTTGCTACCGCATATCATACATTTTGTGCGTGTTCCTTTGTGATTATGTTAGTTTTCCATGGGATCTTGATCCTGGGGGCTTGGCCACCTCCTTGATATTTTTCATCCTATCTCATTAACATTTGTACACTTGGACCCTCTCTTAGTGCATATTTATCTACTTTAGTGTGAGATTGACGCAAGGTCATCCTCTCACTAAAGTGGGGGCTAAATGTATTGTAAAAAAACTGCACTCCTTTTATATTTTAACACTTTTTTGGGGCCCTCTTAGTTAAAATGGACTTAATTATGCCTTAATAAGCCCTATTTTACATCTACAGGCCTAATAAATTACATTTTACGAAGAGAAAACCTGAGAAAAATTAATTCCAACACAACATTTTACCTTGAGAAATGTGTTCTAGGAATAGGGACCTGGGATCCGTTCACCCATGGGTGAATGGGTCCACCCTAGGCCTTTGAACCTAAATTTGAATTATGTTTTTGGGAGTATTTTAAAATCTCTAAATTCAAATTTTGATGTTAGCTTGTAATGTTTAATTTTTGAGAAATTAAGGATACATAACTATAAATACAAGGTTATTTCATCATTTCAAATCCTACTAAGCTAGGGTTTTTCATTCAAGAATTTCATAAATATAAGATTATGATCAAAGACATTCAATAGAATATTTATCAAGAATTTGGTTGCAACATTCAAGATCTCAAGCATCATGTCAAAGTATTAAGCATCATGCATGTTTTTGGAGCTAACATTATGGTATAGGTTTCAAAGATCAAGTCAAGAATTCAAAGTCATATTTCAAGCATCAAGAGACACATCCATTGAATCCATTTCAAGCAAGTTCAAGATCAATATTTCAAATTTCCAAAGGTTTATTCAAGGGTTTGGTGAGTTACAACATAGCTTGTTCATTCATCATTCCTTTCCTACTTTTATTATTTCAATTCAAGGTTTAATTACCCAAATGGGGTTTGACCAAGGAAAACCCCCATTCACCAAAAACAAAAAAAAATTACCTCTTGTTTTTGTGTTATAGATTTTAGGTTGAATAAGTATTGAATAAATTTTGAAGAGAAAAGCTGGAAAAGTTGTCAAAGTTGTCGTCAATCCACAAAAACTCACCTACAGATTTGATTTTTTACTTTCTGAAACTAAAACCTTAATAAATAAAAAGATACAAATTGAGATCATATGCTCCCAAAATTTGTTTGAAATCCCTAACAAAAGACCCATTCACCCATGGGTGAATGAATCTCAGACAACCTCCCAAGACTGCCTTTTGGTGACTAGTAAAAAATGTTCTGCCCTTCTCAGATATGCAAATTTTTTATTGTTTCTGTCAATATTGACCTTTATATTGTTGTTTCAAGTTTGAATTGACGTAATTGAGTAGATTTACTATTTATTTTTTCCAAAAAGTGTTGTTCAGGCTGAAACCCTCGTCCTCAAGCATAAGGAAATCAATAGATTCCCTCATTGAATTAACTCACCTAAGGATTGTGAACCGTAGAGAAAATAGGGGGTTGAAATGCCACTATTCTCCTTATATCATTCAAGAATTTCCTCAGATCCAAAATTGGATTGACTATCAACCTAAAGGGTGAGTCAATTCTCAATAGGGAAGACCTAGGAGGGGGTTCTCTCAACTTTTTGGGGTTCACCACCAAGAAAAATATTGGAAAAGAAAATTTAACATTCAAGTCATAAAACCTAGTAATGCAAGCTAAATGATGAGTGCAAATGATGAAATCAAGCAACAAAAGGTTATGATGTATGTACCTAGGAATTTTGGAAATGTGATAAGGATTATGGAAATGTAAAAATGTTGTCAAAATATGCTAGGGAGGACTAAGACTCCCTTATTGTTGTCTTAGTCCCACTATTGTTTTTTGAGGTAGATGCAAAATCTTCAGATGGAAGAATCAGATCTAAAAGAATCTCTGAAAAATACCCTTAGGAGAACTAAGAAACCCTAGGTGGCAACTTAGTCTCATCTAGAATTTATGAAATCTCTAATGTGATCCCGAGGTCCAATGTCTGCACTTCCTTCTTCTCACATCGTAGGTTATGAAACTTCCAGATCTGACCTATAGGTGAGTTTCCATGAAGATGACAACTTTTCTTTGCAACTTTTCACTTCAAATGATCTTCAAGTCTTCAACCTAAATACAAACATGCAAGAGAGGAAAAACTTGTTGATTTTTAGTAAATGGGGGTTTTCCTTGGTCAAACCCCTTGTTGGTAATTAAACATTGAAATGAAATAAAGGAAGGAAATGGTGAATGAAAAAAGTGCTATATGTTAACTCACCAAACCCTTGTTATGAAGTCTGTAAACCTGTGTGAGATGGCTAGCTTGAATGTAGATCTTGAAATGCTTGATAGATCTTGACTTGAGTTGTTTGCTTGAATCAAAACCCTACATCACAAATGTTAGCTCAAAAACACACATGATTTAAGAATATATAATTTGAAATGATGCTTGAATCTTGATGATGGATCCAAATTCTTGAAAAATTGCTTTTGATCTCATAAACTTGCCTTAAGAATGAATATTTGAATTCTTGGGGATGAAAATGAGTGAATGAACCTTGTATTTATACTTATCCATGCTCAATATCCCGAAATTACACCACAACAAGCAAACATATGAAATCATTAATTAAAGGAGGCTAAATCCCACCAATATTTGAAATTAAATCTTGAAAATACCTTAAGGGGGACTAAGATGCCCTAGGTGGCGTCTTAGTCCCATGTCTTGAAACTTGGGGAATAGACTCCAGAAAGGGCCCATTTAAGGTGCCCTTAAAATTAGGGTCCCAAGACCTATGGGGGACAAAGATTCCCTAGGTGGCATCTTAGTCTCGACCCAAAAATTAGGGACACACAACTAGAATCATTAAATTATCATTTACCCTTTGATGTTTTTCAGGATTAGCCATAAAATGATAATTTATTAGGATTGTGGATGCAAAATAGGACCAATTAAGACATAAATAGGGATAAATAAAGCAAGGAAGGCCCAAAAAATGTGAAAATGCAAGGGTATTCATTTTACTACACTACATTTAGCCCCCACTTTAGTGAGAGGATGAACTTGCTTCAAACTCACACTAAAGTAGTCAACCACGCAATCAAGAGGGGTTCAAATGTACAAATGATAGTAAGATAGGGCGGCAATAACCAAGAGAGTGTCCAAGCCCCCAGGATCAAGATCCTATGACAAACCAACATAGGCACAAAGGAGAAAACTTGTGGATGATATATGAATCCATAACCAGATCGAAAAACTTACACCATCAAAGATAGAAAAAGGAAAAAATACAAAAAGGAAGCAAAACAATGGAATGGATCAAGCTTCGACTGGTCATCCAATGCGCTATGGACTATGTCTAGGTTGTTTTTCCAAAAAAATTTACAAGTGGAATGCACTATCCACTATGAAAACAAAAGTCATGCTCATAAGGGCTAGTGAAGCTAGTAGTCCACTAGGTGAGCCCCAAGAGGTCCATATCAAAGTCATACCCCCATGAATATGATAAGGACAAAAATGCTTACTCATAAGGGCTAGTGAAGCTAGTCATTCACTAGGTGAGCCCTAGGAGACCATATCAAAGCCATACCTCCATGACTTTAATAAGGTACAAAGATGTATGCTCACAAGGGCCAATGAAGCTAGTTGTTCACTAGGTGAGCCACAAAAAACCATATCAAAATCATACCTCCATGACTTTAATAAGGTACAAAAATGCAACAAAATAAGAGAGAGAGATGTTCAAAGGGATTTTTCTTAGTTCGTGTGAGGTCTTAATATTAGGGAACATTGTTCCTAATGTCTCCAAGAGAGGACCAATAAAAGGATAAAATATTCATAACTTAGGAAATGCAGTGTGTCGCATCGCCACTAAGAGGAATGCAATATGCTAAGATAGATCAATCTCTTAAAGGACATTGTACTCCCAATATCACCACAAAGACAAAAACACATCGCCTGAAGTAAGAAAACCACATCAAGGAACATGAAAAAAATGCAAATGAAATCATGCCAAAATAATGCCAATGTATGCCCCCACTTAAAATAAATTGCTAAACACCATGTTGTGAGCAATTACTTTAAAGTAGACAAACATGAAAATTAAAATAGAAAAGAGGATTTCCCCCTAGAAACACATAAGGGATCTATGGATTTGGGATCAATATTTGTCTTTGTTGCAATAATATTAGAGAACTCAGAACTATCATCATTCCCCAAATATACATAGAACTGGAAGAATGACAAAAAGAGAGTGAAAACAAAGAAAAACCTTTTGGGTAAACATGGAAGAGACATAGGGTGTATTGTCTCCTTCTATCATCCCGAAAAGGAAAACACAAGACAAAAGTGAAAAGGAAAGATAATGAAAAATATTTTGGTTCAATATGGAAGAGACCTAGGGTATCTCGATGCCTTGTGTCATCCCCAAAAGGAAAACACAAGACAAAAATGAAAATGAAAGGAAAGATAAAGACCAATCAAAATGCAAAATCTTACGACATAGAGAAGAATGAAGGTACAAATAGAAGAATACACAAAGAGAGAGAGAACATCAAATAGAAAACACTAGGGATCACATTACACACATGCAATCACACAAAATAAAATGAAATAATGCAAAATACTAGTAAAACACATGTGAGTCAACCATCCAACAAGTCATCCACATCCTAGTCTTGTTCAGTATATGCACAATGAAAATCACTAGTGAGAGGGAAAAAATCAAGTGTTGTACTAGGATAATTACTAGGTTCAACACATGGTGCATCACTCGGTTTAGGAGGATCATCATAGTTGTTATCATCTAAGCTCATAGAAGAGAAAAATATCAAATTCCACTCTTTATGTAATTGCTCATAAATTTTAGTTATTTATTCATCATCATCCAAGTTAACCACAATAGGAGGATGAATTATAATATCCATAGAAGGTGTTGGTCCTTTTTGTGTTGGAGATATAGGATCTATTGGTTCTGGTAATGGAGAAGGCTCATCGTTTATTGCTTTTATCAAGTTCAAATTTTGATTTTCTATATTGTTCTCTTCATTCATCTTTTGAGAAATAGGACATCGTCTATGCCTATGCTCTCTAGCATTTCGGTTCCTTTTATTATGGTTTTCAAGTTGCATTTGTGTAGGATTAGGTTTGTCAACCATAGGTTCCTTTTCTTCTTGTGAGGGGAGAACAAAAGGAACCGTGAAATTTTGTTCAACCACTTTCTCTTTGGCTTTATAAATTTTATTAGGAGGTAGATTAGAACTTGTTTGGTTTTCTCTTGGTCTTTTGTGGAAAATTGGCAAGGGATGTTTGATGGATGAGTCTTGATTAGTCAAGAGGGCTTTAATCTCAATATTGTTTTCTTCAAGGGGTGGAGGTTTGATAATAGTTGGAGGAAAATTTTCAAGGGATAGCTTGGCTATGCATTTTTCTTTGAAATTTTGGTAGGAGAGGAAAAGGAAGTCCTCACGAGATCTTATAGGTTCCATGGGATCAAGCCAAAAATAATCTAAGGAAAACTTTCTATGGGAAGATGGAGGTCTAAAGCCACTATGGTTCACGGTGAATATTTCATTGTCGACTGGAAACTTAAAGAACTTATGGACAACAGATGGGATAACATTCATGGAGTGAAGCCATTTGTAATCTAACTTCACATGAAATTGATCTGAATTAGAGATGATAGAGAATGATACATTTGATTTATTTGGTCCTACTTGTAAAGGGAGTGTGATCAAGCCCATTGAAGCATGAGTGAAACCATCATGCATCTTAATCCATGCTTTCAGTTTATCATTTCTATTTCGAGTGAGTTCATTGACATATAAGATTTCCTCTATGATCACATTCTCTCCACAGATGTGATCAATTAAAATCCCAGGAGTGGGCTTGCCATTGATTCTTCCGGCTATGTAAAGAGGACCATCAGGTATGTTTTTAATAGTTTCTTTTGAAGAGAAAGTAATGTCAATGGGAATTATGGTTTGTTGTTTATGAGGGTCGATGGCAATAACTCCTATCATTGTAATAATTGGACTTTGTTCATTAGTATCCATAGGATTTTGTTCCTTATTGCCTATGTTATCATCATTTGTGTCAACGTTCATCACATCGGTCTTAGTTTCACTAGCCTTAACAAATGAAATGTAATGGTTGGACATGGGATTAGCAGATTTACAAGTTTTGGTTAGGAGGAGCTACATATTTATTACCTTTGTCATTCACACGTCTAATTTGGATATGATTAGAATCAATGAGGTCTTGCAAAACATGTTTAAGATGCTTGCAATATTCTGTATCATGTCCTTTTTATTGGTGATAAGCACAATAGGCATTGTGTCTAACTTTCTCGGAGGTAATGGCTTGCTAGGGTCAAGAGGTCAAACGAGAGGTAAGGTAACCATGTTTTTGTTTAATATCTGAGTTAAGATGCTTTGAAGGGTGTCGGGTAAGGGGGTAAATTGTATTTGTGGATCCCTAAAGATATAAGGATTACTCTTATTTATAGTATCTACTTGGGTATCAATTTGTTGTGTAGGTTGGGAGGTAGAATTTAGTTGGAGGAAACTTTTATTTTTTCCTTTGAAAGGCTGATAGGTGTTTTGGTTGGAAGCTTCACACTTTTTAGGATGGTTAGAGGTGGTTTTTGTTTCAAAGCTACCTACATAATTCTGATAATCTTGAAGGGCAATGCACAAGTGCATGAGGGAAGGGAATTTCATCATGGTAAGCTTGTCTCATATCTTAATTTGTAAATTTTCTATGAGCATATTTTGAAGGTGAGAAATGGGAATCTTCACACTGATTTCGAAATAAAGTGATTGTTAACGTGGAATAAAGTCAGTGAATTTTTCACCCTCATTTTGTTTGCATCTCATCAAATCAGCTAATGTCATTTCGGGAACCATATGCACTTGGAAATGGTTAGTAAAGGCTTCAACAAGTTCATTAAATGAAAAAATTGAGTTATTCGATAATATGGAAAACCAGTCCAAGGAAATGTCTTTCAAGGATCAAGGAAAAAGCTTAGCCAAAATTTTATCCTTAAGAATAAAGTCACTACATAAAGTAGTAAAGGAATTAACATGATTAGCAGGATCTCCCTTTCCTGCATATTTCTCAAATATAGGGATCTATATACTTTGTGGCATCATTTTTCTTAATATCTCTAAAGATAGTGGGTTACTTTTGACATATTATGAAGGTGAACCATTTTTATCTTGACTTATTTGACGTTGAAGGGATGAAAAGATTTGTAAAAGCTGGTTAATGATAGGGTCATTATGTGTGTTTTGAGATGGAGGTGAATATGGTGGTGGTGTGTATGTGTTGGAAGGACAAGTGAATGGATAGCTTGTGGGAGGAGATATAAGGTTAGATTCCACATAGGTAGGAAGGATATTGATAGTTGGTTGCATCGTTGTGGTCACTTGAGGATTTGTATAGGTGGGAATGGAGGTTATGGTTGAAGGGGGGAATCAAAATTCCTCCTTGGCCTTGCACATTGTTTGAAGTTTGAGCACCATTGGTGGTAGAAGGAAGGTGTTTCCCAAATATGTGAGCTATGTTACTCACAACTTTCATTCCTTCATCACTTTCCATCATGCGGCAACTACTATCTATGGCAGATATAATAATGTTGGAAATATTTTCAGTACTCATGCTATCTTGTAAATGGGCTAAGTCTTCATTCATTTTCATAATGTTTTCTTGAGGGATATGATCAACCATTGTTTGAACACTTGGCATAGTACTTGTAGGTAAGGTAGGCATAGAAAAAGAGGTATCAAAGGTATGGTCCATACCTAGTGAATTAGTACCAACACTAGGAGTAAGAGAGCTAGATAACCCAAGATCCATAGTGAGTGTTTTATCATGGGATGCTATGAGTCTCACACTTCGTATAACCACAATATTAGAAGTAGGACACCAAGTAGTACAACTCATGCAAGGGTAAACTAAAGAAAGTGCAATGAACATAATATCGTATGCTTGTAATTACCCTTGAAGTGAAAGAGATTGAAATAACAATAACTTTGTAAAGTATAATAGAAAACTGAAAGTACCAAACATAAGCACAAAAAAGCAATTTCAAATCTAGTAAACTGCAAAGTCAAAGTCAACAGGGACTAAGATGGCAGTAAGGGCATCTTGGTCCTATTGGTGAGATTTTAAAGTTCTAGAAAGTGAAACAAAAGGCATACACCACATGCAGGCTTCTGAGCTAGAAACCCACAAAGGGACTAAGATGCCAGGAAGGGCATTTTAGTCCCAACAAAGGTTTTTTTGTAGAAAAACAACAAATTTTGAGTTGTTTACAGTGTTCCCAAGTTTCCTACCGAGGGACCTGATGTTTAGAAACAAAAAAGTGTGCAAATGAATGCAAGAAAAAGTAACTAATGAGAAGCAATTGGATGCAAAGTTGAATACAATTTTTTTCAATTTTGAATGCAATAAAAATGTTCCTAAATGCAATTATGATGATTGATAATGCACTTTTTCAGTTTTTCAATGATATAAAATGATGCAAGAAAGCAAAAATGCAACCTATATGCACTTTCACTAATGCAAATATGAGAAACCATAGATGCACTTTCACTAATGCAAGATGTAATGCAAGAATAAATGCAACCTAGATCTAGGACTTTAATGAACTCCAAATTAGAAAATGAATGGTCTAAAATTTTGGGTTCACCAAAATGAACTGTAGAGAAAATAGGTGGTTGAAATGCCACTATTCTCATTAGTTCATTCAAGAATGTCCAAGGATCCCAAATTGGATTGACTATCAACCCAAAGGGTAAGTCAATTCTCAATAGGGAAGACCTAGGAGGGGGTTCTTTCAACTTTGAGGGGTTCACCACCAAGCAAAAGCTTGGAACAGACAATTTAACATTCAACTCACAAAACCTAGTAATGCAAGCTAAATGATGAGTGCAAATGATGAAATTAAGCAACAAAAGGTTATGATGTATGTACCTGGGAAGTCTAGAAATGTGAAAAGGATTTTGGAAATTCAAAAGTGTTGTCAAAATATGCTAGGGAGGACTAAGACACCCTTATTGTTGTCTTAGTCTCGCTTCTATTTTTTGGGGCAGACGCAAAATCTTTGGATGTCGAAACTGAATCTGAAAGAATCTTTGAAAAATACCCTTGGGAGGACTAAGATGCCCTAGGTGGTGACTTAGTCCCATCTGGAGTTTCTAAAATCTTTGAATGTGATCTTGAGGTCCAATTTTTTTACTTCCTTCTTCTCAGGTCGTAGGTCCTAAATCTTCCAGATTTGACCTGTACGTGAGTTTCTGTGAAGATAAAAAATTTGCTTTGAAAATTTTCACTTCAAATGATCTTGAAGTCTTCAACCTACATTTGCAAACACAAACATGCAAGAGTGGAAAATCTTGTTGATTTTTAGTAAATGGGAGTTTTCCTTGGTCAAACCCCTTGTTGGTAATTAAACACTGAAATGAAATGAAATAAAGGAGGGAAATGATGAATGAAAAAAGTGTTATGTTGCAACTCACCAAACCCTTGTTATGAAGTCTACAAACCTATGTGAGATGGCTAGCTTGAATGTACATCTTGAAATGCTTGATAGATCTTGACTTGAATTTCTTGCTTGAATAAATACCCTACATCACAAATGTTAGCTCAAAAACACACATGATGAAAGAATATCTTTGACATGATGCTCGAATCTTGATGATGGCTCCAAATGCTTGAAGAATTTATCTTGATCTCATAAAAATTCCTTAGGAATGAATACTTGAATGCTCAAGGATGAAAATGAGTGAATGAACCTTGTATTATACTTATCCTTGCTTAATATCCCAAAATTACACCACAAAAAGTTGACATATGAAATCATTAATTAAAGGAGGCTAAATCCTGCCAAGATTTGAAATTAAGTCCTGAAAATGCCTTAAGGGGCCTGAGATGCCCTAGGTGGCATCTTAGTCCCAAGTCTTGAAACTTGGGGCATAGACTCCAAAAAGGGGCTCATTTAAGCTGCCTTTGAAATCAGGGTCCCAAGACCTTTGGGGGACAAAGACGCCCTAGGTGGCATCTTAGTCCTGACCCAAAAATTAGGGACACATAGCCAGAATCATTAAATTATCATTTATCCTTTGATGTTTTTTGAGATTAGCCATAAAAATATATAGTTTATTAGGTTTGTGGATGCAAAATAGGACCAATTAAGACATAAATAGTGATAAATAAAGCAAGGTGGGCCCAAACAAGTGTGAAAATGCAAGGGTATGCATTTTCCTACACTACAGGTTGTAAGCCAATTCTTTATGTGGATCTCATTTCATAATGAAATAGAGGGAAATAGGTCTACATTTTAAATTGGTGAACCGACTTCAATAAAACCCTATTTTTCTTTATTTCAGTTGTGTTTCAATATCAAGTCAAAATGACATGATCCAGTTCCCTTAGTGGTGGTAGATGGACCATCTTCTTAGGTGTAAAAATTTGATATAATATATTTAATATGACCATGTAATTTTTTTCAACTTTGTGTGGTAAATATGATCTACACTGTACTCATAAAAATTAATGCAAAAAGGATCATTGATAGCATCATGTAACAAAGAATATATATTGAATGATAACTATGAAAATTGTATAGACAATAGATAATCATCAAGACATAGAATATTTCTCCCAATAAGGGTAAACAAGTATGATATAATGTGTAGGTACATACGAGATTAGCATCAAGGTATATTCACATTTTTATAAAAAGAAAACTCATTTGCAATAACCAGATTATTTTATGTCTTCATTTTATTCTTGATATTTCTAAGATTCTGCTCTAATATAGGGTAATCACATGTGCTTCTATTTATTTAGTGTTAGTTGTAAAGTCCAAATTTGGGTTATGACCAAGCTGATCATCAATAGTAAATCAAATCATAGTCTTCAACATCTAAGTCATTTAAGCTTTCATTTGCAATAACTAGTTAGAATTTGTAAACCCTAGATTTGAACATTTTGTTGGAATTCACAAAAGAAATTTCATTAACTACACATTCTTCCAAAGCCTTCACTACTCTCCATACTCTCCAACTGGCTCAAATATCTTGTTTTGCACCCCTACATTTCGAACCATTCTGATGAGTTGTTGCTCAAAAACTATGATAGTAAGAAACACTTCATCTAAAGGTATAGGATCATGTAGGGCCCCTCTACAATAACCTCTCTCAATTTTTGATATCTCTGAGTCATTTTCCCATGGTGTCGAGTTTTCAATTGATAGAAAAAGCATCAAATGCATGTTATGCAAAGTTGCAAGGTGGCATAATTTTTGTTATGTTCATGATCTGACCAAACTGGTAGTTCCAACACATTTAAATGGGTAGCTTTACATGAGGCAAGGTCCTATTTTTCACCGAAACATGCCAGAACAGTTTGAGCTACATTGTATCGATGATATTTCTTAAGAGACCAAAGTGCAAAAAGGAAAAAACCTTTGACAAGATGTTACTTAGAAACCATACCACTTAGAAAAAAAAAATTTGAAGGTATGAGATCACACACAGGGCCACTCTACAATAACCTCTCTCAATTTTTGATATCTCTAAGTCGTTTGCCCATGGTATTGAGTTTTTAGTTAATGGAAAAAACATCAAATGCATACAGTTTAAAGTTTCAAGGTGGTGTAATTTTTGTTTTATTTATCGTGTGACAAAACTGAGAGTTCAAACATTGTGGATGGGTAGGTTTATGCTAGGAAAGGTCCTGTTTCTCACCCAAACATGTTGGAACAATTTGGGCTATATTGCACCAGTGATTTCCCTTAAGAGACCAAAGTGAAAAAAAAGAAACAAACTTTGACGAGATGTTACTTGAAAATTGTGGTAGTTATTAACATGTTGTCTAAAGGTACAGGATTGAATGTAGAACCCCTCTACAATAACCTCTTTCATATTTTGGTATGTCCGAGTCCTTTGCCTATGGTGTCAAGTTTTTAGTTGATGGAAAAAGCATCAAATGCATGCAGTGTAAAGTTGCAAGGCGGTTTAATTTTTATTTTGTTTGTCATGCGACCAAATTGATAGTTTCAACATGTTCATATGGGTAGGTTTATTCTAGGAAAGGTCCTATTTTGCACCCTAGCATATGGAAATTTTTCGAGTTACATTGCACCAACGATTTTCCTTAAGAGACCAAAGTGCAAAAGGGAAACAAACCTTGACGAGCTATTACTTAGAAAATAGTAGAACTTAGAAAAAAAAAATTGAAGGTACGAGATCATATTGGGTCCTACAATAACCTCTCTTATATTTTCATATCTCTAAGCTGTTTGGCCGTGGTGAAAGTTTTTTGATGCCCCAAAAATTGTTAGATGCATGTAGTTTAAAGTTGTAAGGTAGGATACTTTTTGTTTTGTTCTTCATGGGGCCAAACCGTTAGTGCCAACACGTTTAGGTGGGCTCATCTATGTGAGGCATGGTCATCGACCTTCGTTATAAAAGCATCATAGCATTTCCTATTCGAAGGGTCGCAACTTTTTGCCTTTGAAAAGTCACAACCTAAATCATACCATCACTATTCGTGAGAACCTAAACTAATTTATTTGTAATATTTTATAAGTTTTTATTCTTAATTGAATTCTTCAATGATTTTATGGATGTCTTTCTTAAATGAAATGCTCTCCCTTTTATGTTAATTCTTATACAGTACATGAAGCATGAAGCAAACATGTGAATACATGTAATACATGAAGTATTATACATAGGAAGCATGAAGCTTACACATCAACACATGAAGTATACACAGGAAGCATGAAGCATACACATGAACACATGAAGTGTGCATAGGAAGCATGAAGCATCCATGTGATTACATGTAATACGTGAATTATACATAGGAAGCATGAAGCACACACATGAATACATATAATACATGAAGTATACATAGGAAGCCTGAAGTATACATGTGAATACACGTAATACATGAAGTATACATAGGAAGAATGAATCATACACGTGAATACACGTAATACATGAAACATACCCATGAATCATGAAGAATACACATGAAAACATGAAGTATACATAAGAAGCATGAGGTATACATGTAAATACATGTAACATGTGAAGTATACACTGGAAGTATGAAGAATACACATAATACATGAAGTATACACAAGAAGCATGAATCATACAAATGAACACATGAAATATACACATGAAGCATGGAGCATACACATGAATACACATAATATGTGAAGTATACATAGGAAGCATGAAGCATACATGTGAATACACATAATACATGAAGTATACATAAGAAGCATACACATGAACACTTGAAGTATACCCATGAAGTATGAAGCATACACATGAATACATGTAATACATGAAGTATACATAGTAAGCATGAAACATACACATGAATACATATAATACATTAAGTATGAAGCATACACGAGAACACATGAAATATACATAGGAAGCATGAAGAATGTGAATACATGTAATACATAAAGTATACATAGGAAGCATGAAGCATGCATAAGAATACATAAAGTATACACAGAAAGCATGAAGAATGTACATGTGAATACACATAACACATGAAGTATACATAGGAAGCATGACACATACATGTGAATACACATAATACATGAAGTATACATAGGATGCATGCTATTTTGTCTTATAATTTAGACTTATTGAGGTCAAAATATTATATTTTGATTCATAGCAACCAGTATTGGGGTTTGGAATGGTATATGTCTTCCAAGAATTATATCACAAACTTCTAGAGGTATGAGATCACATCTAATAATGTATTGCTCATTTTTAGTTGCATACTTGAAAGTACATTGTATAATTACATAAATTTCCTTACCATGCTACAATGGTCCTAGAGAGTATGGTCTTAGATGTGTAGTAGTAGAGAGACCTAGGTGTTAGATTGCATCATGCATTATTATATTCATATGATTGATGATGTCAATGATGACATGGCTAGGTTATCAATTCACCCAATAGTTCATGTGGAAGAGATATATCCCTTGAAATTATTAGCGGTCACAACACTATTGTTATGGCATTGCACCCCTTGATTAGTATCCTCAATAGAGTTAGTGTCATTTTTAGAGTTGGTGTGATGATCATGTCACCGTATATCACCTTTTTATAGTTTCTTACTCTTGTCTCAACCTAGGGAAGATAATGGAGATATATTAGGTTTTCAGGTGTTTGATTTGTAGTATGTTAACTACTCTTACATGAAAGAATGTTTCTTCTATATGAGAGGCTTGTAGCTATTTTCCTACATGGATTATTCTTATGTGGGGAAATTTTTCTCAATATTTTCCTTAGCCTCAATCTTAGGTGCATTGCATGTTTTTATCAAGTTTTTTAATATTAATAACTCTGTTTTAGCAAATATGGAAGGTTCACTAGTGCTTTTGAGAACTTGGAATTGAAAGGAAGAAAGGTACGCAAAAACACTTCCTAAAATAATCTTAGAGGAGAATAATGTTCAAACTTTATATATTTACAATTATATAAAAGAAGAGTGTATGGAATACACTTGGATTTTAAATATTTGAAGTAAACCATCTACAAATATCCATTTAAGCATGGATTTATCATGCAAATATGAACACCATCAATAAAAAAGATGTGTATTAACCAAATATCCATATAGGAATACATCAATATATGTTGATATAACTTATTTACAAAATAGCCATATAGGCTTACAAGAATGCCATATAGGCATACAATGTCAAGTATATGCAATACAAAATATATGTCCAAAAATGTCATTTAGGAATACAACAAAGGACCCCAATAAAAATTTATTCCCCTATAGGTGAAGAAAAAAAATCATGAGCGACCTTTGATCATCGTGAGGATGGAGATGTGTATGAAAAAGATCTACTTCAAACTCGAGGGTTGCTCCTCCTATTTAGTTCTTCATGGAGCTTTACTTGTTACAATAAAAAGTATAGATATTAATATATAAAAATTATGTTGTAAAAATGAAATATTTAATAAAATAATCACTTACCATCGCCAAATGATCACTCTCCTCATTCACAACATTGACATGCTCAGACAGTTGAGTTCCAAAGTCTTATAGAAACCATCCAGATAGAAATTAAACTAGAAATTAATAATCATTTGATTTTTCAATAATAAAGAGCTATAATAATGAATGTAATTTGAAATTTACTAATCCATCTCATACCCCTGTCAAAGGCATCAAGCTATCAATTGCATTAGATACACCATGCTCCATTACCCTATCAACATCAGGAGGGGTGTCTACTTGCAACATCTAAAAATAAAAAAATATTATTTATAGATTATTGAAATGGTATGCTAGTGATTATAGTTAGGAGGATAAGAGTGAAATGGTATGCTACAAGCTAGTGATGCCACTAGCCTATAGTTTTTGAGGTCAACAACATGAAAAAATGAAATTAATATATTATGAAGTGCATAGCAACTTGAAATCAAATTAATTTAAAATTACAAATCATTCTTGCAAACTATCTAGAACCTTCAAGTCATTAAAAATTATTCAATTATGAAATGCAATGTATAGTCTATATTGCCTGAGTGAAACTTCGATGTCCACCTCCACTGGGAGGTGTTATCGTCAAAGATCTAAGATTAACCTATTCAACATTGAAAATGAGATATAAGAATACCATTCATCTAAAAATGCTATTTATATGTAATATTTATAATTATTTACTAATTACATAGCTCCACAATACATGTCATCGCATAATAGGGAGGTGGAGGACAAGGAAAAATTTAGTGGTGAATTTTCGCCAATTGGCGAATAATAGAAATCGGGACCTCCAAAAATGGCAAATGGTGCAAGCTAAAAAGGAGACTGAATCACCGGGCTTTTACAAAAAAAATAAAAAAATTTCTTGATTAATTCGCCATGAAAATGATACATCATTGGAAATTATTCGCCAGTAGTTTATACCATAATTAAAAATATTAATTATATTCGCCAATAATATTATATTCCTCCAATCAATTTTGGGGTAATATTGCCATTAATAATAAAATACTATTTAATTTTAGAGTTACTTTAGCGGCTTAGCCTTGAATATGTATTTTGTCTATTGCCATTGATTATATTTTTAATCGGATGGATGTGATTTGATTCCGCGACCTAATATGCTATCCCCGGACCCCGCGAGGGAGCGTTGCCCCTTCAACCCCCACAAGGGGGCTCTGCCCCCTTGACCCTTGTCGGTGCCTGCCGCCCCCGGGTCCCTACTTCAATATTACAAAAAACAAAAATATATGGGGGAACTGCGCCGATCAACTATGCAAAATTTTAAAGGAGAGATTCACCAATGTCATTATTATTTTTACCAATTATTCATTAAGATTCGCCTGGATTTTACAATTTTTTTTAATAATGTGTATAGATTCGCCAAGGAAATTAATATTTTTTTCAAAAAAAGAGGAAGGATTCGCCAAGATTTTACACCTTCGCCGAGGGGGGGGTTTCTTAAAGTTATCCCTGGTGGAGGACCACTGAAAACAAAGTGAATGTTAATACCATAAAATTTAATTATAATCATTAAACTAATTTAGTTAATATTGTATTTCAAAAATGAAATTTAACAAATTAAATTCAATGAAGTTTGATGTTCATGAGAAAATGAAGATAGTTATGCTCAAAATTTGAAGATGCATCAAGAACAAGAGTTGTAGTGCTCTAAATCTACATTCTAAACTACTATTTTTTTTTAGAATAATGAAGATTAAGGGTTTGAAAAAGGGGGGCCACTAGAAGTGGGCCTATATTTATAAAAAAAAATAGCATAACATTTGTTGTGGCCCCTCTAAAAAGTTCTTTTATTAGAATTTCTAAAATCAAAATGATGAGAAATTAGCTAACACCATGTAGTTTATCTCAATTTTTTGGGCTAATTTTTTTAATCAAGATATAATATTTTACTAATTTTCAAAGTGGACACATCTTGAAAAGTTAAAATTTAAGTGTGCTCCCCCCTAATTTTTTAAAAACTAATCAAAAATATTTTTTTCATTACATGTAGAATGGAGTCTAGTTTATAAAAATGTAATTTATTTCAAAATTTGATGAATGAGTAAAAGTATATACCCAAACTAGCACATGTTTCTTTTTGACAAAAAATAGAGGCACTAACAAGCGAAGTTATATAGGTAAGAGAGAGCCTAATATCATCACGGTTTTTTTATAAGCTTGCATTGAAAGACATGAAAATATGATGGATAACACAACTAAAAATGTGAAATTTTGTTATCCTTTCACAAAATCATGTCCTTGGCATGAAATGGTCGTCCAACCCTTTGGGTTGGATGCCCAAGGAAAAATCAAGCCCTTTGGGTTGATATTTCCCAAAGCAATCAATTTGGCCAAATGAGTTGCATCATTTGGCAAGCGCAAAATAAGTTGCATCATCTGGTGAGCACCAAATTTGATGCTTGTCAAATGTGTGAATTTTTGGAATGCATTTTTTTGAAGTCTTTTTTTTTCTTTTTCTTTGTCTTTCTCTGCCAAGCAAACTATATACATGAAATAAACATTAAGTATAAGCTGACATTTACTTTCTTATACTTTAAGTTATATTTCATGTATATAGTTTCAGGATTTTTGAGAGTGGTTTGGATCTCTTGGAGTTACAATGCAAATACTAGTTTTTGGAAGATCGTATATAGTTTTTTCAATAATCATGTCAAATTTTAGTAATTAGGTCAAATTTCAGTAATTAGCAAGCTATATCATCTTTCTCTCAGTCTTACCCATTTTCATCTCTTATGCTCTATACCTCTCTCTCTCACTAACTCCATCCATTTATTTGACTCTCTCTCCCTTAAGCTCAAGAACTACATCTCTCTCTCTCTCTCTCTCTCTCTCTCTCTCCCCTCTATCTAATTTTATCTATCTCCCCACCCCTCACTCTTTCTCACTCTCACTCTCTTCCATCCACCTGCCTTCACTCTCTACTTCTCACTATCTAGTTCCTATCCTTGTATACATATTTATCTCTCCCTCCCTCCTTCCCTCTCTCAATCTCTCAACCTTCCTTACCTCTCTACTTCTCTCTCTCACACACACATATCTATTTCACCTCTCTCCCCTTCCCTCTCTACTCTCTTTATCTCTATCTCACCTCTCTCTCTATACCTATCCCTCCCTCATCTCTCTCACCTCTCTCCCTCTCTCCCTCCCTCCCTCTCCCTCCCTCTCTCCTTCCCTCTATACTTCTCTTTATCTCACCCCTCCCTCTCTCTACTTATCTCTCTCTTTTTCTCTCTCCATCCCTACCTCTGCATCCATCTCTCCTTCCTTATCTACTTTTCTCTACCTACCTATCCCTCTATACCTATTTCTTTCCCTCCCTCTCCCTCCGCTCTCTGAGTGTATCAACCATCTTCTCTCTCTACTTCTCTCTACCTACCTATCTCTCTATACCTATTTATCTCTCCCTCTCTCTCGCTTCCTCTCAATCTCTCCACCATCTCCCCCCCCTCTCTCTCTCTTCCACCAATATTCACTCTCCAATTCTCTCTATCTAACCTAGATCCCTATATACCTATTTCTCTCTCCCTCCCTCCCTCCTTCCCTCTCTCAATCTAGCTACCTTCCTCCTTACCTCTCTACTTCTATCTCTATCACTTCTCTCTCTCACTTCTCCCTCTACTTATCTCTCTATCACTTCCTCCCCCTCTCTCTCTCCCCTTCCCTCTTTACTCTCTTTCTATTTATCTCACCTCTCTCTCTCCCTACCGATTCCTCCATCCTCTCTCTATTTCTCTCATCTCTATCTAATGAGGGTGCAACCCAAGACACAAAAAATCACACAGAAAAATAGAGATTCTTATTATTTTCAAAATATGAAATTCTTACATGCAGAGGATCTCAAATCCTCGAGTTCTGCAATACATGCAAACTACAAAAAGTTATAGAAATTCCCCTTTTCGCAACATGCAATCTTCTTTCCCCCAAAACTACTCAAACAAATCAGAAACCAACCCATAAATAGCCTCCTTCCTCGTTTGGAGCCAAAAACAACATTCTAATTATACACCAACTTCTGGAAGCCCTAACTCAAGATCTAACCGTCGGATCTTCAATCATAATACCTTTTCGGGCCTAAAGGCTAACCACTTTCATTTTTCGCCAATTTTTGGGCCCATCCGGAGCCTTTAAGTCCCTCAAAATTAGCTCTGAAGATTTTGTAGGGCAAAAAGCAGAAACTGAAACTTGAATAACCTTTGAACCGGGAATGATCTTAGCCTAATTCTTTCACCAAAGTGTTTATTATTATGTCCCGAAGCTTCCCTTAAATTTTTGTCTCACACCTTCAAATTCATACCTGCTAAAAATAGCAGTTGAGCAGAAAAAGCAGAAAAGCAGTTTTGAAAGTTGGGAATTCTTCTTCGATGAAAAGGGTATCCAAAAATCCAAAAAAATCTACAAAAATCTAAATGAAAGTAAATATATTTTTGGGTGATGTAGGATTTCCCTTACACCACTGGATGCTCCTGCATCACTATCCCTCCTTCCCTACTTCTCTTTATTTCTCCCTCCCTCTCTCTACCTAGTACCTACCACTCTCTATTGCTCTATCACCTCTCTCTCCATCCCTACCTCTCCCTCCATTCCTACCTCATCCATATCTTCTTCCCTCTACTTATCTCCATCCCCCTCTATCTCTCTACCTACCTCTCTCTCTATTTATCTCTCTCACCTCTCTCTCCATCCCTACCTCTCCCTCCATCTCTCCTTCCCTCTAGATACTTCTATCTACCTACCTATCCCTCTATACCTATTTCTCTCTCCCTCCCTCCCTCCTTCCCTCTCTCAATCTCCACCTTCCTCCCCTCTACTTCTCTCTCTTCTCCCTCCATCCCTCTCTCTCTCCCTCCCTACCTCTCCTTCCCTCTCTCCTTCACTCTCTATCTCCCACTCCATTTATGTACCGACCCCTCTCTATTGTTCTCTTTCTCACCTCTCTCTCCATCCCTACCTCTCCCTCCATCTCTCCTTCCCTCTCTAATTCTCTTTATCTCCCCATCTCTCTCTCTACCTACCTCTCTCTCTATGTTGACCTCTCTCTCACCTCTCTTTCCATCCATACCTCTCCCTCCATCTCTCCTTCCCTCTCCATTTCTCTCTACCTACCTATCCCTCTATACCTCTTTCCCTTTCCCTCTCCCTCTCTCCCTCCCTCCTTCCCTCCCTCAATTTCTTCACCTTCCTCCTTCACTCTCTGCTCTCTCTCACATCTCTCTATCACTTCTTCCTCCCTCTCCCCTCTCTCTCTCCTTCCCTTTCTCTCTCTATCTTTTCAGTAAAAGACAAAAGTGGCATCTTTTTTGTGTCACAGATTGGTGCACATGCCCTCTAATGGATGTTTTATGGTTAATATTTTCTCATAGGTAGGTTACAAGGGATAGTATGGTGCCCTACTGACTGTCAAAGAAAATAAATATAGCTACAAGTCTGCAATAGTAGATACACATAAGCGATGAAGATGGGGTCTTTAATATTGTCTATTAATTTATTTTGTTAAAAAGAAATACATTATATTTTACAACTAAAATATCTTTTACTTGGTCGTTGTGGCTATATTTGGGGCAACCTAGCTATATTGATGGTTCATAGATGAATATGAAGCCTCTGTATGATGACTTTGTTAGGCTATAAGCAAGTCGTGTTGCCTATTTATGATTTTTTAATAGATTGTATTCATTAACAACAACAAGGTGTAGGTAAATGTATTCTTCTAACCATTATCTAGTACTCAGATTTACCACATGACTGGAATAAAATTATGCTCAAGTACATGAAGTGAATGTGTTTCCATGTCAAACGAGGTCCCAAGAGGGATAAATTAAATAGATCTCATTTCACAAATTTACATCTATACAAATCATATGCTTGACACTACATTTCTTTCAAAATGTTTCAATACAATCCTTTTCGCTACAATTGGACAGTGGACACCTAGAACTTAGCATGAGCTATCTTGGTTACAAACTTCCTTTTATTTGTTATTATAATTACATGTTGCAAAAATTGTAGGAAACTATATATATTTGAAATAAAACAGAGGTATAATATGTACATTTCATTTCCAAGACACAACTCGAGTAAAGGAATTTAGCTCTAGATTTTATCAATACTAAATGTAGCAGGAATGTTTACTTAAATTGATCTCAATGATTTTTCCCTTTCATTGGAGTTGGATATTTTACAAAAATTTTGAGGTATTAAATTTACATTACCATGTTAGAACATAAAGCTTTATTTTTTTCACTTTTTAAGCTATGTGCAAATTAAAAAATTCTTCTCTTTTTTTATTAAGAAAACCATATAGGTAGCTTCGTATAACAACAATACAAGGAGTGGTGATCAACCATTTTGATGCATATGATATGAAAAATATTGAATGCTTCTTAAATCACTATTTATTTAACAAAACATTTAAAATTGTTTAACATACTTTTTTTGAACTAAATCAAACAAAATTGTTCTAAATATATGTGCATAACATAAAGTTTCAACTAAGTACTAATATACATATTTTACAAGGGTATATACACATTTGTTTCCCCAAACCAACATATACCTAAAAGAGGAGAAGAAATATATTATTAATATATGCATGCTCCAATAGGGTTCTCCTAAAAGCTACATAACAAACATATACTTTTCATGGCCTAGGTGAAGCTAACCACCCATCCTAAGCTTGAAGCAAGCCACCCTTAAGCTATGTGGTATCCATAGGAACCAGATAACACACACACATAACAAAACATTAAAAAATTATGGCACACACACACATACAAATAAACAACCAAGCCTAAGGACTAACACACACAATGAATCTTCTCAAGACTCGTAAGGGGGAGATGAGGCGACATCTCAACCCAATGGGGAAACCTTAAGAAAATTCAACACACTTTCAAACATATCTCTTCACAAATCTCATTTCTCATTGAATCTCAACTTCTCATCCCAAACACCATGCTCAAATAGACAAGGGTACTCATATATGATCTCCTCTTTCTTAAAAGATAATTTTTTTCCCATGGGATGTTATCCCTCTCTTAACCCCACACTTAGTAATCTCTCATCAAGTGAGAGACAAATCCCCTTAACAACCCAACCCATTTTAATCAACACAGGGTGATCCCACAATACTGGTTTACAATTTTTGGCCAAATTGGACACTGAAATTATTATTTTTAACTAAATCTTCACATTCGGGCACCTATACCAACTAAACTGTGAGGAATTTGAAGATGATGCAAACTAGAGTCTCATCAAATTTTGTCTATAGATTCTAAAAAAAAAATTTCAAAATTTTTGGAATCAGATTGCACTTCTTTTTCCATCTCCCACGAAAATTGGTTTTTTTCAGAAAACAACATTTTAAAAAAGTGACGCACACCATATAATGCATAAATTTTTTTCCATGAAGAATAAAATTCTAATTCTTTCAAATTTAGATTTGTAACTTCGATATCTACTGCTTCCACTTGGTTAGATAGTTTTTTATTGAATATTTTTTCTTTAATCAAGTTTCAAAGTCAAACCAACTACAATTCAAACATAGTGCGACTATATAACGTGTAACTTTGGATCAAGGACTTCAATATCTGGTGCACTCATATTTTTCAATATTTATTTTTGATAATCTGCTATTTTTCCACATGTGCAGAACAAAGACCTTCACTTTCGATGAAAAACCTATGTTTAATAAAACTAAAAAAATAGATACATAATAAAACCAAAACATATTAAAAATATATTTTTTGGATAGCTCGTTCTGATGACTACCTGATACCAGTTGGGTTTGTGAAGATTCCTCCATTTTCATCCTCAACCCGAGCTCTAAAGTGCCAAAATTTAGGTTTTTTTGTGTCTCAAATGGGGGATGAGGGATAAAGGGGGTTCATACGAACCCCTAGGGGTTCGAGCAAACCTCCAGGGGTTTGAGTGAACCTTGGTTCGAGCGAACTGCTTCAAAGAGGTTTGCTCGAACCCCTTTCCTATGATTTTTTCTTGTTTTTTTTAGCGGCCAAGATTCAAATGGGTTCGCTCGAACACTGGTTCGAGTGAACCCCTTATTGGTTCGGTCGAACCAGTAGGTTCGTATGAACCCCCAAAATCACTTTTTTTGCCTTGCGGTCATTTTTGTGATTTTTCCTTCCTCACCTGAATTGTAAATAATCTAACCAAATCCATACATAAACAAATATAAGGAGTTTGATTTTTGTCGTTTCAAGATTTCCAAGGAAGATATTGTTGAAGAAGAGTTCCAAGCCTTTCAACTCCTCTCCAAGTCTTTTTAACACAACTCCCTCAATAAAATTTCCCAAAATGCAACAATGAAGAGAACCCCCAATCCATCCAAAAGAAAATGCTAAATAGAGTTCCAATTGGGATCCTCGCCAATGGGGAGGCGACACTTGTCACCTTCCCATCTCTCCAACACTCACTCCTCTAAGTCTCTTTTATTTGGAATACAATTAAGGGAGGAAGGAGTCTCTTGCACTCCCTCCTAAAAAGTCTAAAAAAAATCATTAAGAAGGCAAAGTCCACTTGGGAACTCCACCCCCAAAATATCCATCCATAAATGAACTTGGAGAAAAATGGGGATGTGATTGGAACAAGTCCATCCACTCCCCACAACACTTAAAATTCATCACCCCTCTTAATAGGAAATTAAGAGGGGTCATATCTTGGGTTGAATTAAGTACCCAACCCTTAGGTTGCCACCCTAGCAATTTAAAAATGAAGAAATTGCATAAAATAAAACATTTTTCACTCATTTAAAAGTCAAGAAAATTTAAATCCAAAATTACCCTCAAAATGCAATTACAAATTAAAAATTCGAGCTTATTTAGACTTTAGACCTCACAAAATCACATACTCATGTCTCAAACCACATCACATTGATCATATTACATTGAGGCTATAGTCCCTCCAAATGGACTATAGTTGGCATTACGAGATTGGTCACATTAGGTTCCTTGGAGACCTCTAATTCCATTAGCCATGAAGAATGTACTTGTACACTCGATTTCACACATTAATGCATCCAATAAAATTACACATCCAAATCAATGAAATGAAACATACACATTCACATTATCAATTTTCATAGAGCATTTCAAATCACGCAAATATTCTAATTCCCAATTAACATTATCCATAAGATTCATAAAGATTGGATTTACATAAGAGCATTCATTCAATTCTCACAAGGTAAGCAATAATTTTCATTTTATAATTCAATTTAAAACCTAATCATTTTACTCATCGTAATATTGAAAATAAAATATGCATCAAAATTATCAATTTACTATCACACATACAAGTTATTGAATTATAATTATTCTATTCTACACATACATTTTAATCATCAATAAAAAATAAAATATAGAGTAAAGTATCTAAATTATCATAACACAAACAATATCATAATGTATCATTCTAAATGATAGCAAAATAGCATAATGTCTAGTAATCGAAGGGTGGGCCTCACACCACCATTGTGGCTCTTCCATCAAGGTTTATAAGCAAGTGGATATTTGAGATCATTTTAGTCCTTTCCTAATGTACATATTGGAAGAAGTGTGATTTGAACCCTAGATCACTTTTTCCAATCAAACAATCTCATAAGTGAAATCCAAAATCATCAACTCCATATCCAATAAAAGTACACTTCTTGGATTTTTCCTTAAGCTTTGTTTTATTATCTATATCAATATGGAAAAATGATTCATAAAACTTTCTAAAAGTTTTTTAGAAATGAGTAGTTCACCTTTTTACCTTCATGCTTTCTTGAAAACACCACCCTCTAAAGAACTTGAATTCCCTTTGTTTATTAAGTAAACAAAAATATTCGCAAACTCTTCCCAAAAATTCAATGGCAATCTTACATCCAATCTCATACTCCTTGCATGCTCCATGATTGTCCTATTCATCCTTTCTAACACACCATTTTATTTTAGTGTTCTTATAATTATCTTTTGTCTATGAATCCCATGGTATGAACATTAATTATCAAACTCCTTGCAGTATTCACCTCTATTATCTAATTTGAGACACTTCAACTTATTTCTTATCTCATTCTCAACCAATTTTTTCCATTTCTTAAAAGTATCAAAGACATCATGTTTTATTTGAATGAAATAAACCCAAGTTTTTCTATTTGCATCATTAATAAAAGTAACATAATAATAAGATCCACAAAGAAATGATACCTAAGCCAATCCCCATACATCTAAATGCACAAGCTCTAACTTTTCACTCTTCTATTCTCTCCCAAGTCTAAGAAAACTCTCTTTTTTTCTTCTATAAGCACAATTTTCATAAAATTTCAATTCAACATGCTTCAAACTTGGCAACAAATTCCTTGACTAGATAATCTCCATCCGCTTCTCACTCATTTGGCCAAGCCTATGGTGCCATCATGTTGTATCTACTCCTATAGAATCCAAGGCAATAGAAAAATTAGCATTATTGATACATAAATACAATGTACTAACCTTTTCTCCTTTTTCTATTATCAATGCTCTCTTAATGACCTTCCATGAGTTATCTATAATGTAGTTGTACAACCTGTACTTCTCAATTATCCTTCTGAAATTAGATTTCTTCTCAAATTAGGACACATTACTCACCTCCTTCAACAACCATTGGTTTTCGTTTTGTAATTTTATCTATATCTTACTTTTTCCAAAAAATTTGCATGGTTCATCATCACTTGAATAGACTTGTCCAAAATCACCTTAAACATAGTCTAGAAAATATTTCCTATGGGGTGTAGCATTTAAAATGAATCCCTTCAGTCTAACACCCAAGAATCAATAACATTATCTAATGAAAGGGTTAAAGCATCTCGCAACAAATCACTTACTACATTTTTTTCCTTATTATTTTCTTGTTGTCCATCTCGTTGTTTTCCTTTTCAAGACTATTTTTTCTTTAGGTGTCCTTACTTCTTGCAATGTGAACACTCCACCCTTCCTCTAGATTTGGAGTTTATATTCTTAGACTTCCCGTGATTTCTTGGGCTCTTTTGTCTCTCCCTTTGTCTTCAAGTATTCTCCAATTTCAAAGCATTACTGATGTCTCACGTGTGTTTTTTCATTGCATTTAATTGCAAAGGATAGAACCAACAACATCATCAAAAATTAAATTGTTTGAACATGAGACATAATTACTCACAACCAAGACCAAGCTATTCCAAATTTATGGCAATGAGCACAAAATCAAGAGAGCTCTAACCTCATCATCAAAGGTTAATCCTATAGAAATTAACTGACTAGTGACTATGTTAAACTAATTTAAATGATCAATAATAGACCCAACTTCTGACATCTTTATATTAAATAAATGTTTCATAAGAAATTCCTTGTTTGAATTTGAGAGTAATTCATACATTTTAGCTAGTGTCGACATTAGATCCACCATTGTTGTTTCTTTTGATATGTTGAAAGCCACCAATGCTACTAGATATGGTCATATTGTTCCTAGAACATTTTTTTCAATAATATCCCATTCTTGATCTATTATATTATATTCAAGTTTATTTTCTTTCCACTCAATTGTAAGAAAAGATTTTTCTTATATAGAAAATCCTTCATTTTCATCTTCCATAGCTAGTATTTTTGGCAATTGAACTTCTCAACCCTAAACTCGTCTTTTCCTTCCATTTCTCCCACTCAAATAAATTGTTAGGAATAAGATCCCTAAGCAATATAAAATAAAATGAATGCATAAATACGATATAAAACATAGAGATCAAGATATATGTGGCTCACCCAATATGGGCAAAAGGGATACAACCTATAACACATTTTCCACAACTTCCACTTCACTCTCTCACAATCTTCACATAATACAATACAATACTTAGCCATAATATAATGCTCTCACATAAAAAGGGGTTACCTTCTAAGGAAAAAAATACCAACATAATATCCACACTTCTAGATTTGTGACCTAATAATGAACATACCAAATTTACAATAATATATAATATGGCTTTTGAGGGCACTATCCCCAAACCCCCCATTAGGGAGCATCCCTCTAGACCTTAAAGGGAGGACCCCCATGCAATGAAATGGGCTCCAAAGGTTCCATAACCAACATTAGCTTTCTTACCACCACTTTGTTTCTCCCAAGCCTTCTAGTAGTGGGTTTAGTGGTTGGCCAAACATTAGCATAATCCATCACCTCAATTTTGATATATCACTTGTTCATAACACTTAGCTACCTAAGGAATAAAAATAGATGATGGTTGTTTGCTCCTTATTGTCACTCTAGACCATGTTTATGTATGGGCAAACTGGATTATTGGGAACCCCTAACTACTATTCTTGCTCTTGCCATGTAGCGGATTGTTTGATTATTTTGTTTCATTTTTTCCCGATATGAACTTAAGCGTATGATATTTTTCCACCCACTTTTTTTTCATGAATATGTGTAATAATATTTTACAATTAGTAGTAAGGATACTTATTCATCAAAAAATAATCATTGTTTTTTTTCACTTGTGAGTTAAAAAATAGTGATTAATATTTTCCAAATCTATGTGTAAGCTTCAATAAAATACAATTATTTCAACCAATAAGATTTCATATAAATATTTTTTATGATTTTTTAAAAAAGTGTGAATACTAATATTTAGAAAATAAATAATACCATTACTAATGATTAACTCAAACCCTTTCAATTATTAGGACTTGCTTCAAGGAAATATTATTGCGATGTCTAATTAGTTATTACTAATTGTACCTATGAACCAATTACATGTTAGTATTTTTCTATGTAATTTTTTTTTTATCAATGGGACCTTGGTCTACCAATGAAGTTGAATGGTTTTGAATGAGCCCTTGAGTGCAAGGCCCAACACCATAAAGGATAAGATTAGTATTATTTCTCTAGGAAAATTTGTTGGAATGGATACCCCCAGTCTTTAGCTCTCAACTAAAGAGGTTTCAGGCTAAGGCTCGTGCCATCATATTAGGTGGCTAAATGATTTTGTGGGTTTCATATAAAACCCTCAAACATTTTTTAAACTTTCTATATACATTTTTCTAACAAAAAAGAAACTACTAGCAATCTAATTGGTTGTGGAGTTTTATCTTGTATTCTCACCTTCACATTGCTAAAGAAAAATAATAATAATTGATGTATAGGAAAAAAATATTTTATTGTGAGGTCATGCAAGTCAAGTACCTTTCTCATAGTACTTTGACAGGATTTGTTTTATAATCATATTTAATAATTAATATTAATTTTTAGTGACCACTTGACATCAAGCTCTTGTTTATTGACCCCTTGTTGGCCCCAATAGGATGACATCCACCAACTCTCAAGAACACTAATCTCGACGGTAGATTCACTTCCACTACATACCTTTAATATCATTAATATTGGTGTATTAGTTCCTTGCAAAGTGTAAGGTGTCAATTCATTTCCTCAAGCTTTAATGAACATCTATGAGATCTTGACACTCTCCAACAAAGTTAGATTTTATTTGTTTGTACACAATGTTTGCTTCATCCAAGTTACTATAATTATAGTTAGAATTATTTATTATTTGGAATTTTGATCCAAATACACCCATGAGTAACAACATGAGATTTTATACTTCAAATATATTTCATCATTTGCCTTGTTTGCATTTATTTATTGAAGATGGAACATGATGGGAATTATTATACTAGTTATGAGTCCTGACTTGTGAGCATCCTCTTTATATAAAATACATATAAATATTAATATATTAATTATATTATTAATAAGTATTATAATAATTATATATATATATATATATGTCATTATAATATGTGAAAGCTAGAATATAATCAATTTTTTAAATTTAGAACAAGTTTATGGAGTTTATAGTTTACATAATATCTTTATTTTTATTTTATTTTCTTCTTTAATGATTCTACATTATATTTAATGAATTTTGACTAACATGCTAATCCATGTGGTCCAACTTCAATGTGAAAATTATCAATCAATTTTAAATATTTTCAATAAATTGATATTATCTTCTTTTATTGTTCATCTCTTTGATTTGAATTCATTTTTCTCATTTACCATATTTTCATTCCAATATTATAATTCTCATTCTAACAATATAGCATTACAAGATAAACTATATTTTACTGAAAAATGAATTATATTTGAAAAAATCTACTTGAAAAGTTACATTTCATACTCTTGGAAAGAATTTCATAGAGCTTGGACTTCTTTCCACACATGACCATATCGAAAATTGTATCTAGCACATCCCTAATTTTCCATTCTTCACCTTCCTTAAGAAATTTCGTGTACCACTTCTTTAACAATATTCTCTACGGAATGAGTGTTATCAAGTACGACCACAAAGCAGGTAATAACTATAATGCAACTTGACTGCCCGACACCAATTCTCTGAAGATCAATACTATTGTGAGAAAATAGACATGGGTTTGGAGTTGCTTCCGCTCCATCCATTGCTCCACTAATCGCAAACATGAACGGTAACGACACACTCTGAAATAAAAGACAAAACACTCTCAGTTCATCCACGGTATATTATTTTCACTTATAGATCACTTGAAACATCACTTGCCAAAATTTAGGCAGAACAAATTACAAAACAAAGTTGAAGGTCAATAATGGAATAAAATAACTCCCTTCAAGTGATATCTATGATTGGCTCTTAAAAGGATTCTTGAAATCAATACCTTCAACTTGGCAAGGCAATTCTGGATTACTGCACTGCTCAAACAAGAAAGTTGCATACATTCCAATACATGCAACTCTTCAATACTTGCTATGTTCTCCAACTTCTTACAAGAGTTAATCACAAATTCTTCCAAGTAGGGGAGAGGAGCCGATATGTAAACGGGTGCTCGAACGTGCGATGGGACATGCGCTCGTTGGGGCCCACACCTATATGTCGGTCCTCAACAACGTAAGGTTAATTTCATCCATAGATAGGCTTGATCACATCGAACATAAATTAGATATAAAATGCACACAAGTTAGCATTAATTTAAAAACTTAACAACTACACGTTGGAAGCCAAACATGATGAAGTGTATCCAACTTGTATCTGACATATAACAAGTACCATTCTAACATGGAATTTAAATAGCCCAAACATTAAGACATGCACCCTTCTCCGTAAACTGGTAAACCCAACTTTCGCACCAATGCAGGCATCACTTTCACATTAGTCAAAACTACACAACATAAACAAGGTGCCAAGTCAACAACTTTGAAACCCATCTGACCCATCTTTGACCGACTAGCGAACCCATTACAAGAATGTTTCCCATTGTAGCATAACCAAACCAACACGCAAATGCATTTGCCTGTCTCGTCTACCATGAGATCTACAACACGTATCAGCTTCAATCTGTCCCATCTTGGCAAGTAGGGTGTGCACGTAGTGGATCCAAATGCAAATATCCCACTTGCATCCAAATATCCCACCTGCATCCATTTAACACTCCTGCAAGGCCACCATTATTCAAAACAAAAACATGGAAACAATTTCAAACAATCCACCAAACCAATCAAGTCAAGAATTAAAGGCTGAAATCAATCAAATATCCAATTCATACGAAACATAACTCAAATTCAAAAGAGGACAGCAATTTATTTCACCACACCAAACAACCATCAATCAAATTCAAATAATTCCCAATTCAAATAGCCGTGAAAACCAACAAGTATTTAGTTATTCTGAAGTGAGCGACATAAGAAAAGGAGGAGTGAGAAGCACATAATTGAATGAGTTAACATCAAGGAGAGGCAACAACTCAGATTCTAGTGCACCGGCATCCATATTGTACCAGGTTTTCCTTTTCACACTTGTTCTTCATTACAACCATTACCAGCATCCATATTGATCTTCATTACACCCATTACAGTCATAAGTTTTTGTTTATGTTTCCGTAGGGTTTATATTGCAAATATTACAGTCACAGGTGTTTCTTTATGTATCGGTAAGGTTTATATTGCAAATATTACAGTCATAGGTTAGCATATGTGTTCCATAGGGTTTATAATGCAAGTATTACAGTCATGGTTTACCATTTAAAGCTTTCCCTAGGGTTTATGTCACAAATATTACAGTCATAGTTTACCATCTTTGTTTCCCTAGGGTTTATATTAAAAATGTTACAGTCATAGTTTAGCCTTTTTGTTTCAGTAGGGTTTATATTGCAAATATTACACTCATAGTTTAACATTTATGTTTGATAGGTTTTGCATTATCATTCACTTTTCTTTCCATGTGTCTCAATGGTTCTGCATTATCATTCACTTTGTTTATCGTAGTCTCACATCGTAGTCTCATAGGTTTTGCATTATCGTTTATATGTTAAAAATTGGTCATGGTTTACCATTTCTGTTTCAATGGTCCTGGATTATCATTCACTCTTGTTATCTTATTCTCATAGGTTTTGCATTATCATTCACTATTCTTATCTTATTCTCATAGGTTTTGCATTATTTTTCACTCTAGTTATATTATTCTCATAGGTTCTACATTATCATTCACTCTAGTTATCTTATTCTCATAGCTTCTACATTGTCATTCACTCTGGATATCTTATTCTCATATCTTCTGCATTATCAATCACTAAAGTTTCTAATCCTAGAAGGATTTTTATTTATCATTTTCATATGTTTTTGCTTCATCAATTGACAAATATTTATGCTTGTCAATGAGTTCGTCATAGACAATATATGTGAGATTTGTTAAACTCTTACTATTTTTCATTCGTAAGCTTTTTGTTGTTCAAACATGAGTGTGGTTTTCACTTTGTTGTGCATGAGAATGTTAATTTTGTAAATTCTTAAAAGATATGAGATGTTCTTAAACTCTAACTCCCTTGCATAATTTGTAATTTTGTGCTTCTTACTCCTCTACTTCCTTATGTCGCTCACTCTAGAATAGATGTAACTCTCTAAACTATTACAAAAGATAATCTCAATTGAAATGCAAGAAACTAAAAAGATAACACATACAAAAACTAAATAATCTTTTGTTCAAGCATCACTCTCTTCATACATATAAAGATAATTGTTAAAGCATTTGTGTTTCATAGTTTACCATTTATCTTTCCTAGGTTCTGCATTATCATTTACTTTGGCTAGCATATTCTCATTTGTTCTGCATCACAAACTAATTATTCTTTTGTTCAAGCATCACAACACTGTCTTCATACATATATAGATAATTGTTCAATCATTTGTATTTCATAGTTTATCATTTATGTTTCATAGGTTATGCATTATCATTGACTTTGCTTATCATATTCTCATATGTTCTGCATTACAAAGTGATTGTTTTTCTGTTCAAGCATCATTGTTTTGATTCTAATTATTTTGTGTAGATGGCCAAGGGCAATGTAGTGCTGACCCATACTAGGAACAAAAAAAAGAAAAGAGCCACGACAAGGTTGCTCGCTGAGAAACGAGGATGTAGATTCCCCCCTAAAATAGATCATGTTGCACAAGTAGATGAGGTTTCTACTCCTCAAATACCATAGATTGAGGTTACTACACCTCAAATACCGTAGAAGGTAAAACAAATACAAAATTTTTGGTCTGAGGATGACATGAAAAGGGCACTCTATGACATTGAAGAGAATGACTTGTCGATAAGGGGGGCTTCCAAAAAGTGGTCAATCCCAACAAACACACTATCCAAATGGCTAAGGGGTCTAACAACAACTTCCAAGAAAGGTCCGCCAACAGTCCTCATAGAAGAGGAAGAAAAACTTATTGTGGAATGGTGCGAGCAAATGGCTGATATTGGTCATGGTCTTGAGATAGTCAATCTTAAGTCTAAGGTTTCTCAAATATGTCAAAATAGGCCAAACCCTTTCACCAATGGCTTCCCAGGGAAGTCCTGGTGGACAGGCTTCAAGCATAGACATCCTCAACTCGCATTACAAACTGCTGAAGACCTACACAAAGATAGGACATTCAATCTAAGACCTGATATTGTAGATGCATTCTACAAAACACTGTCTACAACATACAAAGCCATGCCATATGGTCCTGATCGCATATGGAATTGCAATGAAACTGGCATCCAAGTAGGCAAAAATGGGTCCATGAAGGTGCTCACAATAAAAGGTAGCAGGAATGTCTCTTACATTATCCCAAAGAGCCATGAATGGATAACCATTCTATGTTGTGTCAATGCTGTTGGGCAGAGCATTCCAGGATTCTACTTGTTCAAGGGGAGTGTGAACATAGATAATTACATCATAGATTGTGAACTAGGTGCTTGGATGGCAGCCCAACCACATGCATGGATGACCAAAGAATTTTTCATAGATTGGTTGACCCACTTCAAAAACTCAATTCCAGGCAGTGTCTCGCCCACGAACAAGGTCTTGCTGATCTTTGATGGCCATGGAAGCCACATAGCACTCGAAACCATCCAGGAAGCAAGATATATCGGTATAGATTTGTTAGCAGTTCCATCACACACATCACATAAGCTACAATCGTTGGATGTGAGTGTGTTTGTACCTTTCAAAGCTTACTTCAAATCAGAACGTGCAAAATTTTTGTCAAGGTTTCCAAACATTGAAGTGAGGAGGAGAGAACTTGCAATGTTAGGCAGCAAAGCAATGAAAAGAGATTTTACAGTTGACAACATCAAATTTGGGTTTAAAAGGACTGGTATATGGCCACTGAATCCTAATGCACTTTTCAGTGACATGCATCCCAGTGAGACATTTGTGGTCAGCGAGGATGCTGACGCAGTTGAAAACATTCTCATCCTTTTTGGATTTGGTGTGTCAAGTGTTGATGTCAGAGTATTGTAGTCCACTCTTCCAGATGGACACCTGCAACAGAAACACAACACTCACCTCATACATGTCCTACTGAATCAGTTGCACAAGTGGTGGTTAATGAACACACCCCTCCCATGGTGGACAAGGTCGTTGATCAATTCAGTGAAAGTTTAGATCTTCCATCACAATGAAGCCAAACATCCTGGTTGGTTGAGGGAGCAATGAACTTGGGTATTGATTTGGAAGTCCCAGAACAATAGGATACCTATACTTTTCCATCACCACCACCAGAAATTGACCTTTCTCAAGTTGTCCATTACTATGCTCCTTCTTGCAATTCAGGTTTACAAACCAATGAAGATGTACAACAGGGATCATAGGTAGTCGAGGAGGTCATTGGCACACAGTCAGATGGGACACAAGACACACAAACAATTCCGCACATCAACAAGTTCCTCAAGTTGCCTGTGCACAGTGTCCGTCAAATGAAATCCAAAGCAGGTGCAATTTGGATCAGTAGACAGTCTCAATTGTTGACAACATATGACTACATAAGTCTGTTAATGGAGCAAGAGAAAAGGAAGAAAGAGGTGGAGGAGATGAAAGAAAGAAAGAGACAACAAAATGCAGAGAAAAGGGTAGCAAGAATTGTGGCAGCGGAGTTGAAGGAGAATGTTAGAATTGAGAAGGAAATACTGCGAAAAGAAAAAGAGCAGCAAAAATTAAAACAAAAAAAGGATAGAGATGTGAAAAATGAGCAAGAGAGGCTTCACAAGGAACAAGACCGAAAGGAAAAAGAGATTGAGGAGGCACAAAGGGCTTTACAGAGAGAGAGACGGTTAAGGAACACTTCTAATCCGTTGTCTCAAAGTAATGGAGTCTTTCGTGATATTCTCAACATTAATATCCCTCAGTTCTCCACAACAATGAATTATTCAAGCCTCTCCCAATCTGACTTCAGGGGTAGTCAATATCCATATCAATTTGGTACTCGGGATGTACAAATTTCTTCACCACCGCTCCCAACACATGTCACTTGTACCCAATTTACCACTCCACGTCCCACTCATGTATGCAACAATCCCCGTCGACTGGAAGGGGATGAGAACATGGCAATTGGCACCCCAACCAGCCAAGATCCTTTTCACAACAACAACAGGTAGATTACAAATGCTAGTTTCATAGACTTTAGAAGTATTGATATTTAAAAATGCATTGAAATTGTGGACAGTTGTAATTGTTTGATAAGTACAAATTGACAGTTATTGTTTTGTTTTGTGAAGTAATCTGATCATATTCGAAAAAGTGTTGTATATAATTTTCAATGTGTCTTATTGTTTTTATTTGCAATGTATGCTTCTTCGTTGAAATTTTTAAATATATGAAAATTATAGATGCATCGTTTTTGTTTTGATTTGCAATGTATTATGATCATATTGTAATGTGTGTTCTATGTAATTTGCAATGTGTCACTATTTTAATTTTAAATGTTTGCTTCTTCATTGACATTTTATCATTTTCTATTCCTTTTTCCAAATATTTTACCACGTGGAAGGTCCAACTTTGTCCACGCTTGGAAAAAAATGGAAAAAAGACTCGTCAACCAATACAAACGCACCTCGGGTGCCACTGCCTGTGTGGCTCGGCGTCCGAAGGTGACAACCTTTCCACGTCAACTCCTCCCAATCCACCACCCTAACAATCCACTACTGAGTATTTATCACTCGTCGTCACTTCCTATTCCTATCGACTGTCGGGTGTAAATGTTGTCACCTCTCCTAAGCTCCTCGCCACCCCACAATTTTATTCCAACCAACCTATACATATACATATACATATACATATACATATCCATATACATAGACATATATGCATATACATATGCATACATATACATATACATATCTATATACATATACATATGTATATGCATATACATATCTACATACATATACATATACATATACGTATGTATATACATATCTATATGTATATGTGTGTATATGTATACACATATACATACATATTTTCTGAGTCAACTTGCATTGAATTTTCCCCAATGCCTCGCTCTTCTCGCCATGTTTTCAGCCTTCCATTTTAGCAAGTAAACATTTTGTCTTCACTTGCTCGCCGGTACCTATTCATTTCATTGTCTGCAACCTTCGCCGTCTCACCACAACCTGCGATGCTCAAAGACCAGTTCATATTTGGGTAGAAGCCAATTAGGAGATAGGTACATGCCAGTTACTAAATGTTACTAGCGGCTCCACTTCCACCATGCAAGAAACGAATGGGTTTCTCGCCACCATGAACGAGTTCCATATATATATGCATACATCCACATACATATACTGTATATGTATATATATATGCATACATACACATAGACATATACATATGCATATGTATATAGATATACATATACATATACATATGCATATGTATATAGATATACATATGTATATGCATACATATACATATCTATATACATATACATATGTATATGTTTGCATATACATACCAATATACATAGACATACCCATACACATATAAATATTCGTATACAATTAAGTCATGCAACTATTCTATCTTTTTCAGGTACCATTGATGAATTTGGGGGTGTTTAATTTTTCATAGGTGATGGAAACCTATGTTGCATGGGCCCACAACTCCATTCTAATTGTGAAGCGTTGCATAGGTAACCATGACAAGCATTCACAAAACCAAGTACCCTAAGTAATTCAAATACAAAGCTATGGTAATTTATGTGAAGTTCTACATAGGCCACACATGTATATACATAAAACATAAACATACAAATATTACATATAGGTTGTGCTTCATCAATTCAATCAACTAAGCAATAGAGACATGTTTCAAGGAGACTTGATTTTGTGAACGCTCGTTTGATGGAAACCTATGTTGCACGGGTCCACAACTTCATTCAAATTGTGAAGTGTTGCATAGGTAACCATGACAAGCCTTCACAAAACCAAGTCCCCTATGTCATTCAAATACAAAGCTATGGCAATCTATGTGAAGTGCTACATAGGCCACACATGTATATACATAAAACATAGACATACAAATATACATATAGGTTGTGCCTCATCAATTCAATCAACTAAAGCAATAGAGACATGTTTTAGGGAGACTTGATTTTATGAATGCTCGTTTGATGGAAACCTATCTTGCACGGGTCCACAACTCCATTTGAATTGTGAAGTGTTGCATAGGAAACCATGAAAATCCTTCACAAAACCAAGTCCTCTAAGTCATTCAAATACAAAGCTATGGTAATCTATGTGAAGTGCTACATAGGAAAGCATGAAAGGCCTTGGGAAAACCAGGTCCCCTAAATACATGTTGTAAGAAAGCTTTAGTGCTCAATATTGATCTATGGTAATACATGTGAATACTTGAAGGTTTTCATGGCTATTTGAATTGGGAATTATTTGAATCTAATTGATGGTTGTTTAGTGTGGTGAAATAAATTGCTATCATCTTTTGAATTTGAGTTTTGTTTCGTATGAATTGGAGATTTGATTGATTTCAGCCTTTAATTCTTGACTTGATTGGTTTGGTGGATTGTTTGAAATTGTTTCCATATTTTTGTTTTGAATAATGGTGGCCTTATAGGAGTGTTAAATGGATGTTGGTGGGATATTTGTGTTTGGCTTCAATACGTGTGCACCCTAATTGGCAAGATGAGACAAATTGAAGTTGATACGTGTTGTAGATCTCATGGTAGACAGGACAGGCGAATGCATTTGCGTGTTGCTTTGGTTATGCTACAATGGGAAACATTCTTGTAATGGGTTCGTCAGTTGGTCAAAGATGGGTCGGATGGGTTTCAAAGTTGTTGACTTGGCACCTTGTTTAAATTAATGCTAACTTGTGTGCATTTTATATCTGATTTATGTTTGATGTGATCAAGCCTATCTATGGATGAATTTTTTTTGACATTGTGGAGGACCGGAATATAGGTGCACATCATATAAAGTTGAGGACACCCCCAAATTAATCAATGGCACATACAAAAGATACAATTGTTGCAGGTCTAAATTTATGAAGCATACACATAGACATAGACATAAGTGAATTAAACACGATTGCAGAGAAGTATTGGAAGGGGCGGTGAGAGATAAATGTGACACAATGGATTTTTAGGGTGGTTGACTAAGAGAAGTAGACGTGGCAAGGTTGTCCACTTAAGACCTCTTCACACATCTATACACACACACATTTACATAGACATACACATTCACACATACACATTTACATATACAAATACATATTTACATATAGACATAAACATACACATACACATACACATATACATACACATACACATAAACATAGACATACACATAGACATAAACATACACATACACATACACATACACATACACATACACATATACATATTTACATATACATACAGATTTACATAGATTTACATACACATACACACACAGACATTGTCATCATTGTGAAGAAAAAATGAGAAGTTGCTAGAATGAAAGGCTACAAAGTTGACAAGTGTGCAAGGCATTATGAGCATTGGATGCAGGTTGGCTCGAAAAATATGCAGGATGTCGAGAAAGTAGTATATGTATATGTATATACACATATACATATACATAAATATATAGACATATTCATATACATATACATATGTATATGTATATGAATATGTCTATACATATGCATATATATATAAGTAAGATGCAAAGACCTTAAGCATATACAAGTTGGATACACTTCATCATGTTTGGTTGGCAATGTGTAATTGTTTTGTTTCAAAATAATTACAATTATGTGTGCATTTAATATCTGATATACATATACATATGTCTATGTATATGTGTATGTATATGTATATCTATATGTCTATGTATATATCTATGTCTATGTATATGTCTATGTCTATGTATATGTCTATGTCTATGTCTATGTTGATGAAGTAGAACCTAAAAAAAATAGAACACCCCCATATATTTCCAAGACAAAAAAATAAGGTACAATAAATGGATGACTGATATGATGGAAAATAACCTATGCAAAAAATAACATCCCCAAAATAACCAATGGCACCTAAGGAAAGATAGAAACATTTGCATTACAGATTTATTGAAGTAGCACATATTCGTTTTATGTATATGGGTTTTTTTTAAAATGTTATTGGTCCACGTGGCCTGCCATGTGGATTGTGTGATTTTGGGTGTGTATGTATCGGCTCCTCTCTCCTAATACGTAAGCGGGGGCCCTAATGTGCGATGGGACATGCGCTCGTTGGGACCCACACCTATACGCCGGTCCTCCACAATATAAAAAAAAATTCATCCATAGATAGGCTTGATCACATCAAACATAAATCAGATATAAAATTGATGGAGCATAACCCAAAATAAATAACACCAACATATTTATCTATGGTACAAAAACAACATCAATTTATTAAGTGACTGAAAAGATGAAGTAAAACCTAAAAAAAGATTAACCCACATTTTTTTTTGTTAATGAAACAAAGAACAAACCCTAACTCAATGATAATGACCTATGATAATACGATAAGTAGAGTCAATGATAATGCAGAACCTATGAGAATACGAAAATCAGAATCAATGATAATGCAAAACGTATGAGAAAACAATAAGGAGAGTGAATGATAATGCATAACCTGTGAGATTACGATAAGAAGAGTGAATGATAATGCAAAACATATTGAAAGAGATATGATGTAATATAAGCTAGACAATTATTTGAGTTTTGCTTCCCCTTTGACATCAAATAGTTTTTAATTTTTTATTGTTAGGATATTGTTTTCACTATGTACCTGAGCTAGAGGATTACTTGGTTGATTGTGATAATGAATTTTAGGTGAGAATAAGAGATTGAATGAGACTATCATTGAGACATGTTATAATGTTTAATCTAAATTGGGATACCCAAGGCATGAATAAGGATGAGTTTGATTCAATGGATAAAATATACTTCGATCATGTATAAATAATGTTCATTCTTACTATCAATTTGAATAATAAGAATGTTAAACAAACATAGATGGGAGAACAATAGTTGCACTAAAGAAGAAAAACATAATGGATACTAAAAGGACAACGTAGAAATAATATTCTAAGGAAAAAACTATAGATAGGATCCTCTTCATAGCTTTTATTTCTATCACATATGAGAATTGAGACATATATGCTATGGGATCATATCCTTCTTTAATGAATCTCTAGTGGCCCTTATGGTTTATTGGGGCTTTGTGGTCCTATGTATGTCTAGTTGGTGTAGACATCTCTTTTTTCCCCCAATTTACTTCCTATGGAGAATAGTTACTAGGCTTTAGTAAGATAGTTGTCTAGATGTATTGAGACGCCAATATTTTTGGTTTTCAAGTGTTTCTCTCTTCTTTTTTTTGTTTGGGAGGTGGGGGATCAATTTTAAACTTCAATTTAACATTCTTTCACAAAAAATATCTATATTTTTCTTTTATTTCCTATCTTTATGTGAACTCAAATATTAATATTTTTTTAGCTTGTATTGATTACTTTTAAGTTGTCATCACTTACTCTTGCTTCTTTCAATTATAACAGGTCTACTTAGCTTAGCTATGTTGAGTGTATTTTCGCTATGATTTCGGCATCATAGGATGTTAATATTATAGGCTTTTTATTGTTTCTCTCCTCTATTTGTTTTTGTTTGGGAGGTGGATGATTAATGATAACAAAAATTTATGAGCTACATTAATTAAGCAATGCCTATTGTAAAACCATAAATCAAAATACAGTCATTTGACTGTAAATGATAATAGTAGCTGAAAATCCAAATCCGTTACAAATGAGCTGAAAGTTCAAATTACCAATTACAGTCTAGGGTTTGTATGCACCTTTATTTTCTATTTTTAGATGATTTTTTTACTAGTGACTATTCTTATTGGCAATTTGGATCTACTCATTATGTCCTGCCACGTGATGGCACTAATGACTAATGAGTTGTTGATGCTAAATTCTTATCAAATTCTTTAAAAATTTGTATAGAAATATGTTCTATGAATAAGTGAAACTATTTTAAAAATCAAATATGAACAAGCACAACATTGCAATGCTGATATAACAATAGTTCTATAATTCTTATACCCATTATATGAGCATAAGAAAGTATCAATAGAGATTGTTAAGGTCTTGCAGAGCAGGTTCATCAATGAAGATGAAAACATGTATGATGAAGAAACTAACAAGCCTGCACGAGCTCGAACATCCAATTTAAATGAGGAACTTGGGCAAGTTGACACTATACTTTCTAATAAAATTGGTACATTGACTTGCAATTCAATGGAGTTCTTGAAGTGTTCCATTGCAGGTATTGCATATGGTCGAGGTTTGACAGAGGTGGAAATAGAAATGACATACACATACACATACACATACACATAGTCACATACACATACACATACACATAGTCACATACACATACACATAGTCACATACACGTAGACAAGGAGAAGACGATGACAACTCACTCTTCAAGAAGTCTAACTCCCAAGGAATGAAGCAACACCTCATTGTCCAAAAAGAGAAGTGTAACTCCTAAGGAAAAGCTCACTCCAAAAAGGACAAGGATAACTAAACCTCAGTAAACAAATTACATAAGTAAGATTAACTTACGGGATGATAAATGCATAACTACACAAACTAAACATATTTTGAAAAACTTGGAAATTACATAGAAAATATTAGTTTATGATTAGTCACAAATTTTTTTGAGAGCAATGCTACTATAGTTTCCACAATGTTTCAAGAACTATATGCTTCCAAGTATTCCGACTTCAAGAAATATTCCATGAAATGAAAGGACTTGTCTCCAAGGAGAGTTTGAGCATGAGATTGGTTGATATCAGCAATCTGTTTTGGAAGAGAGAAAATAAGAAGGAAATAAAATTAAGTATATAAATAATAGGGCATAGAAAACTCGTAAATGCATAATTACACAAACCAAAACTTTTGAAAAACTTGGAAAATTACACAGAAAACACTGATTTATGATTAATCACAATTTTTTCTTGAGCAATGCTACTATAGTTTCCACAATTTTTCAAGAACTATATGCTCCCAAGCATTCTGACTTCAAGAAATATTCAATGATAATGTAGAATGTATGAGAATATGATAAGTAGAGTGAATGATAATGTAGAACCTATGAGAAAATGATAAGCAGAGTGAATGATAATGCAGAACCTATGAGACTATGCTAAGCAGAGTCAATGATAATGTAGAACGTATGAGAATACGATAAGTAGAGTGAATGATAATGCAGAACCTATGAAAAATGATAAGCAGAGTGAATGATAATGCAAAACCTATGAGAAAACGATAAGCAGAGTGAATGATAATGTAGAACCTATGAGATTATGCTAAGCAGAGTCAATGATAATGTAGAACCTATGAGAATACGATATGCAAAGTCAATGTCAATGCAAATCCTATGAGAATAGGATAACCCTAAACTATGACTGTAAAATTTGAAAAATAAACCCTACCGGAACATAAATGCTAAACTATACATGCTATATTCTCAAAATAAACCCTACTGAAAGAGAAATGCCAAAATATGAGCGTAATATTTGCAATATAAACCCTACAGAGAAAAACCCATATAAACAACGAACATTATTACATGTCGAAAGAAGAAAACAACCAACTGGATTAATATATTTAATATAAATAGAGCGATGCTTGAATAGAAGATTAATTTCCAAAGATTTAGTGTGTTTATGAATACAAATAGTGCAATGTTCATAAACACTAAACTTCAACAAAATAAACAAAATCTGCAACACTAAAAAACCGATAAAACAAAGCGAAATTGCAAACCAAACACAAACAAAAGAATAATGGCGAGCCTTAGTGAGCAAGCTCACCTTGGTCAAACAAGCAACAAACCCCTTCATTTCTTGCAGTGACCTTCATGGCGGTGAGGAACTCGTTCATGGCGGCGAGGAACCCGTTCATGGCAGCAAGGAACCCATTCGTTGCTTGCATGGTGGGAGTGGAGTTGTTGGTGACGTTCGGTAACTGGCATCTACCCATCTTCGTATCGGCTTCTACCCAAACATGATATGGTCTTCGAGCATCGCAGGTTGTGGTGAGATGGCAAAGGTTGCAGACGATGAAATGAGTAGGTACTGGCGAGCAAGTGAAGACGAAATGTTTACTTGCTAAAATGAAAGGCTGAAAACATGGCGAGAAGAATGAGGCAGTCAGAGCATTCAATGTAGTTCAGCTCGGAATGAACGCGGGGTGGCATGGAGCTTAGGAGAGGTGATAGCATTTAATTCTGATAGTCGATAGGAATAGGAAGTGGCAGCGAATGATAAATTCTCAGTAGTAGATTGTTAGGGTGGTGGACTGGGAGGAGTTGACGAGTCAAGGCTGTCACCTTCAGACATTGAGCCACATAGGTAGTGGCACCTGAGGTGCATCTGTATCGATCGACGAGTCTTTTTTCCATTCTTTCCAGGCATGGACAAAGTTGGACCTTCCATGTGGAAAAATATTAAAAAATAAATAAAATTAATAAATTATTGTTTAATTTACGTTTTTGTCTAATGGGTTTTTTTTTTTAAATACTATTGGTCCACGTGGCCTGCCAATTAGACCGTGCGATTTTGGTTGCCTACGTATCGGCTCCTCTCCCCTAGCTCTATCTAAAAAGAGTTGGCAACTGCTCAAGCTCAGGACAGTCACTGATGTACAATTGTCTAAGCTGAAAGGTACCTGACACACTTTTCAAATTTTCATAACCAACCAATTGGAGACATTTTAACTTCACACATGCATTGACTATAATCCTCTCCAAGCAACTCGAACCATAGAAAACTGATGAATTTTCAAACTCCGATTGAAACTGATAACCATCCAACTCCAAATGTTTCATCTTCATATCTTTATCAAATGTTTCTCCTTCATATGTTTATCAAATGTTACCCTCTTCAAACACTTCATACCACTAAGACACAAGTACTCAAACTCAAGGTCTGGATATTTACTAATGTCAAACTGCACAAGATTTGTAAGATCTGATGTCCCTTTCACTCTTTTGAGTTTTTCACAATTTGTAATATGAAGAAAACGTAGTGTCCTTAACCTTGTTAAATTCACTTTGCTAAGATTTTCAATATAAGCAAGTTTGATTGACTGAAGGCTGGTATATTGATATCCATTTATTAGGATCTTGGTTAATAAATTATCACCGTTGATCTCTTGCATTTCAAGGCCACTCATTGGGGTCTTAATTCAACTAGACTTTCCCCCATTTTCTAAACTATCTGTTATTCCTGATAAATCTGGAAACTCTTTCAAAGAGGTTCGATAAATCATCAGCTCTTTCAAGTGGGAGGGTGCCTGAAATTCAAGATAAATTTGTGTAAAGCTCTAATAATTTTTAAAAATAGCCCAAAGACACCAAAAACACATAATGAATTCCACCATACTGTTGAAAGAGATTTTGTTTATGATTGAGAAGATCAAAATACCTATATGCGATTCTCCCACAATGTCTCGAGTCGTCCATATCTGATATTCAAACAATGCAAATTTTGAAGAAGAATCGATGAAAGAATGCTTGGTTGTTCTTTTCCTGCACGATTACCCTCAAGTTGGAGCCATAGTAAGGAAGCTGACGTCTCAATAGAAATATCTGTTGAGACAAAGAATGTAACTCGACAATCCATGGAGTCATCCATAATGGAATCGAAACACCTCACATTTTCTTTGGCGAGGATACTTTTGAAACCTGTTAAAGCCTACATACACAGAAGTATCTCAGTTTTCTATTAATGTAGTAACAAGTTAAGATTTGGAATATTACAATACAAAGGAGAAATATGTAGTGGTAACAAGTATACCAGATGTTGAGGACGCCACAAGCGATGAGGAGGGCCGAGATCAAGTGCCATTTCTCTTCCCAGGTCCCTTATGTGGTCATGCATACTCAATAAAACTTGTTCACCCCAATTAAATAGACTCACAAGACACTTATCTTTGAGCATTTCTAGTGCATGTTGAGCTTTCCATCTTGATCCCTCCCACACTTTTTCGGCTATACTCTTCGATTTTCCCACAAAAAAGCAAGCAATGTCCATGAAGACCTATTTCTCTTCACCATCCAGTGCACCAAAACTTATTTTCTGTCTTTTCTTTACATCCCAAGGCAGCGTCTTGCTAACTTTAATCAATTCTAACCTCCAATAACTGTGACCTCTACCATGAACGTGTCTCCCCAAAACTTGAAGAGATAGAGGTAACCCTCTACAAACATCTACGAAGCCCTCAACCAACTCCTCATAACCACTACATGGATGGGATTACCCAAAGGCATGCCAACAGAAGAGTTGCTTCCCATCATTTCTAGACATTCCTTATAAATGATAACAGATAGTAATCCTAGCAGCTATAAGCACCGCAACATCACGGGTTGTGATAATAACTAGAGTATTGCCAAATATACTTAATATATCCATGACCAGTAGAGCATCTAATTGTTCCACATGATCAATATCATCCACAACAATTAGGAAATTTAAGAGGAGGCTTCTTTTTAGATGATCTTTGAGATAGTTTGTTCCTTCCTATGTACTTGTAAAACTGCAATGGTCTTGATTGAAGAGATTTTTGAGAAGCTTAAGTTGTTAAGAAGGTAAGTCGCTTCTCACAGATGCTTCTCGCACATCAAACAAAAAACTTTCTCTCGAATAATTCAACATATTTCGATTAAACAACTCTTTGGCGAGAGTTGTCTTCCCCAATCCACCCATGCCGAAAATGCCAACAATATTAGCCTTAGCCTTATCCCTCCCTTTCTACGCCATGCACTGGTTTTCAAAATCTTGGACAAGTTTATCAAGGCATCTCCTTTCAAATTCTTGGACAAGTTTATCAAGGCATCTCCTTTCAAAATCTTTTACAAGCTTGTTAAGTCCTAGTGGATATTTGGCAACATGTAATTTTTTTTCTTTTGTACTTCCTTTTCCATTGCTGCTACTATGTTTTTGCAATCGCTCAAACTTTATAAAATGAAAGCAGAATTCAATGAGAAAAAAGTAAAACAGATTTGAAGCAAGAAAATAATTATATAATAATGTAGAACTAGGGTTTCCTATCACAGCCACAGAAAGATTACCTATTAATTGTTTCCCCAGCTATAAGTGAAAGAGAATGAAGGGCTTCCTTCCACTCATCAAGATTCTTGAGGTACCTACCCTTCTCTTCATATTTAATGAATGCATCAGCATATACTCCCTTTTCTATATGGCGGAGATCCGATGGCTCCACTTCATAAAATAGGGGAATGATTTTAGCCTTAGTTTCTAACATGAGAACCAACTTAGCCAAGCACCAAGGGGACTGTGCATATCGTTTGGAAAAATGGCTATGTGTACAGATGCAGAGCGGATGGCAGTATCAATAATAGAAGGAAAATAATTTCCAAGCTCCTTCTCTTGGGAATCAAGAAATGCCTGTATTCCCAGCTGCTCCAGAGAATTATATAGCTGAATTGCAAGAGTTTGTTTGACATTGGGGCCTCTGTGGTTGATGAACACATCAAACAATTTTGTAGATTCACAAACCCCCCTCCTTATGTCAGCAGTTTCTATTCTAGAGAAAGCATTTGAAGATGCCATTAATTCTAATTCAAATGCTTATCACCCATAAAAATATGGAAAGGGAAAGAAGGGGGCGAATTCAGTCCTCCTATAGGATTCGATTGCAATATGCCTAATGAAATGAGTTTATGTAGAGGGTGGAGTGAATTAAATAGATCATACTGTAGGCAAGTTTGGTCCTTTCCTTGAAGAAACGAGAAGGAAAATGCTTAGACAAGTGCCAACCTATACACATAAAGTGGCAGCTTTAGTCCTTTCCTGCGAAAAAAGGAAAATAGTGAGAAATTATCGTGGAAACATCATAGTGAATATGCTTAATTTGGAAAGTAGATGATAATCGATTTGGTCTAGACTGCTTTTTTCGGCTACTGAAACTTTAATCTGTTGTGCCGTGTTGAGTGGCATAAGTAATAAAAATAAGATGCTTTGTAAATTAGGTAAGGGAGAAGAGTCGATTAAGGGTCAGGGTTCAATTGTGGTTATAGATTTGGACAGTCCGGGTCCAACTTTGGACAGTTCTCGGCCCACTTTTGGTTGAAAAAGTGTCAATAAATTTACACTTAATATCCAACTACCACTTTAATTCAAAAAATACATAAATTGACTAATCATGTAATGCCACATCAGCATACCAATATTACATGATTTAGTGACCCATGATCGGTGCACACCTTTTTTTGCTCTTTTTTGTGGTTTTTGAAAAATGGTCGGAAAACATTGATAAACATGTCCAATTTTCGCCAAATAAAAAATGGGGGGTTGTTAGCTTGACGATCAAGACACGTGGTAAAAAAAAATTGTCCAATTTGAACACTGATGACGTGGAACCCATGCTCAAAGTTACCCTACCCACCATCGACTCCTCTCGCTTGGTATTTGATTTGGTTTAGACTGATTTCGTCACTCTTAGAAGTTGGTTTTGTTGATCTCAAAAGTAATTTGTAAATATTGAAATTAATTGTGTCATATTTTGAAAAGTAGGTAGTATTCTATTTGGATTTGGTTTAGATTTATTTTTTCAATCATATGTATGGATTTATCCTTTCAGTGGAATAAGTTATATAAAAAAAAATCTAGTGAGATCTTTTTTATATTTAATAGTGGATATTTATTGTGTTGCTATTCAATATTCTAGATGCACATTTCAAAATATATTTTTTTTTTTATGTCTAAATGTACATTCAAATTGTTAAGACATATACTACATATATTTATTAGATATTTAGTATAGATTTTTTAATTTTTAATTTTTAATTTTTTTATTATTTTTTGTAATGATAGAATTGTCAATATTTATATCAATTATTATTATTATTTATGAGAATGTCTAATAATAAATAGATCCCAATATTTCAAGTTTATAATAAGGTAAAATATTTTTTTATGTTTAAATTTAGAACATTTTTTTTTAATATTAATATTTTGATGAATAGTAACATTGGTTATCTCTCATATCATATTCGACTATATTCAATGAAAAAATAATTGTATCTTCTTTATATTATACTTTACCTTAAATTTAATATGTTATTCTAAATAATTAATGGACTTGTTTATTACAACTAAAGTTTCAAACTCTCCTATCTTTTTTTGTCTAGCCTTCATTTATTACATTCCAAAAAATTTGACTGAGTTGACACTTACAGTTAACTCTAATGTTGAAAATCCTTCTTGGTATTTTTTTTTATTCCATTGTTCATAATTATCTTAAGAATGTTCCTAAAATCATGGTCATGCTCATGTAATATAGTTCTACAAAACAAAATCAAATCAAATCAAAGGAAAACAAATTTCAAGATTTGGACAAAATGAACCTAAAGATTTAGTCTTCAATGCTATTCATAGTTTTCAATAATCCTTTTAATTTTGATGGAGAAAGAAAGCGGCGAATTGCATGTTGAAAAGAAATGAATAAGGTCATTCTTAATTTTATTTTCATTAGTTGTTTCTTTAAATATATATCTCTAGTAAGTTTACTTATTTGTTTAGTCTCTTCGATATCATATAGTGCAAAAATAACCTTCATCTATATTTTTCATACAATCAAAAAAAAATTGTATTTATGAAGATAGTCCCACACTAAAATTTGGATGATTGTGTGCATGACGAGCATTATCCATAGTGAATTCACACTGAATTTGAATCCAAGCTTCATAGCATTACAAGTGAAAATAACAACTAAATTTATTTGCAGATCTTTGTGATAAAATAGACCCCCAATTAATGTTTTCTTATCAAACATATCATAACCTCATCAAGATTAATTTAGAATATGTCTAGAGATAAAATGATCCTGAATAGAATCATTCACCATTTTTTGTAGTTGGCCAGGATTTTGAAGCAAATCCATACAAATTGAGAGAAAAATAGAGATTACCTAGGAAGGGTAAATCATTCTTGGTGAACTTTCAAGAATCCCACAACTTTTCAAAAGTTGAATCAACAACATCTCTGAAGAAAAAACTCCATACTAAGGAAATTCCCACTTTTAAATTGGTATGAAAATGTGCTTATTTATTAGCACGTTCTCCATGAAGACAAGACTGAGGAGGATGACTTAATAGCAAAAATCCTCTAAATCACATGATAATTATTCATAGAGTACAACTATCATACGAAAATTATACATGAACAATTTGGAAGCACAAATGAACTTATTTCACACATAGTACATCAGAGATATGATATACTCTCGCCAATTCATTTGAACAAGTGCCATACTGATACAATCAATACTTAGGGAAATGAAAACCACTTACAAAGACATGATTACACATAAAATGAAACTTGCAACCAAAGATAAATGATTAAGACAAAAAACCACAAGGGAGGGGTCAACAAAGATCACTTTTCACAATAGCCATGAAGTTGAGATGTTGCTACAGATTTGAAGCATCCAATACTAAAAGATACTAAGACTGATCACAAGCTAAATTAGCAAGACAAGTATGTGTAGGATCATCATGGAAAAAATAGGCCCTTAAGTGGCAATGAAAATTCAGAAAAATCAGAGTTAGACAACTTGACGTAAAAATTTGAATAAGTTATCTATATTATTTCAAAAATATGTAAGAATGGAATCTGTAGAAAATTGAATGTAGTTTCTAAACTAATAGCACAAATGAATTTGAACCCAATTTCCAATGGCCATTCATCAAAATTTTGACGATCTATTGTCGGTCGACCGACGAATCACAAAAATCAGCGTCGTCGCTTACTTTTCATCTATATCCCGACGGACTATAAAACATCGACCTCACGATGCAAGCTTGTCCAAACTGTAACGCCCACTTCATCGATCGCATGACGAACAGTGGTCAGACCATGGGTGGCATACCTTTGCTGAAGCATCGGAGCAGCGACATACATTTGTCAGAACCGCAATGCTCACTTTGTCGATCGCGCGATGAATAGTGGCTGGACCATGGGTGGCATACCATTGCTGAAGCATCACAATAGCTACATACATTAATTAGAACCAAGACGATAGTGTCATTGGTCTAGCGATGAACACTACTCGGAACATGGGTGACATACCTTCACTGAAGCGTCGGAGCAGCGACATACATTCGTCGAAACCGCGACACCCACTTCGTTGATCGTGTGACGAACAGTGGCTGGACCACGGGCGGCATACCGTCACTGAAGCGTCGGAGCAACGACATACATTCATCGAAACTGAGATGGAAGTTTCATCGGTCTAGCGACGAACACTCCCCGAAGCATGGGTGGCATACCTTTGCTGAAGCATTGAAGCAATGACATACATTCGTCGGAACTGAGATGACAGTTTCGTCGCTCTAGCGATGAACAACACCTAGAGCATGAGCGGCATACCTTTGCCAAACTGTCGGATTAACAACATAATTTCATCAAACTCACGAAGAAATAGGCAAGTCATTACAGCAAAAATTTTCTGAATACATTGCAAATTTGTCAGACGCCTTTTGCGGTTCATCGCAATTTCGACAGAACAATGCAATTTTTTTAAAAAAAAATTGTTCGTTGAAATGTAGACATATCGGTGAAAGATCAAGACTATTATAGCGATCAAAATTGCCTGAGAAGATATATCAGGAGGACTGGATTTTGGTCTCAGCAATGATGTTTCATCGGTGACATACACATCTTGTCTCATTGACGAAGCACGAGGGAAGCATATCGGTAAGACATATACCATCAGAGTAAGTTCTGAATGTCTACCCGACCCACTATGTGACGTCGATAAGATTACATCGGCGGGAATCTTGGCAACATAGTTGAGATCAAAAGAATAATCATCGGGGAGACTCACCACATCGGGGAAATTATAGAATATCCTAGCGATACATGATCTCTTGTCGATGAAGATACAAATGGATCAAAATACTTATCGGGGTGACTTTGGGAAATATATAAAAGTAGTAGGAGGCTCCAAATTGCATCCATAGGGATAATGATAGGACATAAGGACAAGTCAATCAAAGAGAGGAAGTTGATGTGCCAAGACCATGAGAATTTAATAGGGATAGTAAAAGACAAGATGGATTGTCATCAATACTCAAATTTAAAGGATAGATTGGAAGACTTCATTATAAAAATTTAGATCACAATATGATTAACCATGTTTGGACAAATGCAATGACATTAGTGTCAAGAGTTAAGAGGCCATTCAACTTTGCATTTCAATAAATTATTGTATGCATTGAGTAAGTGTTTACAAGGTAGAAAAAGGACATTCATATGACTGTTTAAAATATCAAACAACATGTTAGTTGTTGTGTTTAATTAGGCTTACAAAGGCAAGGATTTATCATTTTTTGCATACATTTGCAGTCCAAGCTCTAGGCCTGCATTATTTGGTTACTATGTATGAGAAATGAGCAATGAATAATTGTAGAATATGGAGGCTATGGATGATATTATGATGGCCACATTTGATGTTGATCAACAATTGGAGCAAAATATAAAACCTATGATGAGTCATGAGATCAAGGGGATTGTCATGGACAGCAAGCACAACCTACGAACTGGATTCTAATTTTGCTAAAAAAGAAAAAATCAAACTAATGAATATTAAACTACACACTAGAATCTAAATTTGTGGAAAATGAGGAATTTGGTGAGAAAAAGTACCTGCGGTGCATCTTGGATACTTAGCTAGTGTACTAAAAAATAGGATTGCAAACCCAAAATTATTCTCACTCTAGAAATTCAATAGAAAAATACAGAATGTTATCCTGGATACTTAGCTCTTAGACAGTCAATAAAACAATATGAGCATGAAAATGAATGCTTTTACCTGGTCCCACTCTTGATCTTCATGTTTGAGAGCCTTCTCTTTAAGACCTCATGAATCCACTATGATCCATTGCTGCCAAAAGAGATATTAATGTGTAAACAAGGAGCCACATTTAGACAAACTGGTTGTTGATTTCTTCTAAGAAAACCTGATGGGGATCATGTGGGCTTCCTAGAGAAAGTACTGCAATATGGCCTCGAGCAACAATGAAAAACTTTGGATTAGCTTCACAGTAAATCCTAACAGCATGACATTGAAATTTGCTCAGGTATTGGGTCCTCTCCCCTAGATTAAATTAAGGAAAACATTATTGTAAACACAATATGTATAGAAGAATATGAATGTATACGAAAATGGATATTAGAAAAACATAAATGTAAATAAAAGTAGTGTGAACAGAAAATGAATCGAAATTGGTCTCGAACAAATAAAATCATACCCAATTAGCATTAAGTTATATCGACCTTGTACTCATTTCCATTGTCAATCTTGAAGGTTGCTTTGATGCCTTCTGCAGAAACTCTCTGGCCACGAGGCAAGAGAAGGTGGGAAAACCAAGTGTATATTGATGGGTTCCTGGCAATCAAAAAGAAACAAGCAACCAGTCAACCCTATTAGAACAAAATAATCTTATGAATTGATTTTATTTTTTTTACTGGCTAATGGATAGTGGACCTAGTTCTCTTGAATTAAGATACTACTAAGATGTGTTGACTGGTGATTTTAGACTACCAATATTCTGCTTCAATCTGTATAAGTTACTTTTGTCTTAAATATATTCAAGATAACTCTGCAAAAAAAAATCCCTGATCTCTTAGAAATTATGCAAATTATTTTTTTAATTCTTCTCCATTTTGATATTTTCTTTCAAAAATTCATAGAAAGATATGTAATGCCATATTTGAAACTTATATATATTAATTTTACTAGTTCTGTAATTATAGGATATGATTCCAATAATTGTGAAACGCATTGGCAATATGTTGTATGAATGTAGTAAACTATGCAATTGGCAGGTGTAAAGCCAAATTCCTTAACCCTTACCAGCATCCTTCTTGCCTGTTTTAAAAGATGTGCTTTCGAACAGGTCATGAAAATCCATCTGAGTATAATGAAAAGGAGATTTTGTCAAATATTATACTACAGTAATTTGAATGAATGTAAGTAGAGATATTTTAGCATACCTGCAGATGGTACAAAATTTTGTGGTTAAGTGGAAGCCTCCATTCAACAACAAGATCCAAATATCCATGCATCTATCTCAATCGAGCCTCTAAACCCTTCAGAGCTGTCAAATTTTCCACTAACCTGTTATGCACAAAAGTCAAATTTTAGAGACCACTAAAATAAAATAAAAAATAGAGCTTTGAAACCAAATCCACACACAACATAATGTTCATAGTGAAAATTTATCACTTTCTTTCATCTTTGCATATTGGTTTGATGCTTCAAACGATGCATTTCTTATATTGAAAAGTGCATTACTTACCTTATTGAGCTTCTCTTTGTTTTGAGAATAGTTTAATATTCTCTACTTAATAGGGCCAACCACATGAAGGTGGAAGCTCATTTGGCCTCTCCCCCCCTCAACACATCACTCTCAAATCCCCATACCTAATCATATAACATTAATCATTCATTCATCCATTAATAACATATAACATTCATTCATTTATCCTGAATTAATAACATATAACATTCATTCATTAACATATAAAATTCATTCATTAACATATTCACATTCATTCATTCATCCATTAATAACATATAACATTCATTTATTAACATATAACATTTATTCATTAACATATTTCATTTTTTTAGTTTTTACATATTATCAAAAATATGGCTGTCATAATATGATTACAATCACTTTTTTTTTTGTTTCTTTTTTGTAGCTAAAAAAAGCTGAAGTGGAGTATCATTTTTAAAATCATTTTTCCCTCCTTGAGTTGTTCTGATCTCTGCTCGTGATCTTAATGTATGCCTAGTCATGTACTCACAACATGGACGCGACTGCAAGGGGGATCTACTGAATAGAAAAGAAATGTTAAATTGATATGTTTTATTATTATTGTTACACATATTTCATTAATTAAAAGAACATCAGAGTGGTGCTCTTTACCTGATTGGGCCACATCATGTTCTTGATATTGTCTTATAGCCTCATGCTCAACATGTTGAACACCCTCTAGATCCTGATCTGGAGTTGAAACACAAAAGATTACATTAATTAATACACCAATTGCAATTAAATATGTTTAAAAGAAAATTAGAGTGGTCCTCTTTACCTAATCGAGCCACATCATGTTCCTGATCATGCTCAACATGTTGATCATGCTCTACATGCTCTAAATTTGAAACACAAAAGGTTACATTGATTAATACACCAAATGAAATTAAAGATGTTTAATTGTATTAATCCATATTGTGTTTTGTATAGCACATGAATACATCGAGTACTGGGATGCACACCATGGCCTTCATCGACAGGTTGTGCTCCACCCTCACCAGGCTGCATTCCAATGTCATGTGCAATATTATCATTGCTTATCTGTGTAAAACAAATAGGCACATTATTATGGTGGAAATTAATATTGAACAGATTGCCCAAGTATTCAATTTGAAATAAACTTTATTGAGTTTATTTACCTGCGTGTTGGATGTAGTGGAAAATTGTGTTTGTCCAATCGAGACTCTTAGTTGTTCAGTTAGGGCTCCATAGCCTTGGTGGAAGGCAATCTTCAGGTCCTCTTCTGTGGGCACTCTATTGAAATCAAAGCCCTACATTTTTGCATGCAATCATGAATTTTGCTTCTATGGTGTGATAAAACCAAAATTGTTTGCAATTTATTATTTGGATGCAATATTTCATTTATTGATACTTACAAATCATGCAGCTATTTTCATATAACCACCAGAGCCAAGTTTGTGTTGCCTGTGTTTTTCTACTCTTGCCTTTGTTGCCTTTGATGTGTCAGGCAACCTATGAAAATTTTGAAATACGTTAGATTATGTAAAAAAAAAGAGTAATCAGTATATAATTAAATTGTTGATAGTATCAGATACCTTCCTTGGCCTGGTGGTTTCTTTCCTTTCATCTTTTCAGCCTTCTCCCTTCCATCCAACACCAAGTCCTTCCACTCCCTTTCTGGAATCATGGGGGGATGCTCGTACTTTATGTTCTTCTCTAAATGTGACCTATATTGGTCCCTCAGATACTTTAGATAGGTACCAGCTTTCTTCAGGACCTTGGTTTGGTTGAATGTTTTATCACTGAACAACACAACTAAACGGTTAATGAGCTCATCTTTTAAATCTTGATTTTGGGCATTCCATCATGTATGTATGGTGGGCCTGAAGAGCTCCAATGTAATATCACTTAGATTTTTATAAAAAACATCATTTCCCACAAAATGATCATGGGATCATTAGTTTATAAAGAGTGATCAACAAGTAAATTTCAATTGGATTATATATAATAATAATTAAAACATTTTAAAGTACCTGGGACCTTCTCTATCTTTATGGGAAGGAAATCCTCGGTCACCACAAATGTGACCGAAAATGTTCTCGTACTAGTAATACGGGAAGATCTAGGAAATGCTGCTAAAACATCACCAATACTAGTGGCCTCTACATCCATAGGTACTGACACATGTAGTGGCATGTGTTTGCTGCCAGAGGGTGGACTACCGAATGCTTGCATGGTATGTGTTGCCAACATTTCAGTCAACAATATAGGCACGGATGATGGGGTTTTATGATGTGTTGTATGCGCAAGAAGATCAGGATTGAAACTTGTACCATCCCCTACTTCTCGAGAAACACTTGCAGTACCTTGATCATGGCCAGCAACATGATGAGGACGCAAATAATCCTGTAAAAACAACTCATATTTTAGTTCATGACATAAAATAGTACAAATTATAAAACCATGAATGAACTTATGTTATAATTAAAGATCTCATGACAACTTACTTGCAAGTTTTGTGCTCTCTCAGACAATATTTTAACCCTTTTCTCTTATCTCATTTGTTTGAGGCACTACGAATACCAACTAAAGGATTTCTTGATTGCATTTTTTTTGGGCCTTCCTCATCATATCCATAGGGTTTGTAGAAAATGTGATGTCATCATCGCATAATAGTGACTACACCTCCATATGGATGTTCTCTTGTACTGCTGGTGCATTTCCCCGATTAGCCGACTGCAACAAGAATATTAAAAACATTATCGAAATTAACCCAATAAACTCATGAAAAAACATAATAATAAAATGTTTTACTCGTATCTAATTTGTACAATTACAATGAGGTAAACCTATCGGATAGAAGCGCCTAAAGATGGATCGTGATCTGCGCTCTAGGCTGGAGCCTTCCTTGTATGATCAATGTCCCGCTGTGACAAAAATTATATATAAAAAACATTACCGAAATGAAACCAATAGACTTACAAAAAAAACCATAATAATAAAATGGTATATTGGAGTCATTAATTGGAGGTTGGGTAAAATGGTATATAGTAAAAACCACCCTCATAGTAATTGTGTTTGTATCTAAACGATTCAAATTTTAATCTATTAGTAACTCTTCCCCTACAGTTATTGATTTTATCACACATACGAATACATGATTTCCCTCTTGCACCTCAAATATACAATTGGGTTGCTTATTTGTTGACCTAGGTCATGTACTATTTATAAACCCTGCAATATTCCTTGATGCTTTTGGCCTCCCATCAATGTACCTAGCCACTCCTTTATTTTGATCCTTATATTTTAGTCGTATATGATTTGCTAATAGTGCATACCTACGCATACTTCGTGTATATCGAACCAACTGCATCCAATCTTTGTAACTGTAACAGGGTCCAACATACTCCATCAACTCAGTAACTTTTTCGTAACAGACCTTTATGTCGTCCATGCAAAATAGGCCCAAACCATGTAATGACGATGGTGTTATGCGATATATCCTCTCGTTGACACAAAGATCAATGTTTATTGGAGGAAGTTCCTTGGGTACCCATTGTTTCCATAGATGTTTGTACCTCAAGAGCACCTCGATGTCGCCTATGCTCTCATCATCATAAGAACATGACCCCCCTTTAGCAAGAAAAAATTCCATGCGTTTATAGAATTTTCTTCTAATCTTTTGACCTCTAGTTGATCTCCCTCTTTTAGACCTACTACATGTCTCACTTTCCTCTTCTCTTCTTGAATTTCCCTCGCTCGAGGAAGACAAATACCTATTTGGTGGTACCTGCACTCATAAGGATGTTGGATGAATTTCTTTCATGGTGATGTGATCCGAAGGTGAGATTATGATTAATCTATCATTTCATCGCTAGAATTTGGCAGCTTATAAGGTAATCAAGTCTCGATAGATTGCAAGTTATTGTTACTACCATCCCAATGTGTCCATCACAAATAAAATCTACTTAACGTTTTAACTCTCAAACTTTGTAACAAGTGTTAAATGTGACTATGGTCGACCAGTAACACAACCAAGGCATCAAATGTATTCTCTAATAGTAATCAAAGGAATTTTTCTCTTCATTCAAGTAAATAAACTTGAAGGGAAACACCACCAAGTGGTTTATTGAACACCTACATGACTAAAAATAGCAGAAAATTTACATTTAATTTCCATATGTCTAAGTGGTTAATGGGGAGGGAGTGTGTACTAGGCCTGGTAAAGTCATCGTAAGTTTATTCTTTGGCAATAAAAAATGTTTAAGTCATCTTAAATCTTCCTATGTCTAATTGCTAGGAGACTTTTGGTATGTTTTAAGGTAGGATGAGTGATCACATCAATGTTCTAATTCTCTATGACAAGGTTTCAACATCTTCAAATAGTGAAATTTAGTGCTCATAGTCATTTGAAACAACAACATTTTGATTATGTATGATGGTAGGATTTGATAACTTAAAAGAATTGGCTACCCAACAAACTTAAAGTTAAAAGAAACTTTTTCAGTTTAAGGGGTTAGCACTTTCTTTCATCTTTGCATATTGTTTTGATGCTTCAAATGATGCATTTTTTATCCCACTTCTATCATATTGTATTCCCATCCCATTGCAATTGTTGGAGGAGTTGATACCAAAATTTCATATCAGATACCACGTTCTTGAAGCAATTTTTTGTGTTTTTACAATTTTTCTGAAGTTCTTTTGTGTTGTATGGATCCATACAAGCTCAAAATGCTCTAAGATCATTGGTGTAGATAAATATATGTGTTCCCTTTCATTTGCATTTGTTTTGAAGTTCTCAATCACTATTTTTTAGGATTAAACAATCAAATACAAGGATTACCCTGTTGTGCCTGTGTAAGGGTTTGAGTGCAAAATAGAAATGACATCCACCAATCCACCCACTATCTTGGAACTATAATTCGGTGGATTGGTGTGCATCATGGTGGATTTGATGGACTTTCAAATCTTATTCTTTAAATTCCATTTATGTTTTTCCCTTGTCTTGGCTTGTTACATTGTTTGGGAGGAACCTAAGGTTGGGTTTTACCTTGGCTTTCATAAAAATCCTAATGTTCCATGTAAAACCTTGGGTGAGATATATTTGTCCGTTACCTTTTTGGAGTGGGTATCAAAATGACTTATGTCTCATTGTTTCATCTAGGTCGGGCCCCTTTTTGTAAATTGAGTTAAATATTCTGCCTAACTTTATTACTTCCTAATTTTAGGTTGGACTATGCCCTATGTTACTGATATTAGCCCAAACCTAAGGGGAGGGTTAATAATCAAAAGAGCTTTTGAAACTTCAACTACATAAGCTACAAACTTGACTATAAATGTTGCCAAATTGGCTCAAAAGACAGTTGAAAGAGAAGAAGATGAGAAGAAAAGTTTGATGGAGAAGTATGACACCATTATTGGAGAGTATAGTAGAATGCAACAAAGGAATTTTGAGCTGCAAACTGAGGTAGACAGACTAAAGTATAGACATGTGGGGGAGTCTTCTAGTGCTCCTGGTACCCTGGCCATACCTTCTACATCAAGATCAATACCTCCAACTTCTCCAATTGTTTCTACTCTTGGTTCCCCCATCCAAACTCCTACTCCTAGTCCTTCATTAGAGCTAGTTGAAGAGGAGGTTGAGTACTCTATAGATCCCACCAAAAATCAAATGCTTAATAAGATTAGAGAGCTACATGCAGCTCTAAAAACGAGTGAGAAGGGAGCAGTTGCCAAGAAAAATGAAGTTGTAGACATAGTTTTTAGGCATTTGAATTAGTGAGTTGATGGTAGATTACCATCAGTTTATTCTTTATATTCTTTATTCTTAGATTCAATAAGAAACATTACTAGGGATCAGGAATTAGTTTTTCCTTTAGTTGAGAAGTGGATCCCTAGGGCCAATGACCTAGATGTTATGTATAAGGCCTCTAGATTTGATGCAGACAACAGGCCCCAATCATTAAGGCCTACTCAAGTTTTTGTAAAATCACTGCAAGGTTTTCAAGCCTTACCTGATGATTTGAGTAGGAAGATTAAGGAACTGGTAAAGAATTTTGATCACTGGAGTGGCATGTCTTTACCAGATTTATAGGGACTACCTTGTTTTGCCTATGTAAGGGTTTGAGGGCTAAATAGAAATGGCATCCACCAATCCACCCACTTTCTTGGAACTGTAATTGGGTGGATTGGTATGCATCATGGTATGATAGAGGTTCATTGTATTTAGGGGTCTTTTAAACCAAGAAACTTGGCATTGAATTGATGCCTTAGGGCTAACAAGGGCAATTTTCTTGTGAATTTGTGGTTGTTAAGTTAGGGTTTATCAATTTGATGGATATCTTGGTAGAGTCATGGTGACAATTTTTGATGGTCCAATCTCTACTTTGAAACAAAAATATCTCTAACAACTCTAAGAGCTATAATGGGATGGCATTAAAGGAACCTTCATATGAAGGATCTTCTACTAAAGTACCTTTGAATTAAGGTCTTCATTTGAAGGTCCTTCATGCCAAGGTTCCTTTTATAAAGCATTTTGGACATGAAATATTTAAAATAAAAAATACCTTCATTTGAAAGTCTTGACATGGCATTTTTGAATCATCATTTTGAATGAAGGTTCTTCATTAACTGGTATTTTGTAATTTTGAATGTGTGATAATAATTTAGGGTTGAAAATAAATCCATTTGAGCCTTTTATAAATGAAAGGACATTTGATGCAATCACATGCCTTGTCAAACTTTTAACTTAATAGTAAGGGCATCATGAGTAGTTTGTTGGGCCCATTCAACAATCTCCGATGCAAGGATTGAATTGTCTAGAATGTATCTACTATCAAGAAAGCCAATTTGTTTACCTCTATGACTATATCTCAAGCAATAGGTTTAATTGTGATGGCAATGATATTGACAAGGATTTTTTAATTTAGGTGTTGAGAAGCATAATTGGCCACCATCCTAGGAAAGATTCTTCATTCTCACTTTTAGGTGTTAAAATTTAACAATACGTAGATTGAGGAAAAAGCCCAAAGAGCCTTTCTCCATGTTATCCAAGTACACATAGCAATGGTCTTCTCTTATACGGTTGGACATGATTTCAGGAAATTAGCTAGGAATTATTCATTTAACATAAGGTTTTCTCATAATGCCATAATTGGAAAAGTATGATCAAATTCTTCTATTATGAAGAATTGGTCTATGTGCCTCTAGTAATCACTATAAAATGTGAAATACTAAGCTATTTTATTTTTTCTATCTTATCTTATACCATTTTATGAGAATGGGGGGGCCAATGTACGAGAAGATCTTTGGAAACTAGGCATGAAAATTATAGGTTAAAGAGAATGGGGGTGCCAAACTTATAGAACTCATTGTCCCTTGGTCATCGATTTTCCCTAAGAGCCCTCAACCTCGTCCTCTGCGCTGGTATTGACCTTGTTTTAGCTCCAAACTCTTCGTCGACGCTGATATTGACCTTGTTTTCACTCCTCCAAACTGTTCCTCAGCTCTGGTATTGACCTTTCACTTGTCCAATTTGACGAGCTACAACCTGGTTTAGTTAGGTTTTAGAGTATGTTAATTAAATTTAAAATTATGGTGCCATTTAGAGTAGTGAATATAAAGCAAGCAAAGCCTATTATGGCACCATTTAGAGTAGTGAATATAAAGTAAGCCAAGCCTATTATATTCATGAGGGAAATAATAAAACTCCTAGGATACTTTGTGAAACCATTTTCCTTGGTTAAAGGTAGGCCATAAAATATACCTTTGGATTTTTTCAATCTTCAAATATGAGGATTTGCAAGGTTCTTAGAAACATGAGTAATGGAAATGTGGGCAACAAGAATTTTTGAACACACATGGAATCTCCTTGCCAAAGAAAGGGGCTTCATAATTTAATATGATAATTTTTCTCAGCTCTAGAAATGATATGTTTCCTTAAAGAGGAAGGAGAAACCTAAAAGATAAAAGAGATGCTTAGGAATCTCAACACTTCCTTATGATCAACCCCCTTATATCCATAGGAATTGAACCAATTGGGCTTGGCTAAGAATGATTTCCTATAACATTGAGTTTTATGCCACTATATATTTGACCTTAAAGCTTTCCAGAAAATATCTAGGCATTGAATATCCTAAATAATGTCACATTTGTCCTCCAAGAGAGTGAGAAAGGAGTAATTAGAAAAATGACCATTGAATATTTGGGCTATAGACTTATGAAAAGTAGCACCTTTAATAAGGTTCCATGAAATACTATTAGCCAAAAGATATCCAAAGGCTTCCATAAAAAACACACATAAAGTAGGAGCTAAGGGGAAAACATGAAAAATTGAATGAAAACACCCAAAATCCTCGAATTTATGTCCATTCATGGTAATACAAGTATCACCATCATTAAAAAAAAATTGAAAAAAGTAAAAAAATTTGAGGAACAAATCCTAGATGACATAACTAGTCCAATTCAACACCAGAGGTAGCAAGAGATTAATGAAATTACCACAAGTTTTAAGTAGAAGTAAACTTCCATTTGCAAAGTTAGTAAGAAGTAGTGTCCAAAGTGGAAAATTTATCATGAAGTCATGGCTAATAGAGCATACAAAATATATTGGAAAAGTCAAGAGAACTTATATCTGCACACAAATACACTCAAAAAAATAATTATATCATACAATTCATTTGGGAATATATTATAATATGACTTTTACAAAGCCTTTCAAATATACCTTGCCATTTGAACTACTATCTTATAAGAATATAACTAATTATTTAATAACAAAAATAAACAAGTTAGTAAGGTGAATTTATTAATGTTAATCTTAATATTCCAACACCCTCCATTAAGTTTTACATTCCTCACAACAAAACATGTTGATTGAAACAAACAAATATATATAGTATAATTTAACATCATTTGATTTTTCTTTAAGTTCTCCCTCAAGAACATCATTGGCTCGAGTTATACAAGTCCACACTATGTGATCCTTTTTCTTACAATAATAACATTCATTTTTATTTTTTAATTATTATTACCTCATGAGTATAATACATTCTCATGTTGAGAATCAACTTTTAAATCTTTTCCATTGTTCTTTTTTCTTCTCCTAATAGGGCCAAAATCACATCTTCTTGTGTTTGAGAAGTTATCGAACAATTGCCTTCAAAAGGCTGATGTAATCTCCATCTCAGCACCAAGGGCCCACCACATTATGCATCGCCAAGGAAAGACATGTGGTGCTCGCCCGTGGTATCGCAATCAATAAACACCTTGCATCTTTGTATCAGGCGAGGGCAGGCAACCGTTGATCTCCACCATCAGAAATTATGTTCATTCATAGCAGTCACCAACACTGAACATAACCGTCAAGCAACTTTTCATCAAGATTAGAACATCACCGTCGATTTTGAGCACGTGCATCTCATAGCCGCTTTAGTAACCTATCATATAATGTATTAAAACTCAACATAAGTATTAAAGAACTTTGATTATTCCTTCGGCACCGCTGGCTGAGACATGTGGCGCTTGCTCGTGATATCGCAATCAATAAACACCTTGCATCTTTGTATCACGTGATAGCGGACAACCGTTGATCTCCACCATCAACAATCGTGTTCATTCATAGTACTCACCAGCACTGAACATAGCCATCAAGCAACTTGTCATCAAGATTATAACATCACCGTCAATTTTGAGCGCGTGCATCTTGTAGACGCTTTAGTAACCTATCATATAATGTATTAAAACTCGACATAAATATTAAAGTACTTTTATTATTCCTTTGGCACCGTCGGCTGAGACACGTGGCACTCACCCGCGATATCGTAATCAATAAACACCTTGCATCTTTGTATCACGCGATGGCGAGTAACTGTTGATCTCCACCATTGGCAATCGTGTTCATTCATAGCAGTCAACAGCACTGAACATAACTGTCAAGCAACTTTTCATCAAGATTATAACATCACTTTCAATTTTGAGCATGTGCATCTCGCAGTCGCTTTAGTAACTTTTCATATAATGTATTAAAACTCGACATAAATATTAAAGCACTTTGATTATTCCTTCGGAACCACCAACTGAGACACGTGGCACTCGCCCGTGATATCGCAATTAGTTGAAACTTAGTGGTGAGGTCATCATGGGATTACGGGGAACGGTTAGGATCAACTGATGGATGATCGACGGTCATTAAAAAATCGTTCCTTGCAAAAAATAAAACAATAATTAAAATTTTAATAAGACAAATAATTGTAAATTAAATTTATTTTAATAATTATTTGTAATAATTAAAACTTTAAAAAAATTTAAACTTAAATCTAAATTAAAAATTAAAATATAATAAACTAAATGTAAAGTCAAAATATATCAAAATCAAAATATTATTAAAAATAATTATGTTTTAATAAATAATTAAATAAAAAGGTAAAAAATAAACTTACTATATTAACAAGAAAAGACAAACTTGGGGTCTAATCGGATGTGACAGGGCTCAATAGTAGAGGGCAAGATGCAAATAAATCAAACAAATTTTGAGGCACACTCCTTAGGTGGTCAGGCCCGCAACCCCTCTAAACCCGTCACTTTTTTCGTTGTCATTTTCGTTTTCACAATTGTCGATGCCGATTCCATTTCCGAGTACCTTCTCTCTCCTCGTAAGAAATATATTTTTATTTTTAATCCCACATGTGCTGGGGAAACAATGCAAGAAACAATGTAAGGGAGGACTAGATTACAAAGTGAGAACTTAGTGTGTATGTCCATTCATTCATAAAATATTTTAACTTTTGTATTGCCATGATTTTAATCTCTCTTGACTATATCTATATCCTATAAGAGTAATAGTTTTAGTTTACTCTGACTTTTTAGATTTTATTAATTATTAATAATTAATATTATTAAAAATAATTAAATATTTTTATTTTTAAAAAAATCTATTAATAATAAATTATTCATAATTTATATTTAGTTAAGATTTTTAGATGATGATAATAATAAACAATCAACAAGAAACAATAATTAAAAATTAAAAATAATTACAAATAATAATGAATTTTAAATAACAATTCTAATTAAAATTATTAAAAATAATTTTTAGATTATTAATTGTTTAAAATTACAAAACTACATGTGTACGTTAGAATGTGCAAATCCAATTGAATCTAAACTAATACACCAATGAAACATTAGATTAAAGAAACTAATTAAGGAAAACAAAATGCAAACTCTAAACCATAGCTTCTTCAAATTCGTCCCATTGTCCTCTATCTCCAAAGATTCGTTTCAAGATGCATGCTCTCAGTTGTTTAAAACAACAACTTGTAGAATGGCAGCTTGAGAGAATGAGATTAATACAAATGCATATGCATTGCTACAAGATTAAGCTTATGAAAATTGAAATGCTATGAATGTGACTATAGTAACTACGCATGAAAATCTAAGATTCGAGGTCCTTTTCCACTCATAAGAGGGCTGTATTTATAGATTTTTGAAGGTAGGAATTCAATTGGCCAAGATCGACGGTTGAGTTCAAACCTGTTAAAATGAACGGTGAGAGATTGAGAATTCGAAAAAAAGATGGAATTTTAAGAGACAGATGGAGAATGAAGAGACAATTTGAAAGGTGTCTCTCATAATTAAATAAATAAATATTCAATTATGTGTGAGAGAAATGAAAAGGCTTTAATTAAATATTGAAAATATTTAATTATGTGAGAAGAGGAAAAAGCTTTTTAATTAAATATTGAAAATATTGAATTATGTGAGAAGAGGAAAAAGCTTTTTAATTAAATATTGAAAATATTTAATTATGTGAGAAGAGTGGGAATTTTAGAAAATGTTTTAATTAAATATCGGCAATATTTAACTAAATGTGAACTGAAGAATTTTATTTAAATTTAGAATTTAAACTTGTGATAATTAATGTAAATAAATTATGAAATCTATTTAATTAATTAAGAGGAAGAAAAAGCATTAATTAAATAAACTTTATTTATTTAATTAAACTAGAAGAATTGGAAAATGAACAATATAAATAAATAATTAAATTTATTTATATGTAGATGTCTTAAGAACATTAATTAAATAATTTATATTTAATTAATTAACAGGTTCAATTAACCGTGACCATTTTTAGATGTGTACATTTTGCCCCTCTTTGAAGTGATGTGTTTTACGCATTGCTTCAAAGAATTTGCCCCTGACTTTGAAAAAAATTACTGATGATGCTATATGCCCCCTCGATAGATAAATCATGTGATGAGAATGATTATGAGACTGATTTGGAAGATTTTTAGATGATTTAAGAGAAAATTCGGTGATTTAACTCTCGAAATAGCATTTTGCATAGTGAAAATGTCATTTTTACCCCTTTAAAAGGTGAAAAAGGTGAGAAGTCACTTTCATTTGAACAGTAACCTTTGAGAAACTTTGGAGCTCTGAGAGAGATATTAGCGATGCCAATTCCTTATGAGTGCCACAAATTCGAGCGAGGTCGCCGTCATCAGAGACCACCTGCATATGGACCTCCGGTAAGTCGATCCAAACCTCTCTGTGAAATTTTTAATGATTTTTTGATGTTTTTTCGAATTTTTTGGATTTTTAAAATTCTATTTTAATGCATACGAGCCATAGTTTAGCGCATAAAGTAGATAAATCGACGCATCCAAAGTGGTGCATAGGTGCAAAACAGTCGCACATAGATGCAAAATAGTCGCGCATAGGTGATTTAGCACATAGGATAGATCAAATGGCGTATCCATGACATCTGCCTGCGGAGGATGATAAATTAGTGCATAGGCTAGATTAGCGCCTAGATGAAATGTTGTAGCGCATTTGCTTGATAAAATAGCGCATTCATGAAATCTTGCATCCATAGTCTATTTTAGCGCATCCATGGAGTAAAGTTGCGCATCCATGGTTTTAGCGCATTGATTGACTATTTTAGCGCATCCATGGATTTTTGCTGAATTTTAATTTTTGAAGAAAAATTGATGCATGCTTGACGATTGTTGCTAGATTAGACAACAGATTTTATGCTTTTGAATATCATAGATTCAATAAATTTGTCTTCGTGATTGAAGAACAAATAGGTCTAATAAATTTGCTTCCATGCGATATGAAAACAAATAGAAATGATAGATTTGCTTTCCTGATTGAAAGTCAAATAGATAGATATTGAGTCATGATGACTGTTAAATTTGTTTCCATGCGATATGAAAAACAAATAGAAATTGATTTGAAATTGTTTGATGTACTGATTGATTGATGATATTCATTGCTAATTGATTTGCATGCTTGCTTGATGATATTATAAAGGAGGAATTTAACCTCCTCCAAATCAGAGAGAGATTTCTGCAGACATGGGAGATGATTCCCCGACTATCCCATGAGGATTTGGGAGTGATAGACCAGTGTTATTTGAGAGCTCTATTGAGTATCCCGCAGTATCGAATCAACATGGCACTGTTGACTACCTTAGCAGAGAGGTGGCACAGCAAGCACAATACCTTCCACTTGCCGATAGGAGAGATCACGGTGACTCCGGAGGATGTGTACAGGATTTTGGGTATTCCTATGGTTGGAGAGCTTGTGATCTATGATCACAAGGAGATTTGGGGGACAGATGCTTTGAGATGAGTCTTCCAAGATCCTCATGTCTGTGGATATGAGCTTCCCTGGAAGGAGATGACGGAGAGATATGCCCCACTGCCTTCAGTTTTAGCAGGTATGATCGGTGGTTTCCTTTGTCTTGATCGCAGGTCAAAGGGACTATCAGCTGCGTGGGGTAGGATCCTGGAGGACATGCTTCTCCACCATACTAGATATGCATGGGGTTCATGCATGCTTTCCCATCTATACCATGACCTTCATCAGGTCGTGTACACGGATGGGAAGAGTCTCTCCTACTGGGTGACTCTTTTATAGATATTCGCATGGGAGCATTTTGCGATTACATGCCCCTTCATCCGAAAAGATCACCCTATTGGATTTTCATACATTTATGCATATACAGGGCCCCTTGTCCAGCCGAGGCTGGGCAAATTGGAGTACTGACGGCGGGTACTTGATGATTTGGATACCGTCATCTGGCGACCATATGTAGACTACGACCCCTAGGAGGTCGATGATATAGAGCTTCCTTACATGACCAGATCCAGATACTTGCTTGGAAGGACCCCCTTCATCATTCAGCGTTTTTTGGTGATGAGAGTGTTGAGACAACTTGGATTGATTCAGATGATGCCGCAGGGTGTGGCACATTATGCCAGACGCCGAGAGGATGTATCAGAGTGGGGTCCCTTTGTGACCATCGAGGCAACTAGGGAAAAGTATTTTGAGTTGTAGCTAGCTTAGTGGGCCATGCATCCAGAGGTTACCAATGCAGGGATGACGGATGACTATACAATGTATTTCTACACACATCCCTTTCCTAGATTCACTAGTTCAAATGAGCCTGCCCCATTGATGGGAGGACCAGTTATACAGATGGGACAACAATAGCCTCAGGGACCTCCAGCAACAAGGCAGCCATAGGGTCAGGCATAGGTACCAGCATAGGGAGAGGTATAGGCAGATCAGGTCGAGGATATCGGCGGAGTAGCCATGGATGTGGAATATGAGAGCTCTAAGGATGAGGAGATGGATGAGGATTTAGATGACTCAAATAGCGGGGATGACGGGGATGATAGGGGTGGTGGGAGGAAGAGATTATTCTTTGATATTCCCTTCAGCATGAGGCCACGGACATCTAGAGTGGTGGGTCAGGCCAACACTTCAACACCACGCATTACCATCAGGGCTCCATCACAGGGATAGGTGGATGCCTTGCAGGCTGAGATTCAGACTCTTCGGAGTCAGTTAGCACAGGTGCAGGTGACCATTAGTCAGCTACAGGCACAAATTGCACAGCCACCACCTCCTGACCCACAGATAGCTCAGCTCACAGCCAAGAGAGACAGCTTCAGGGAGTGATGCATACAGGCTAAGGGGGTAGCCGAGAGACTATTGAGATCAGTTGAGAGCACCTCTATTGGAGAGGTTGTAGCAGAGGGGTTAGAGACTGCTCGAGAGGCTGAGTACTACAGGATGCGATATTTTGAGGCAGTGCCACCTGAGCGGCAGATAGCTTTTACTCAGTCAGGTACTCGGACTCGGACCCATTCACACAGTCACTCTAGGAGTGCGATCAGGAGTGTGGGTCAGCCGGTTAGACAAGAGATCAGAGGTTCTGGGAGCAGAGATCCATCGAGACCCACTACCTCCGGAGGTAGCAACAGTCATGATCCATGGCCAGATGCCCCTTAGTGATGAGCATTTTGTACACATTTATGCCATTGTATGCGATATATCTTTTTGAAACATTTGACATCCTTGTATTCCTAGACATTTGTTTTGATGAGATCTATGATATGCAGTGGTGATTTGATTATGCACGTGTTATGGATGATTTATGAACATGTTATGGATGATTTATGCATCTGTTATGTATGTTTTTACTTTTATATGCTGTGTCGTGTATGATGATGCAATAATGATCTAAATGATTTTTTCTTTCTTCATGATGTATGCAATGAATGTATGATGCAGGATGTAAATGTCTTATGATGAAATGAGAGAATATGATCTATGGTGATGTAATATGTAATGATAATAATGATGATGTAATGGAAATACACTTATGTAATGAACTTATGATATATGATGCAATGGAAATGATTATGATAACCTAAGTGATGATGTGAAATGAAATGAATGCAATTTTATTTATGAATGTGCATGAAATATGTAAACGTATATGTTAATGAATGATTATGCATATGATTTGTGATGATGGATAATGATCATGATGAATAAAATGAGATGATAATGAATATGATAATGAAATAAAATGATGTAAATATGCAAGTGAAATGATAATGAAAATGAGATGTAACAAATGTCCCATCATACTCAACCATTGTCTGAAAAAGATATTCAAAAATGTGGTCAACCCTCAAAAATCTATTTTAAAAAGACCCTCAAAATGCAAATGTATTATGCAGTCCTAATAATGAATTATGCAATCCTACATGAAATAATGAACCATTCTCCTTGTTGCCATTTCCTGCTGTGTTTAGTTGTCATCATTGAGCCTTTTTGATATGTTGAAAGCTAGTACAAGCATCAAAGGGTATGTTAGCACCAATGATGACCTAAGTACTACTTTCATAATGTTTGATGTAGCAAGTTAATACAAGCATCGAAGTATAATTGAACCAAGATGACCTGAGTATTGCTTGCATAAACAGACAAAAGTTAACCATTTTTCTATGCAAATTCTGAAATGTCATCAATGATACATTGTAGAGCATGTCCCATGACCAAATCGCACAATATTAATGATTAACTTACAGACAGCAAGCAAAGAAATATCATACTTCTTCCTTGTGATTCTAGTTCAGTACATCATTGAACCACTCCAAAGATATGATGTCATCAAATATCAAAACAACAATTTGCAACTTATTGCTTTAAGTTTGTCATTCATTTTGTTCAAATTAAGATCATCCAATTTGTTTTAAATTATCTGTCAAAATATTCATGTAAGCTCAGTTTAATTGGACAAGATTGTTGTTTCTGATATTCTAATGCTAGACACAGCTACGACTACCTGTTAGAATAGCTTCAAGAAGCAAACTGCCCCCTAGTGAACTTGTACTCTGACTCTTGCTAAACACAACTGTTGCAATGGATAACCCTCAAATCATCAAGCCATGATGAGATCCTTGTCATTCCAAGGAGAATGATGCAATGCGAATGTGATGGTGAAGTGTGTGCGCGATTGTTGATGAAAGGATGCATATGTAGAATGAATCCTAATAGATGAGAGAGCCAAATAAAATCGCAAACAATGCCTATTTTCCAAGTTTCCACTGTTTGTTTTTATTGCACTTTTTCCTAATTTTATGATTTTTTTGCTATTACCAAAACGCCTATTCGCCAGGTTTTTATCAAGGCAATGTTTTTTTCTTTTTTTCTTTTTTTCTTTTTTTTGGGACTTTTTATATTGTTTTCGATATTTTCTCAGGTGTAGAACCTTTTCAGATGGATGTTGTTGATTGGATCTTCAAATAGGTCCCCTTCTGCTGTTGACAGCTGATATGCCCCCGATCCGTATGTTGCAACGATAACGAACGGGCTCAGCCAATTAGGTTTGAACTTGCCTTTCTTTTCCCGATCCTGTTGATTTTGAGGGTTTTCTCTGAGAACCAAATCACCCACTTGAAAATTTTGTGGTTTGACTCTGTGATTGTAGCTGCGGGACATAATTTGTTGATACCCTTTCAAGTGATTAACCACAGTTTGACGTCGTTCATCAAGCAGTTCCAGCTCTTGCAATCTTGATACTCGATAATCTTTATCATTGATTAGACCTTTGAATGATACTCGAAGTGAAGGAATCTCAACTTCTAGTGGTAGAATAGCCTCTGCTCCATAGACCAAAGCATAAGGAGTAGCTCCTGTCGGTGTACAAATGCTTGTTTTGTAGGCCCATAATGTTGGATTCAATTGGACATGTCAATCACGACCTGCTTCATTCACTGTTTTCTTCAAAATCTTTAGAATTGTTTTGTTTGAAGCTTTGGCTTGACCATTCCCCTGCGGATAATAAGGTGTAGAAAACCTGTGTTGGATGCAAAATCTTTCACATAGTTCATCAATATCCTGATTTTTAAAGGGTCTACCATTATCTGTGATAATGGAGTTAGGAATGCCATATCTGCAAATGATATAATTCAAGATGAATGAAGAGATTTGTTTTCCCGTAATAGTTGTTAGAGGAACAGCTTCAATCCATTTAGTGAAATACTCAATGGCTGTAATGATAAATTTATGTCCATTTGAAGATGATGGATGTATCTTGCCAACCAAGTCCAATCCCCACTAAGTGAAAGGCCATGTTGTAGTGAAGGGTTGTAATTCTTGAGCAGGAGCGTGAATGAGATTCCCATGAATCTGACATTTTGCACATTTCTTCACAAAGGCGAATGATTCTTTCTCCATGGTTGCCCAGTAGTACCCTAATCTTACAAGTTTCTTTGCTAAGGTTAGTCCACTTGAATGTGTCCCACAAATTCCACCATAGACCTCTTCTAAGGCCTTTTCTGATTCATCATGTTCAAGACATCTAAGGAGGGTACCATCCAAACCACGTCGGTAAAAGACGTCAACAATTAAGGTGTAACGAGAGGATTGACGAATGAAATTTCATTTTTGATTCCTAGACAAGCCTAAGGGTAAAGTAGTATCTTTCAGGTAAGTGTAAATTTGGCCATATAAGGAAGATTCAGAACTCATCAGATGGCAAATGATTTGAGTTTCAGGATTGTCATGGGCGGGAGAAAACAATTGTTCCACTAGGAAATCGTACCATTTTTTATTCTCTGTCAATTGGCGTAGAGAGGCGATTGTAGCCATAGCGTCCACTGCTTTATTATCAATGCGCAGAATCTGTATGAACTTGATATTAACAAAGTATTTCTTGAGATCTTCCACCATTCTTTTGTAAGGTATCAACTTGTCATCTTTAGTGTGATATTCGTCATTGATTTGGTTTATAACAAGTTGTGAATCACCAAAAACTTGAAGTTCTGCGATTTTCTAGTCTATTGCGATTCTCATGTCGATTATCAATGCCTCATATTCAGTTATGTTGTTTGTGCAAGGAAACATTAGTCAATAAGATTTTGGGATTGTATTTCCTTGAGGTGTAATAAAAATAATTCCTGCTCTCGAACCATGTTGAGTGTAAGAACCATCAAAATAGAGTGATCAAGATTGTTGGATATCTGTTGTGAACACATCGGCATCAAGAAAATCAACATGTATTGAGTGTTCCACTGGTACTGATGCTTTTGCTAATTGATCTGCAATTACTTGTCCCTTTATAGCTTTTCGATCCACATACTGAATATCAAACTTGCTTAAGATCATAACCCATTTAGCCAACCTGCCAGTTAAGGTTGCCTTACTTAGAAGATATTTGAGTGGGTCAATCTTAGCCACAAGCTTCACTGTATGAGTTAGCATGTAGTGTCGTAACTTTTGAGAAGTGAACACCACTGCTAAACAAGATTTTTCAATGAAGGTATAATTTAGCTCGTGACTTGTTAAGGTTTGGTTGATGTAATAAATGGCTCGTTCTTTTCCTGAGTTGTCTTCTTGTGCCAATAATGCTCCTAAAGACACTTTTGTAGTAGCAATATATAATATGAGAGGCATGCCTTGCACTAGTGGAATCAACACTGGTGGATTCATTAGATACTGCTTTATCTGATCAAATGTTGCTTTGCATTTGTACTCCCATTTGAATGGAACATTCTTGTGCAAGAGATGTGTAAATGGTAAACTTTTATCTACCAGTTGAGCAATGAATCTACGAATGGATTGTAATCGTCCCTGTAAAGAGCGTAGTTGACTAATGTTCCTTGGTGGTGGCATATCAATAATTGCTTGTACTTTAGCTAGATCCACTTCAATTCCCTTTTCTGACACAATGTAACCTAGTAGCTTTCCAGATTTCACTCCAAAGACACATTTCTTTGGATTAAGTCTTACTTTGAATTGTTCCATTCTTCTGAAAATTTTAGATAAGATATCGATGTGTCCTTCTCTAGTATTAGACTTGGCAAGAAGATCATCAACATAATCCTCCATGAATGTATGCATCATATCATGAAAAATTGTTGTCATTTCTCATTGGTATGTAGCTCCTGCATTTTTCAATCCAAATGGCATTACGTTCCAGCAATAGGTACCCCAAGGACATGTAAATGTTGTTTTATCCTGATCTTCTGGTGCAATCTTTATTGGTTGTATCCTGAAAAATCCATCCATCAATGAGTACATTGCATGTCCAACAATTAGATCCACAATCATCACAATGTTTGGTAAGGGAAAGTCATCTTTAGGACATGCTTTGTTCAAATCCCTAAAATCTGTGCAAATTCTAATCCTTCCATCTGGCTTTGAAATAGGCACGATATTGGAGATCCATTCCACATAATCTATGGACCGGATGAATCCAACATCTAAAAGTTTCTTTAATTCCTCTTTAACCAACAACACAACATGTGGATGCATTTTTCTGAGTTTCTGTTTTACAGGCTTTGCCCCCAGTGTAATAGATAGATGATGCATGATGAGATCTGGATCCAATCTAGGCATATTTGCGTAGGACCATGCAAAATTGATTTGATTATCCTTGAGAAATTCTATGAATCTAGGTACTTCTTCGTCTGTCAGAGATGCAGCCAATTGCAAAACTTTAGGCTTTTCTGTAGTACCTATATTGAGTGCCTCTGTTGGTTCAATTAGAATGGAAGATCTTTCCTGATAATACTTCGGAAGAGTGTCAAGTTTCTCATCCTTTGGCACCTTTGAAAGGTTTTCACCATTGGATACGCTTTTTATTTTCCTCTTTTTTTGATCTAATACTGCCTTTGTTAGGTTTTCACCATTAGATCTTTCTTTTATTTTTCTTTTTTCTTGACCTAATACTACCTTTGTTAGGTTTTCACCATTAGGTCTTTCTTTTATATTATTTATTTCATAGCTGAGAAACTTGGCACTTTCCTATCAAAAACCCTGATCTTGTGATTCCGCAGTGGAACTTGTTCCGGGATGGGATGAACAAAGAAATTTTATTATGGTTTCGTCATTTGGAAAAGTTGGAACATCAATGGGTGCAATTTTTTCCCAATCAATGAGTTCAGGATGAACCAAAGGTAATGGATCATTAGGACGAGTAAGGTCATTGGCTATGAGGGTCATGATGTTATTGTTAACATTATTATAGGAGAAGTCTAAGATGGTATCTTCCTCAAAATGATCTATCTCACTTTGAATCGAATTGGTCTCACTAGAGTCATGGTCGCTTTGTATGACATATTCAAATGGAGGTCTTGAGCTTTCTCCTTGTAAGAATGTAGGTGATAATTTGTGTATGACATCCACCATTTTCTCTGAGATGAAAGTATCATCCGAGAAGTCATCCCATTCATATTCATTTGAGTCTGTTTCAGAATTATCTGCTTGAATTCTCACAATTGATTCAGCTAACTCCTCATTGGATGGCCTTTGTGTTACTTTTTCCTTAGTATCCTCACCATATCCTAACCCAGTCTTATCTTTTGGGTGCATTGTTTTTAGTTGGACAGGTTCCACAATACCTTCTTTCCTTTTACCTAGAGGGCCATTTCCTTCATAACCCATATATTGCATGATAGCATAACCCTTTCCATATTGTTGTGTGGGTAGCTTGATATGTTGTATGGATTATTCTTCATCTTTATAGACCCAATCAAGAATAGCTCTATCTTCTCCTTCATTTTCTTTGATAAACATCCCAATAAACTTGGTAATGGGGGTTGAAGTTGAGGCTAAAACTGTTGTAGCTTGTGGTGTAGATGTTGATGGTTGACCATGGGATCTTGGCGATAGGGGTAGATTAGAGAGAGATAAAGAATATTCTCCCACCCCATTATCTTTCAATTTTAACTTGGTGCCAAAACTGCTTGTCATTTCTTGCACTTGTTCTTTGTTCTTGGAGGTAGAGATGGCCAAAGCCTCTCTATTATGTGGGACAAATGTGTCCTGAGTTGCTCTTAGGTTAGAACAAGTTTGACTGCTAATGTGATCAGCGGGTATTGTTACTTCCTGTCCATCATATGGAAACTTCAAACATTGATGATAAGTAGATGGAACAGCTTGCATATCATGGATCCATGGATGACCCAATAGTATGTTATAGGTTAGATCCCGATCGAGAACCTGACAAAAGGTATTCTTCACAATAGGTCCCACTCTGATTGGTAGCATGATGAGACCTTTGGAAGTCCTTTCTTCATCATCATAGGCCTTAATTATAATTTTCCTTCATGAATCTATAGAGTCTGCTGAATATTCCAAAGCTAGGACCAATTTCAAAGTAAAAATGTTTAATCTGGCTCCCCCATCTATAAGAACACATCTAATGCGGGCTTTGTGAACCATGACTTCTAAATAGAGTGATGAATTATGCGGATGGGTTATGGATGAATCATCTTTTTTAGAAAAAGATAAACATTTGTAGGAGGAAAAGTGTCCCACCATGGCTTGAAATTTATTGGTATCTAGATCAGGAGATACAGTTGTATCAACAAGAGCCTTTTCCAGAATGTCCTTTTGTGTAGGTGATAACTTTAAAAGTTCTAAGATAGAAATTTGGGCTGATGTTTTTCGTAGTTGATCAACCAATTTGTATTGACTTGGAGGGGGAATTTCCAATTTAGATGAGCTGCCTTTGACAATGATCTTGGCTTGTCCCCTTGTCATAACATTGACCTCTCAATATTCTGGCTTACCTTTGATTCGGATAGCGTTGATTTGAGGATCATCAGTATAGATATGATTGATAATAATGTCATGGATGTTATTAACATTCTTGCCCTTATCACTCAAAGATTCCCCTTTGTGATAATTAGGGAGCGGGTTCTTGAATGCTTGATGATCATTATTGACATTATGTCCCTCAATTGTGATGGTATGATTATCAATCAAATCTTGAACAATATTCTTCAACCCTTGGAAACTGTTTGTCTTATGAAATTTACACCTATGATAATCACAGAAGTGTGAGTCATTCCATGGTGGTGGTTTAAATTGAGGCTCATAATCTCTTTGTGGTGGCAATGTAATAGCGTTTTGATTCAATAATTCTTTGAGAATGGATTCCAAAGATTTTCCCAAGGGAGTAAAACTCCATCAACTCAAAAAATATGATGATCTGGGCACATTTGAATTTTGATTATTGCCAAAATTATTTCCACAAGTGTTAGTTGTGTTTCCTTGATTAGAAACATTGCCTTGGGTGTTAGAATTTATGGTATTATTGTTACGTTGAACACTTGACACATTAAAGACGGCCGGCTTTGTATTCACATTGTTGGCACCTACTACCCCATCATTCACAACATTTTTATTTCGAGTCCAAAATCGTGACTTGTCATTGTTGTTATTATAGTTGTTGTTGTTGTTGTTGTTGTACAAATTTGAACCCTCTTTATCAATTTTAGAACTCCATGCTTGATCAATGCACCTTCAATAGTAATTGCGTTTTCAATCAATTTTTCAAATGATTGAGGACAGTGAAGGTTTAGTCTGTAACTCATTTCTTGATTAAGACTATCGATGAAGATCTCCATCTTTTCCTTTTCGGGAATAGGATGAGAGTATATAGCAAACACCCTTCTCCATCTTTGCAAAAAATGTAGTGAAAGATTCCCCTACTTTTTGTTTTATCTTACAAAGATCAAGCATGGTTATCTAGTGTTGAATGTTGTAAGAGTATTGTGATATGAACTTATTTATCAACTCTTCAAAGGTTTTGATGGGGGGAGTGATCTTTGAGAGCCACTCCATGGATTGTCCACCCAAACTTCATGGAAACAACCACATTAAGTAGCTATCTTCATGAGCAAATTCTAAGCTCATATTTTGGAAATCCCTCACGTGCTCAATGGGGTCAGTTTTCCCATTATACCTATCAAACTTAGGGATTTCGTAATGTTTTGGAAAAGGAATCATTCGAAGATTTCTATCGAATGGATAAGGACATATTTCCTCCAAAACATACTTCTTTGTTGCTCCCCCTTGCATTTCTTTTATTTGCCCTTGTAATTCCTTGATCTATTGAGTAAGGGCACTAAAATTGTCGAGAGGAGTTTCAGGACTTTCCTTAATCCCTTCTGTGTCAAAATCAGTAGGTAACTTAGCTCCTTGAATAGCTAAAGAGAGAAAGTATCTTTCCTTGTTTCTTTCTAAAATCCTTTCCATAAGAGTATGGAATTGAGGATCCTACTCTGCTTCTTTTAGTTTTTCTTTTGTTAATTCCTCAGTATTTTAAGTGTTAAAGGGGTTTTCCTCCCTCTCACTATTATCCCCCATTTTGCTCGTTGTACTTTCGTCTTTTTCTATGTGTTTCCGAGATCTCGTGGTAATAGGCATAAGCTTTACTCAAATCCTACTAACTTTGATCAAAGGAATGAAATAGTGCAATGGTGATGAAAGTCAGGATAGAATGAAGATTCTATGACTTAAAAGATTTTTAATCTTTAGCTCGTGATTCCCTGTTTGAAAAGGATGAAAATCCTGTTTGCAGGAATTAAACCAAAGATCGAAAATAAAGATGATTTTTCACTTTGTGAAGTTTGATCTTAGCTTTGTAGACAGATGAATTTAATAGATGCCTAATGTGTTTGAGTTCTCTATTGTAGAATTTGATTTGGACGAGTAGCGTACATGATAGCAAGTTGGGAAATATAAGAAGGACGAATACGCTGACTGTGGTTATGCCTTTGAGAAAGGGCTCTTCTTTTGAAAGAAAACTCTTGAATATAAAGGCTCTATAGCATAATCATTAGTGAAACCTCTAATATAGTTGTGATATCGATGAATAAAGGTTATGTGTTCAAGCAGGACCTTTCGACTTTGATATAGAAATTTCCTCCTCTTCAATACTTTCTTATAACTGAGAAACTTCTTGGGATTTTTAATCTTTCTTTCTAAGGACTTCTTAGCAAATGTTGTAGACTTCCAAACTCTGAGCATGGGAAAGACTAGACCTATAAGACTTGATTTTTGAAAGTCAAAAAATCACCTAGGCTCAAAAAATAGATGCGCCAAAACAAGGTATAGATGCGCTAAAACAGAGCACAGATGCGTCGAAACAGAGCATGGATGTGCTAAAATAGAGCACGCACGCACTAAAATAGAGCATAGATGCGTTGAAACAGAGCATAGATGTGTCGAAACAGAGCACAGATGCGCTAAAATAGAGCACAGATGCACCAAAACAGAGCACAGATGCGCTAAAACAGACCCGAGATGCGCTAAATTACTTCTGAGACCGACATGTTTTGACAGTTTGATAAAATTTTCTTGTTTTGGATGATCTTAATCTGATTTAAATGTGAAAAACACAACATAGAAGCAAACAGTTGTTTTATTAATCCTAAAATCTAAACAAAGAGTGTATGTTCTTGAGATTTCCACGGGTTTTAAACAAGATAAGCACTTCAGTTAGACTCACTCTTAATTTGTCAAATAGGTCATCATAATAATCGCAGCCCATAGCTTAAAATCGTGTCGACTCACACAGCCTTGTCACCCCCTAGAGGGCGCCCGTGTTTTTGTCTTTTCTAGGTGCGTACTCAAAGTGACAGAAGTGGCTACTAAATCCCTTAAGCAAACAATTAGTGGCGATTATATGGTGAGTGTCTTGGGGGCAGATTCTTCCCTCCCCTTGCACCGTGATTAAAATGATGTTTGGATACTGACACGATTGGCTTTCTACACTATGGTTCATAGTAAGGGTATCCGTTCAGTGTGGCAAATAGATATACTCCCTCGAGAGACCTCCCAACCTTTAGAACAAAGGTTTTGGGGATGGTTATCCTACACACTACTGTCAAGTTGGATTTTCATCAACAACTTGCTTTTGATTAAAGTGGGTTGGAAACCTTGGCTTTAGGTGTTCCCACTTAGGTCGTTCCTCTTGGGTGAGTACTTTTTCCCATAAGAGCAGGCCTTCTAAAGGATGTAATAAAGCATTAAATTACAGAAAATAAAAGGTAAGTCTGGTGTTCTGATCACCCAGTTAAGGGGAGAGCATAAACCTATTACCCACAATCACAACAAACAATAATGGTTCAATTTTAAATCCCCAAATTGACAAATTCTCTATTCTAAGTGAAGATGTTGCTTCACTAAAAACATGGGATTCATTTTAACCAAAAGAAAATTTATGTTTGGTGACTATCCTAGGATTGGTTAATTCAGATTTAAATGTCTACCCTAGGATTGGTTCATTCTGTTAAAAATAACATTTGGAAAATCCTATCCGCGGATTGCGTCGGAATCAGAATTTAAAAATTTTACAACTATATGCGTTGAAACAAGTCATCTATGCACTGAAAGAACTCCCAGGGATGCGCCGAAACAGAGTGTCTATGCGCCGAAACAGGTCATGTATTCGCCAAAACAGGTCATGTATGCGCCGAAAGATCTCATGAATGCGCCGAAACAATCCTCGTATGCACCGAACCGAGACTCGTATGCGCCAAAACGCGATTTTTTTCCGTCACCTGCCAAAAAAATTCTTCAAAAAAAAAGAAAAATTAAATGCGGGGCTTGGCCCCACGGTGGGCACCAGAAATGTGTATGTTAGAATGTGTAAATCCAATTGAATCTAAACTAATACACCAATGAAACATTAGATTAAAGAAATTAATTAAGGAAAGCAAAATGCAAACTCTAAACCACAGCTTCTTCAAATTCGTCCCATTGTCCTCTATCTCCAAGGATTCGTTTCAAAATGCGTGCTCTCAGTTGTTTAAAATGGCAACTTGTAGAATGGCAACTTGAGAGAATGAGATTAATAAAAATGCATATGCATTGCTACAAGATTAAGCTTATGAAAATTGAAATGCTATGAATGTGACTATAGTAACTACGCATGAAAATCTGAGATTTGAGGTCCTTTTCCACTCATAAGAGGGCTGTATTTATAGATTTTTGAAGGTAGGAATTCAATTGGCCAAGATCGACGGTTGAGTTCAAACCTGTTAAAATGAACGGTGAGAGATTGAGAATTCGAAAAGAAGATGGAATTTTAAGAGACGGATGGAGAATGAAGAGACAATTTGAAAGGTGTCTCTCATAATTAAATAAATAAATATTCAATTATGTGTGAGAGAAATGAAAAGGCTTTAATTAAATATTGAAAATATTTAATTATGTGAGAAGAGGAAAAAGCTTTTTAATTAAATATTATTTAATTATGTGAGAAGAGGAAAAAGCATTTTAATTAAATATTGAAAATATTTAATTATGTGAGAAGAGTGGGAAATTTAGAAAATGTTTTAATTAAATATCGAAAATATTTAATTAAATGTGAACTGAAGAATTTTATTTAAATTTAGAATTTAAACTTGTGATAATTAATGTAAATAAATTGTGAAATCTATTTAATTAATTAAGAGGAAGAAAAAGCATTAATTAAATAAACTTTATTTATTTAATTAAACTAGAAGAATTGGAAAATGAACAATATAAATAAATAAATTTATTTATTTATATGTAGATGTCTTAAGAACATTAATTAAATAATTCATATTTAATTAATTAACAAGTTCAATTAACTGTGACCATTTTTAGATGTATATACTACACATAATAATAAATTATTAGTTAAAAAATATTTTTAAATAACCATTCTAATTAAAATTATTTAAAATAATCAATAATAAATTATTTATTATTAATTATTTAAAAATTAAATTGATGAATAAATTACAAACAATTAATAATTTGACATTCTAGATTTTGACAACATGATCTATGATTTTATTAAAAGTTGATCATTTTGGATTTCAACAAACTTGACACACAAATGACAACTGAGTTTCAAATTGAGTAACACAATAGACACTAAAACAAATTGAGATTGTTACGAGGGTATTGATGCAACTTTTACAACTAGCTTATATACCTTATATATAATCAATATAATATATGTCGAGATTTATCATTTTTGAGGCATATTTTTTGCAAAAAGCAAAGAAAAATACGCCTCGAAAATGATAAATCTCGGCATATATTATATAGATTATATATAAGGTATATAAGCTAGTTTCAGCGGCAGTGTTGCAGGCAACAAACACATGTCGATATTAATTGAGATATATTATGTATTATGATTATATTATTTATTTATGTTATATTATTATTTATTTATTTTATTTTATATTATAATATAATATTTAATATATTAAGATTATATTATTATTAGATTAATAGTAATGTTATAATATTAATATATTATATAACAATATTATATTACATTATATGAATTATAATGATATATTTGATATATTAAGATTATATATAATCTATAGATTAATAGTAATTATATTAGATTATTAATATTATCGGTATATTATTAATAATATTAATATTGTATTAGATTGATAATAATTATAATATTGTTAAATCATTAATTATATTACAAATGAACACTGCTTTCAAATTCTTCATTCTCTGAAGCATTGGTTCTTGCATTTGTTCTTGACATAAGCAACATCCAATCGTCAATTGTGGGATTCGCATCCTTAATGTTTGTTAGAATTTGATGAAATATTTGTTGTTCTTTGTTTTGTCCATCTTGTCAAAAAACACAACTTAATGTAATGACCATTTTGAATTCTTCCCATAGTATCTTTTCTCACCTTTTGCTTTCATATGGAGCCATGTCATTTACTGGAGGTAATTGTGCCAAGTCTCCAACTAAAATCATGTAGATATGCCTGAATTTAAAATATTTAATTAAATTGATAAGTATGAATTTGTATAGAAGGAACTATAATAGAATTGAATAAAAAATATTGTAATGTAAAGTTATCAAAGTTAGCAATTTCAATCCAGAACTCACCTCCAAAACTTTGGTTACTATTTTTTGGGAATGCTTGTTGAAGCCTGGAATCTATGTTTTCAAGCAACCTCTCCCCAAAGAAACTCATTTCATCTATCAATATGTATCTGACATGTGATATTTCTTTTTGGAAAGTTGTAAGTCTTGTCCCTTGTAGTTCATTGAAATCTCTTATCGGAATTCTTAGCTTTGAATGAATGGTTGAAGCACCAATGTTGAATGTTGCAACTCCAATAAGCATGAATAGAAGTAGAGGAGATTGTTTGGGAGAAGAACTTTTTTCTAGTGCTAGGTTATGTGTTAGGTTATATAGTGTTTGATCCTAGCCTCAAACACTACAATTAGGGTTAGGTTATATGTTTTCTTTAGGGTTAGGTTCTGGATTAGGTTTATGGTTATGGTTAGAGTTTAAGGTAATCTCTAAATTTAAGTTTAAGTCGTAGTTGATTATTTTCCCACAAAAGGAAATTAGATCTATTTTTTCTCATGTTCATTATAGCCAACTATGACTTAATCTTAAATTGAGACCTTTTCTTGAAACCTAACATCATATCCCTAATCTAACCATAACCCTAACCCTAATCATAAGATTGACTCATACCCTGACCTTAACCCTAGCCCTGACAATAAACCTAATCCTAACCCTTACTTACAAAGTAAACCATCATTTTCTCATTAATGTAACCCTGGCCATAACTTTAACCCTAACATTATTTCTCAAAACCATAATCTTAACCATAACCCAAATCCTTTTTATCACAACCCTAAACATAAACATAACTCTAACCCTAAACCCTAAACCATGATCTTAATTGTAACCCTAAACATAAACACAACCCTAACCCTAAACCCTAAACCATGATCCTAATTATAATCTAACCCTAACACTAACCTTAACTTACACCCTAACCTTAACCCTAATTTTAACCCTAAACTAAAGACAAATGCTACACCCTAAACTATAATCCAAATCTTAAACCTAGCCCTAACCCTAATCATAACCTAACCCTTTTTCTTGAAACCTTAACCTTGACCCTAACCCTCACCTTTATCCTATCTTTATAACCCTAACCACAACCAAAACTCTAACCCCAACCCTAACCCTAATTACCTAACCCTAAATATTTTTTCTTTTATTAATTAGTTGCATTCACTCTAATAACCCTAAACCTATCCCTAAACCTAACCCTAGCCCTATCCTTGGCCCTAATCCTAACCCCAACTCTAAGCCAAATATAAAAACAACCCTTAATCATAACAATAACCCTAAAACTTAATTCTAAATATAACCCTAATACTATAATCCCTAATTGTAATCCTAAACCCTAACCCTAATTTCATATCTAATCCCAACCATAACCAAAACTCTAAATCTAACCCTAACCATAAAACATAAACCCTAATCTAACCCTAATCCTGACATTATTTTTCCTAACCCTAACCCTAACTCTAAACCTAACACTAACCCGAACACTAAATCCTAACCCTAATTAAATACCCAACAATAACCCTAAATTGTAACATGATCCTTTGAATTGGATACTACATAAAAATTTATGTGTTACAATCATTGCTTCCATTGTTGGCATTTTTACATTGGGATGCATATATTTTTAAAATCAACAAAATCTTTTAATGTCTTGCCAAAATTAATTTTATTAATTGTAATATCAAACTTATAAACATGTATACAAAATAAGAACATAAATCATAAATATATGGTAATAGTTTCTTCAAAAAATAATTGCTAGATGCAAAGCCAAATAAATGTGAAATTGTGAAGTATAATGATTTTAGAATATACACATAATGGATTTGTTGAAAAGGCTTTAGAAACTTTCAAACAAATGCAATTGGTAGATGCAAAGAAAAATTCCACAACCTTCACCAAAATCCTTATTGGTTTCCCTAATATGGGAGATTTGGAACAAGGTATAGACATCCATCAAAGCATAATATGAAGATGAACTTTTTCAAATGTTGTGGTTGTAGATGCCCTTTTAAAATTTATACATAATGTGGAAGGATAGAAAAATCTTGTGAACTATTTGACAAAATATCTCAAAGAATTGTAATCTCTCAATTTATTTTAGTGTCTATTTTGTTATACCGATTGTCCCAAATTGGTTATAACACAATAGACACTAAAACAAATTGATAGATTGTTATGAGGGCAGTGATGAGACTTTTCTAATTAGAGTGTATTCCATGATATTACAATTATTTGAGGCATTGTGTCAAATAGTTCATGAGCTTTGTCTATCCTCCCACATTTTGCACAGATTTCAAAAGGGCATCTACAACCACAAGATTTGAGAAAATTCATCTTCATATTATGTTTTCCTTATGATTGGTTGACTCTTATACTAAATCTGAGTGTTTGTGTTTTGACAGGAGTAGATTAATATTTTTTTTAATTTTTTCTATCAAGATAAAAATTGCATGCACATAGAATGAACCATAGTTTAGTTACAACACTTGGTCTCTTCAAAATAATCACAGAAGATTAGGGAGAGGAAGGAATGCACACCAAAATACAAAATAGGGGTAGTTGTGGCTTTGTTAGTTTTCTTTATATACTCTACTTGTTTCCTATAGAGATAAATTAATCACTATACAAATGAAATATGGTTGATTATCTACTGAATATTGTTTTGTGTGTTTTGAAATGGGAGATATCTATGTTGGAAAACAAGGATAAAGAACTGAGAGGGGGGTGAATTATTTGTTACAAAATTAAAACTTATTTAACCTTATTAACCTTTAATCTCAGATCTGATAATTAACAGTGAAAGCATGAATCAACAACACATCAGAAACATACATAACACCAATATTTTTGTGTACAAACCCTATTAGGGGAAAAACCATGGTGGAGGTTAATCCATAATTTATACCCTGTTAAAATTATAAAAGAAATGAATAAGGAATGCACATGCATTCAAGAACACTGCCTAGAGCTCACTGCTCAAAGGGAAGGCTCACTGCCTTACATAAGATAATCAAATTAAATCCATCTGATGAGGTTGAATTGAGAAATTAGCTTCTTCAAAAGCCTGATGATAGTTTCAGTTAGGCACATAAATACTTCTTCATAATTTGCTTAAACTTCTTCACACTCTGCTCTGCATTTGAATGATCTAATCTTTATTCACACATATCTCGCATACACTTCACATACATTCTCTCTAAATGAATACAACAATCGCTCTTATGTACCACTTCATGAATTTACATTAACAACTCTACCGACCAAAAATAAATAATAGATGAATACAAATTGTCGGCCCAATTCATGAACAAATCACAATGCGCACCAACCTAAATCGGTCACAACATAATGAAGACCTAAATCAACATCCTCGAACATGCCAAGCATTCAAAAATTAATCCACAAGGATCTGCAACACGCTACCACCATCATGTCAACCAAGAACATGAAAAATCGAACATGCAAAGGAAAAATCTTTGATCACGAGCACACTGATCAATGTGGACGTACCACAATGATAGAGTATGAGATCAAGAAATATCAATGAACATATTAAGAGCATACACAACAAATCAATTCACCAAAATTACATTCTCTTCTTTCAGAAACACCAACTATAGCAACAAAATAACTGTAGGAACACAAAAACTCATAACTCGCTCCAATCTTGATGCACACCTCTGAAACTTCTAGAGGATATACTAGATAGGCTCAGAAACAAACCCTTTAATACACGACTTCATAATACCAACGTACACAAATTTCCACCACTCTGATCTCCACAACTTCATAGACTATCAGCAACATATTTATTCTAATTTTCTCAATATCCTCAACATATACAACATTTAAGACATTAATGCTAATAGTGTTGACATCAATGACAACCACATATAATGAGAAACACAACCACAACATCCAACAATCTACATCTCTATGAAAATTGGTATATGCTAATAGTCAACTTATTATCTTATTTATAGCATTTCCTTAGCTTTTTATACTAAAAAATTCAAGGTAGAGGGTAACATGATTCTTTGAATTGGATACTACATAAAAATTTATGTGTTATAGTCATTGGTTCCATTGTTTTCATTTTCACATTAGGATGCATATTTTTTACAATCAACACTCTTTTAATGTCTTGCCAAAATTAATATTATTAATAATTTCAAAATTTTATAAACATGTATGAAAAATAAGTACATAAATAAGAAATATATTGTAATAGTTTCTTCAATAAAGGATAAAAAAATCATGTGTACCATACAAGGATTGTGGTGGGACTTAAAATTTACATGGATGGAGGCTGGGGTTTTGGGGTTTAAGGTGGGTGTTTTCTACCCATGGGGTAATAATGAGGGAGATCAATGATAATCCTTCCTCGCAGATCTCGCACGATCAGATTAAAGGCCCCTGAGGGTACTGTGAGGTCTACAAAGAGGCGACACGTGGCCTAGTTCTTGAAGTGACAGGGCTAGGTGGGACCTGTTGTCCAATTGCAACCTCTTGTTTTCTTGGGTTGTGATTGGGCATGGTTCTCCCAGGGTGCTGATGTGGATTTTCAAACAATTTTTGACTCAATCTAAGTTGTCCAGCTTGCCATGTTCGATCCGCATTAACGGTTTGATTTTTGTTGGGTTCCTCTTCACCCGTGTTGGGAGTTCTTTCTCTCTGCAAGTTGTTCTCATTAATGGCGCGGGTTTTTTTAGTGGATCCTCGCCTAATTTTGCTGCGTGCAAATAGTGTTCTCCTGATAAATGCAATGATGGGTTGTACATCATGCCTTCACAAGCTAGGAATAATTTGTGGTGGCTACATCAACCACTAAAATGCTTGAATGCTCATGCTGCATTCGAAAAATTAATATTCTCGTACCAATTAACTCTATAAATGATCATTGCATTATCTGGTATTATGATCGCATTTTGAGTTGTCTTGTTTGCAGGTGGTCGAGTCTCTCCTGTATTTTGCGAGGTGTTCTTTGCAATGGACCATTCGGTTGTGCACAGAAGTACCAGACTCGGGGTGAGAAATTTGCAACCTGACGGGGTACAACCTGTCCTTAGCAAGCCCAAGGTTGACCATGATGCTTATAAAGGGTCGGGGAGCTCCAAGTCCCCATTGGTGTTGTCTTCTAGTTCTGATGGTGATGGGTCTAAAACTAACTCAGACTACCAACATTACTTGGCATCCATGACTGAGCTGTTGGGGTTCAATGAAGAGCCCCTCGCAGTTGCCCCAATAACCGTAATGGTATCATTCCATGCTACCAGACAAGGATAATTTTAGTGGTGAATCTTCACCAATTGGTGAATATTTGAAATCGGGACCTCCAAAAATGGCGAGTAATACAAACTAGAAAGGATGCCGAATCGCCAGGTTTTTACAAAAAAAATAAATTGTCTCGATTAATTCACCAATCTATTATTTTTTAAATGACACATTGTCAGATCTGATTCGCTAATAGTTTATACTGTAATTACAAATATTACTTATATTCACCAGTAATTTTTTATTCTTACAATGAATTTTTATGGTATATTCGCCACTAATAATAATTTACCATTTCATTTTAGGGATATTTTAGCCTTTAATAGTTTTATTATTTATTGTCATCGATTAGTGTTTTAATCAAATGGCTGCAAGTGAATTCTGTGACTTTATTTGCACGTGCCTTTTAAAAAGGTTGTTGAGACCCAAACTTTGTTTTGGGCCACACGATTAGATTTGATCATGTGGCCTAGAAAAAATTTTGGGACTCAACAACCTTTTTAAAAGGCACGTGCATATAAAGTCACAGAATTCACTAGTAACAGAATTCAATAAGTGCATATAAATCGGTGTATTGATAGGACATCCCTAAGTGTCTCATCGATGATGTTTAGTCACACCGATATTCACTCATGGAATGAACTTGCACTGCAGCCGTCTGATTTAAAAGTTAATCAATGGTAGAATTTTCAAGTTTCATTTAGTCTTAATTTTCAAGTGAATTTTTTAAAAACACTTCATTTGTGTGTGCTCCAATGCATTTTCAATACTGAATTTACACTTGGTGGTGAGGGGCATTGCCCCTCGACCCCGACTGTATTGCGAGTCCTTGGACCCCATGAGGAGGCGTTTCCCCCTCGACCCCCACAAGAGGGTTCTACCCCCTTTACCCCCGCAAGGGGCGCTGCCCCTTGACCTCGTCGGTGGCTGCCACCCCCAGGCCCCTACTTCAATATTAAAAAAACAAAAAGAATATGGGGGAACTACGCCAACCAACTATGCAAATTTTTAAAGGAGAGATTTGCCATTGTAATTAATCATTTTACTGATTATTCACTACGATTCGCCAGTGTGATTTTTTTTTTTACCAATTATTCATTAAGATTCGCCAGGATTTTACAATTTTTTGAATAATGTGCATAAGATTAGCCAATGAAAATTAATAATTTTTTCAAATATTAGGAAAGATTCGCCAGGATTTTACACCTTTGCTGAGGGGGGGGTTTCTTAAAGTTATCCCTACTACCAGATCATGTGTTAAAGCGGATAAAAGGAAACTGGTCTCACTTCTTATTGAAGCGAGGACCAGGAGCGGTCGCCTCTACTGAGGCCATGTGTCTTGCAAGTAGTTGCAGTTTTTGGGTGTCTTACTTTTGGGTGGTGTGTTGATGTGGACATATGCGTGCATGCCATGCTCTTTTGTCTTTAGCTCTGGTTGGTTACAATGGTATAACTATTTTGATTCCTCGAACTGATTATGGTTTTTTCTAATGATGAGTAATGTGAATTTGAATTTTATTCTAAATGAAATTCCATTTTGGAATGAACAATGTAGCCTATTGCTTTGTTTCTCTCTTGTCCTATAAAGGAGATTTAACGGCTCATTGTTAAGGGTTGTTGTTTTTTTTGGGTCCGAAGGCTTAGAATAGGTACAGTTAGTGGTAATGCAGGATTTTGAAGGTATTATGTAGTAAATCATGTTGGGTTGGGAATAGTATGAAATAATTATACTATGCTTTTGTAATTACTGATATCGAAAGAAATCTAAAAAAAAAAGACATTTTGCTCTCATGTGTATGGGCCATGGATTATGAATGGATTTATCAAGGGTTTGTTCCTTCAGTTTCAATGGTGTAGTTGAAAGTGTAATTTGTTCTCTTTCTTTAACTTAATGAGTTAATCAAATGCTTGAACACAAATTTCATGTTTATGGTTATATGCTCAAGATTCACTAAGGGGTATTGTTTTAATATACTGAAGAATCTCATGGTAGCAAAGCACTATGGTCATAAGTTCATTTTCATCTGAACTGCATTTTATATGACTCCCACCCAATGGATGAGGCACTGGATAGTATTGTTAAATTCCTTTCAGGTATAGGACTGTGACTCTAAGCATGGTGATTCAATACCCAAACATTTTAACAAATATCAACTGCTATCTCTTTTTGGGATATAGATATTATGATAATTTTTCAATCTCCTTGCTTTGGGATATCTGTTATTATTCTTTGGTTTTTCCACAACCAGGGTAATGACTGTCTCTTAGTGTTAGTGGGGACTGCATATGTAAGAAGAAGTGTTCTTACCAATCATGAAACATTCTGATGAACACACTTGGGTTTACCCACCTTGGTTTCATAGAGCCAAAACTGTAGGAGATGTCAGTCTTTGTCTGACTCTTGTTAGTTGGCCACTAGCCTTTGCAGTTCTTTATAATGGAGATTGGCTACCTCTTAGAGAATTGCAAATCCTATGTGGGAAAAAACACCAACAAATTGTAAGATATACACAAAATGGATCTACATTGAAAATTCAATAAGAAAATTCAAGCAAATACAATTGGTAGATGCAAAACCAAATAAATGTGAAATTGTGGACTATAATGATTGTAGAATATACATAATGGATATTTTTTTAAATGTTTTAGAAACTTTCAATCAAATGCAATTGGTAGATGCATAGACAAATTTCACAACCTTCACCAAAATTCTTGTCGATTTCCTTAATATGGGAGATTTGGAACAAGGCATGGACATCCATCAAAGCATAATATGAAGATGAATTTTCTCAAATGTTGTGGTTGTAGACTCCATTTTCAAATCTATTTACAATGTGGGAGGATAGACAAACCTTGTGAACTATTTGACAAAATATCTCAAAGAATTGTAATATCATGGAATACACTCTAATTAGAAAAGTTGCATCACTACCCTCATAACAATCTCTCAATTTGTTTTAGTTTCTATTGTGTTACTCAATTTGAAACTTAATTGTGATACATTAAGTCCATTGTCAAATTGTCATTTGTGCGTCAAGTTTGTCAAAATCCAAAATGATCAATTATTAATAAAATCATGGATCATGTAATATTGGGATGGGTGACCTCCTAGGAAGGCCTAGTGCTTCATCGCTTTGAGAATCATTTAGATGCAATGAGTGCTAAATGGACCATTCATTATCATGAGAGATGGGTTCTTGTGAAACACTACCCATGAAACATGGGTCAATGAGTTTGACTTGTAAAACTACATAATTGAATCTTGATAACAATATCAAAATTTGACACAATGTGAAAAATACTTCCTACTTGTCAATAGATCATGTTGTCAAAATCTAGAATTTCAAATTATGAATTATTTGTAATTACTCAATAGATCATGTTGTCAATTGAACCTATTGGCATTTTTTTACTGCAACCCACACGTGTTTCCTAGAAGCTCCTATGAACTCGCCACATTCAATAATAAAAGACTAGGAACAGTATGGCCAACTTAATGAGAATAGCAATAAGGCTAATTCTCCTACACTTCGGACTCTGTAAAATATAGGAGGGTATTCCCTAACATGTGCTCTTAACATACAAAATTGAAATAATTCATTTGCACATAGGTAAGCAACAAATAGATCCCCAATTAATGTTAAAGGATGAAATCCTTCAAGAAATTGGCTATTCCTTAAAAAAGACTCATGTCCATTTAACAGAGAATCACAAACTTCACATAAAGTAAACTGATAGGAAATGTTTGAGTAAAATGTCCTGATGCTATAACACAAAAAATACGAGAATAAAACATAATCAAAATTCCAATGCCATATCCCAGCGCACAGAGTCAAAAGAAAAAACTAAACTACAGGGTAAATTTCATTTTTAACACTTATGATCTATTATGAATTGCTTTAGAACCCATATATCTATACCTGAGTTTATTAATCCTTTATGAATCTTATTTGTTATATTGCATGAATTTACTAGTTAACTGAAGCATTTAACCGATCCTTTGAACTAGAGTTGTAGTTAAACATAGTTCATAGTAAAAAACAAATGAAAATCAATGAAAATCATCTTTGATCGATATTTCATTAATAATCCATGTAACATAACACAATAGGAGAGAAAATAAACTCCAAATATTCACAAGTTTGATACAAACATGCTCAAAAACCCCATGATTAACAAAGTTCTCCAATCTGACTCAAATTTTTTTAAAACCCGGACTTACAATTCATACTCTCTATATTACTAAACTCTTATTTCTCATATTTTGGATATTTCAACCGACCACTCTCTCAACCCAAAATTCCCTTTTATAAAATAAGGGAGCCAACAAGCTTCAGGTCGAAGAGTACACATGTCCATTTGTAATTGGACCACTAACTCCTGATTCAGTTACAATTCTATTATGCGAGTGGAGAGCATAAGACAAAGATCATCATTAGTTGATAAGGAGGAAAGAAAACATCACTCCAAAGGCTGCTCCCCATACATCAAAGGCATGCTTAGCCATTATAGTATTAACTCCACCTCAGCACCCTGTACTTGGAGTCAAAAGGAGAATGCAATTTTAGAATATAATATCTAAGGCCAAACCTGTATTATACATGACCAAGTTGCAATTCTCGACTATAACACTCATAATTCCAATTCATCAGTGAACACCTTTTTCCATAATTCAAACTCCTCCTCGGAAGGCCACTGGAAAGCCACAACCTAATCAACCTTGTTTTGATAGGGAGCATACTTTACCATTATCGATGTGGCCTTTTTATCAAAGTTCTCTAAGAAACTTATAACAAAAGACAACTTTTCCAATGTATTCTCTAGCATGTAGATGTCAACATTTTTGCATATCTCATGTGTTTGAGACATCATTATATTGTTCATTTTCTCCTTCCAAACCTGCAGGGGTTTGACTTCATCTTGACTATGTTAAATATGAGGCAATAGGGATAGGTCCTTTCCATCATACACATCTTTCAACAATTTAATCTTGGATTCCATTGGGGTGGAAAATCCCTGAAACTTTTGCTCAACAATTCCCTTGACCATTTGATATGTTGCAATACCAGTAGGATATTTATCACCATGTTGTTTTTCCCCTACTGCCATGAATTTCAACTTCTCCATTCTAGGGCTCCATTTGTTTAGCAATGGGATGGCCAATTCTTTATCCCTTGGAAACATTTTTAGTGCTTGCAACATTAGGACATAATTTGCATGAAAATTGTTTAGCTTACTTTGGACCCTTTTGTTTAAATGTTTCAAAATAGTGTCTACTATCACTGCATTGCTTCTCCCTGTTGCAACCCGGATTTTCTTTACCATCTCCTTATATTCTTCAACCTGATGAATCAGTTTCTCCCTAGAAAGTCCCCCTCTAGGGCTAGTATCCCTCTCAATAGCGATAAGCACTTTTCCCATATTCTATGGAACAATAGCCAAAGACTATGCTTGTGTAGGAGGTTGAGACTACTCTACTGGTGGGTCAAAAATAATGTGGCTAGAACTATCTTGCTTTTGAGATCTCATGGTATCCATTTGTTGCCTCAATAAATCCAATTCAGTTTCTAACTCTGCTACCTTTTGTTGACTCTTATTATATTCAATAATAACGTCATTATATTGACCTCTCAGAGTATGTTGATCCTTGGTCAAATCTTCAACAGTTATTCTGGTGAATTTGGCAACATTCACGACCATATCAGCAGCTTCCAATGCTAGGGTGTCAGCAACTCTCCTCACAACCAAGTGACCACTGAAGTCAGAATTTTATGCAACAATTGGCATTTTAGAGCCAGTGGATAGGGACCAGATTGCCAATGCATCCCATTCCTCACTAAAGGTTGATCCCTTGAGTGCCAATGTAGCCTCCTCTTCAGTAGCAAGAAGTGGCTTATTAGCCCTTCTTATTGTGTCAAACACCACAGCATCTGCGATATCCCATTCAGGGAGTAGCAATAATCCACTTTTTTGTACCAATTCCCCACCCTGCTATGGTGTTATTGCTTTGAATTTGTCTCTCATCTATTCCCTGACCTTAGCTTGAATTACCTTCTCTAGGAGCTCTGGATGCAGACTTCTCTCATGTGCCAAATTCTCAGCATATAATGCAGTATGTTATCTCCTCACAAAATCTTTAAAAGTGCCGATTTGAATAAAAGAGTCATCCATCATGAACTCTCTACAGGCTTTTATTCTCAAGTCATCATTGCTTATTATTCCTTTGATTTCATCTTTTCCTAGCCTCAAAGAAACTATACTTGAACCTGTTGCAATGTCAACTGGGTCCAATGACATCTCAAGATGCATTTCATCTGAAGTGACAATAATGTCATCATCCTCATCACCATCACAATCAACAATCTTTACTCTTTCAACCCTTTGCCTCTTTGGTGATCATGGGCAAGCCTGTTTTGAAAAACTTGGAGGAGAATCCAAATCAACAACATTTGGTACTAATTGCCTTGAAGAAGATGGTGCAATATTTTTAGCAACATCTTCAGCCCTACTTCCCTTTCTTCTAAAAAACCCCTTATCTTATTTTGGGGCTGATAAGTAGGCCTCTCCTCTTCCTTTATCTCAGGGTACTCATCGATGGTTTGTGATTTTCCCCTTTCTTCCACAACCCTTTCATCTTTCAAAACCCCAACCAAGCTCTCAAAATTATGAATAGCATACATTGTCCTGCTAAACTCATCTTTAGCATTAGGTATGGGATTGAAACCAGGTATTTTCTCCTGCTTACTTTTTACCATTTTAGAGTAGGCAATATATAGTGCCTTTCTCTCATCTTGTAATTCCAAATCAAAAATATTCCTGATGGTGTCCTCAGAAAAGTAGAATTTATGGACAAAATCTCATGTCCGATGTTTTGCCTTCATTTGAGAGATAAAACCCTCAAGATCATGATTCTTGGGGCACACAGTCCTTAGCCTATAAGGCCCAATTAATTTATGCAACTCCTTCCATCCTCCCTTTTCCATAACAAAATCGGCAAATGTTGTATATTCAGGGAAGAAAGAACCTTTATTTTGTTCAGCTAGCAAGTGTAGTTCCTAAGCGCCCCCCAACTACCTCATAATTTCCAAAAATCCAATTCTAAGGGGCACCTCCCTTGGCAGAACCTTTGGATTGACATTAGTGTCAAAAACCCTGAAAACTATGGTATTATGATAGGGGATAATGTCTCCCCAATTGTGCATTATGTTCAATTCATGCCTTCTCTCCATCTGCCTCAAGAAGTCATGAATTTATTTTGGGATCCTTGGAGGGTCATGAACCAGAGCCTCCCTTAATTTAGATCCAAAGACATTATGGAAAGTTACATAATCAAACTTATGATCATGCATGTCAAGAATCCTAGTCCAATATTGGACAGGCATTTCAATGTTTCCTTCCTTCTTCTTTAATTCCATATCTTTTTTTAACACAGCCTGGCCCCTATATAGAAACATGTGGATTAACAAGGAATACCATTTGAATCCAACCCAATTCTTCCCCTCTTTTAGGGCTTCCAGACCCGTGTGCATCTTCTCTGCCAAATAAGTGGCAAAATCATATATTACATTAAAACCTAGGTGCTAGAGATTTACTGCCATATACATAATATCGGTAGGCAAGGTTTTCTTTAAGCTAACTCCCAGAACTTGACATAAAGCACAAACAGTCTTCTTGAAATAACTGGAGAAATTGTCCACAGAAAAGGTTCAGGCTCATTCCTGCCAATTACTACCTTCTTTTGGTTTTTTCCTCTTTCTAAGACAACCAAATGAGGTATTAAAAAGGATGTTTTAAACAAACCCCCAGTATTTCTATATTCTTGTCTAAAAACCTCCAAGTTGACAGAAACCATATCCTGACTCCTTTCATGCAATTTGAAAATCTCTGCAATTTCTTCTTTGGTTATCTTAATCATCTGCACACCAACATGTGTTCTGACAATTTGAGCCATAGGGTCATATCTAGCAGCAATTTCCGTTAAAAGATCTACATCCATATAAACATTAGGAACCACCAATTTACCCAGGTCTAACCTCCAGGGGTTACACACCGACAAATTCTTGTTCCCAAACCAATTGGAGAACAACTGCCACCCGGTGTATGGTAACTCGACATCTTGAATTGCACATTCCTTGTCTGTCAATGCTTCCAAGATTCGAGGCCCATAGAACAAAACCTTTCCCTCATGCTTCTTGTTAGTAGAGGGTTGTAACAAATCAATAATATCTTGGGATAAAAACTTGGTAGTGGTTTCAGAACCAGAACTTTGGGCCTTGGGTGCCATTTATACTAGACTAATGATAATTCAAACTAGGGTTTGCTTATTTTCAGATAACAAATAATTACAATTTTCTCCTTTAGCCTTAACAGAAAATTCTTCAATATTCAAAAATCCCTAGCAATTATCTAGACAAGCTCTAAAAGCAAATCTATTCAATCAATTCTTCAAGAACAAAAACAGAAAACAATCATGAATTGCCCAGCAAGAAACCATAAAATCTTCTGAATTTACAAGAAATGGCATACATGCTACTTATCGTTTCAATTGTAGAACATCCAAGGCAATGAAATTGAGAAATCGTAGCCACAGCTTGCTTCACTCGATACCAAGCAATTCTTCCTCAATGTAGAGATACAACACAGAAATAGTAATTCGCAAATTTTAGCATTTAATTATGCAGGTAGAGTTGAACTCGACCGTTACTATTCACTCGCACGAGATAAAATGGCTATAGTACAATACCAATTTTTTTTTAAATACAAGTCGTTGATCAATCGCAACGTTGGACAGGAGAATAGCTCAGATTTAGTCAAAATAGTTTGAAAATGCCACGTTCTCCCTCCAATCACCAAACAGATAGGATATTCACCTACTAGGTACCACATCAGCATGTAAATGGGCCCCACCTTTGTTATCAGTGCACAACATTGGATTCCATGCATCACCAAATCACACACCTCGCAGTATTATTGAAATTGTAGTTTTAATTGTGCGAGGTCAACGAGGAATGACCACGATGCGTCGATATGGAAACAACTGTCGGCATCAGCCTTCATCATCGATCAGCAAGCAAAACTAGTCCCCACCATCAAATGTGACAGATGGCAGCATCTTGCATGCCTCGCACCATATTTGTGACGTTAGCAGAAACCTTGCGAGGTTTGCGAGCAATGGTCAAGATTGAAATCACTTCATCGAACGGTCGCACAATCTACACATGCAAAAAGGTTATTCATAAAGAAAGGGACCGACTAGGTGGACAGGGAAATGACCCTCAAGGTCAAAAATATTATTTAGAGGTTTAATCTAAAATAATTCAATAGCCCGACACTATTAAAATATAATCTTTTAACATTTTCTTGTAATTGTTGTTTTGTTTTTTACTCTAATTTTGATATTTATAAGTTTTTTTTATATTGATAAAATATAAAAGTAGAATAAATAATCATTTTGAACATTTACTCTTAAATTATTATTATTTTAATCTCACAATACAAATATCATTAAATTATTAACAAAATATAGAATCTAAACTATTATTTTTCAATTACCTATAAAGTATACAACTTAAACATTTTAAAAAATAATTAGATATAAACCAAAAGATTCATAAATGTTCAAATAAAATTTCATGCAACTTTCATATTAGTATTTTATGTGTTGTCACTTGTAAGTAATTTATTTGGTTATTTTGAATCTTTTAGTTTTTGGACATCATCATAATTAATAAATTTAAAACTTATCAACTTCAAATATTTTATATTTTTAAAATTAGAATTTAGTTTAATTTTATAATATAAAAAAGTTTGTATGTAAAAATGAAAAAAACATACAATATAAAGAATACTTTTAAATTTAAATTTTAGTCTTTGATTGTTTTGATTGTTGAATTATTTAAAAAGGAACATGTACTTCTATTTAATATTTAATTCATTTATATTTCGCCTGACTTTATTATTTCTTAAGTTTGGGTCGGTTCATGCCCCGTGCTTTAAGAACAACTTTGAGCCATCGTTTATCGTTGTCCTAGGCGATGTCCCCTTCTCCCTTTTAATAGTTGTTTTATTTTCCAGGGGGTGTTCTTAATGACCATCAATCTCCTACAATTGATCATGACCGTTCCTTGCGATCTCGCGATGACATCACCGATGGTTGTTTGGTGATTGCGATATCACAGGTGAGCACCACGTGTCCCAAGTTGTCGATGTTGAAAAGGGATTAATAAAGCATTTAATATTTGTGTCGGACTTAAATACATTATAAAGTGGGTTACTAAAACAACTGCGAGATGCACATGCTCGAGATCGACGGTGATATTATAATCTTGGTAAAAATTTTCTCTACGGTTATGTTTGGTGCTAATGACTGCCACAATCACCAATGGTAGGAATCAACAGTTGCCCACCATCACGTGATCCAAAGATGCAAGATGTTTAGTGATCTCGATATCGCGGGTGGGCGCCACGTGTATTCCTTTGGCACTGCCTTCTATGGTGGGCCCTCGATGCTGACATGGAGATTTCATCAGCCCTTTTGAAGATGGTCATTCGATGATCTGACAAAAATAAAAGATCAATAGCTGAAGTTTAAATTCGCATCAAATGTGATTGGATTCATTGGCACGGCATGCGAATGAGCTTTAATGGCGGATCAGACATCTACTGGCTCAATTCAATTGACATAAAGTATCTGCTCTTTTTCTATCTTCATCACAAAAGCATTCAAGTATTTTCCAAGCACTTCAGAGCCAAAGATAAAGTTTTTCGAGCGATCACCATGAAGTTTGGTTCTCTGCAAGGCACAAAATCCTGTGAGTTATTTCTAAACTGTTGGGTTAATTTGACTTTGTCTTTGCGAAGGGTTCTATTGTGTTGGTCAAGGGGTTTTGTTAATTATTTTCGTAGGGTTACTTGTTCGTTTGAATTACTGGAATTACATAGTTGTGTTGTATTTTTGTGTTTTGGGTACCCCTAGTTTCTTCAATGATTTGATTTTTTAAAAGAAGCCCTAGTTGTTTAAGATGGCACCACCGAAGCAGCACTTTGGCCATGTTGATTTTTTGAAGAGGAATTTGTATGATGACTTCCTGGATCAACTCCCATTGTCAAAAAATGATAGGAAGAGTGGTTTGGTTTTAATGAATGGAAAGACCCTAGGCGAAGGTCTATTGTGTAGAAATTATAACATTGTGGATGCCAGGATTCCTCTGACTAGTCTTGAAATGTTTAGGTTGTTGTATGGATAGCGACACTTACCTCACCCCTTCTCTAATGGCTAGAGATACGACATGGGGAAACTAACAGTGCCAAATATTTTCCTTGATGTTGACTCTCTCAAAGTAATGGCAGCACGGTATGATCCTGTGACAAGGGTCATAAGGGATAATGATGGTGGAATTATGCTAAGCATAAATGCAGATGAGATTGGGAAGATTTTTGATTTGACTGAGTATAGCCCTTTCTTATTCCAAATAGATTTTGAGGAGATGAAGGAGGAGTACAAAAGGTTAAATCCCCTTTTCAAATTGAGGTTGCTTCCTCCTCACCTGGCCAGGGCGAGCAATTCAACAATTCTTATCAGCCCAAATGACCAGGAGCCTTTCAAGCTAGTTGTTTTTCCAGTCACTTCCTGGCAACATTTTATTCATTGTCCTAGATTTTAGGGTTCAGCCCTAATACTGTGATGCTAATTGCGTACATATTTATGGGAGCCCAGATTCAGCATCCCAACTTCTTCGTGGTATATGACTTTGCATCATTCTTGTCAGAGAAGATGCATGAGGGTTTGATGAAGCTGCATGTGGGGGATACTAGCACTCCTTTTTTCTGGTACTCCCTATTGATGCATATGTTCCTGTACAAGAATGTTGTTTTCTTCTCAGAAAAAATGGATTTGAGGCAGGAGGTGAATGGAGAAAGGTTACCAGTACAGGTGTGGATTGCAAATTTGTCTTACAACAGGGGAGGTGTCAGCTTTGTGCAGTTTGGTAACTGCTTTGCCTCCAAACTCAGGGATCGGTTGGTGGTAAATGTGCCAAGAGTCCTTGAAGATTTGCATGACTTCCTTCGACCAAAGGTGAGGAAGCCTAATTTAAAAGTGTGTCAAAATTGGGGTGATATCATCTTATACCTTGTAAGCACTGTCTTGAGGGTGTATGGTTTCCAGGGAACCCCTCATATCCTCCCCTTTAATGTACCATCAAGGATGGGGTTTGCCAAAGTTATGTGGAAACTAGGTTGTATTCATGAGGACAACCTAACAACGAAAGGAAAAGGTACTTTGTTCCCTGACTATACTGTTGTTTCTGATTTTGTCTGTTCCAAGGGAGAATGGGTCCACTTCGGAAGGTTTTTTGATGACTTCAATTTGAAGAATGGTCCTAGGAGACAACATGACCCTGAGGGATTCTTTGCATTGTTCAAACAATGAATAAAAGGTGGAAAATTTGTACATGAATTCAACTTTTCTGAGGAACTAATCAAAAATGAGTTTTATTTGAATAAGCACGAGTTGAATAAAGAAAAATGGATTGCATATGAAAATTTGTTGGCTATAATACATAAAATGGATCCAGAATATGATCCATTAATGGAGTTCACTCCATTTCACAAGAGAATAGACTTCTTAATGGCTAATTTCAAATATATCATGGGCACCTTGATGACCAAGATGGTCAGTTTGGAATAATATTGTGGTATAGAAAGACTGGATGTGAGGCTTGAAGAAACAAGGCCAGCTTATCAGCCACCAGTTGACAGACCTCTATACAAGAGAAAGAGGAATGTGAGAAGTGATGTGGAAGAAGGGGAAAAGAAGGGAAAACAATTCATGCAAGCATCATCACAGTTGGGTCCAAGGATCAGAGCACCCAGAGGGATAAGGATTGTGGATCTAGATTCACCACCAAGAGGTGATCCTACAATGTTACCATCAGAGCCAAGCCCTAAGAGGTTGAGAGTTGAGGAAATGCAAGAAACTTTGATGGATGAGATAATTGTGACTAATCAAGACATGCAAGTTGGTATCCCTTCCCCTCCTAGATCAACACAATTGGTGCTTTATGACATGGATGTAAAGGGGCAATGTGTGCAAGATGCCAGGATGAAGGCCTGCAAGGCATTCTTGGATGATGATGCATTTGTAAAGACTCTTGTATTCTTGCAACTAGTTTGGAGGATGAAACTAGAAGAGTACCAGAATAAATGCAAGAGTAGGAGAGAATCGAGACCTAACAGGTCTGAGCAGAAGAATGATGATGAGGTCAAGGCTGAATTAATGGAAGAATTCAAAGGAATCACTCATGAGGAGGGAAGAAGACTTGTGACTCAAGTTGGTGTCTTACTTTTTCCTAAATGGGACATAGCTAATGCGGTTGCATTCAATTCTATCTTACATTCCAAGCACCCTATACAAAACAGTGAAGAAGAGGTTAAGGCAGCTTTGCAAGACTCTGTCTTCAGTGAGGAGTATGAAACTCTGGCCATATGGGCATTGGCACCCCAGGGAAAAAATCCAAATGTAACTGATATTATCCCACACCTAAGGGGAGGGCTAATCATCAAGACAGCTTCTGAAACTTCAACAACAAAAGCTACAAGCCTGATAGTAAATGTGGCCAAATTGGCCCAAAAGACAGTTGAGAGAGAAGAGGCTAAAAAGAAGAGTCTGATGGAGAAATACAATATGATAATTGCAAAATATAGTAGGATGTAGCAAAAGAATGTTGAGCTGCAATCTGAAGTAGATAGGTTGAAATATGGGTAGGTGGGAGAATCCTCCAGTGCTCTTGATATCAGAGAATTACCTTCTATTGCAGGATCAGTCCCCCCTACTACTCCAATTGTTTCAACTTTGGGGTCCCCCATCCAAGCACCTGCTGTCAGTCCTACACCAGGGCTAGTTGAAGAAGAAGTTGAATATTCTATGGATCCCACCAAGAAGCAAATGTTGAATAGGATCACAAAATTGCAGATTCCCTTAAAGGCAAGTGAGGATGATGCAATTTACAAACAAAGTGAGGTGGTTGACACAGTTTTGAGGCATCTTAATGAAAAGGTTCATGGTAAATTACCATCTGTACATTCTTTGTATTCTTTATTCTTGGATGGAATAAAAAATATCAATAGGGATTGGGAAATATTTTTTCCTTTGGTTGAGAAATGGATCCCTAGGGCCAATGATCTAGATATTATGTACAAACCTTCTAAGTTTGGTGTGAAAAAGAGGCCCCAATCATTGAAGCCTACTCAAATATTTGTAAAATCATTGATCGGATTACAGGCCCTACCTGATGATTTGAGTAGAAGAATTAGGGAGTTGATAAAGAGCTTTGATGACTAGAATGATACATTTTTGCCAAACATTATTGATGCACAAAGAAATGTTAAGATATTGCAACAGTGGTAGGATGGGGTTGAAGAAGTTATCAATTCAAAAATCAAATCGATTTGTGATGATTCAAAGTATGATTTGCTGGTAAATAGTATGGATAAGATAATTAACACCAGCACATTCTTAGATTTTTTTGAAAGGGAAGACAATCAGGTTGCAGTGAAGTACACACCTTACAAAACTAAGGTGAATGAGGTGGTGAATTTTGGTTGGACAATAGATGAAGAGTATCAGAGATGGGTGGACAAGTACTTAACCGAAGAGGAGTAAAATAGTGTCTATTACCACAGGATGGATGAAGAAATGTGAGACGATGATGCAAACAATTCTGGAGACAGCCACAGGAAATGATTTAACAATGGACAGGGCATGTGAACAGAATGAGAAGATGTTCAAAATGGAGATAGCCATAAGGAATGCATTGGAGGATGTTGATACACACAAGCGGCCAGCTTACTGAGATTATTTGTCAAACATCTATTTATGGCTTAATAGAGCATAATTTCTAGTTTTTGATTGTTGTTAAGCAAAAGACATTTCTCAAAGGATGCGCCCTTTCACAATTTTGATATATTTATATCTATTTCATAATGTAAAATAGATATAGGCGGATAGGAGAAAGATACAATAGATAGTTTGCAATGAAACTTCCCTTTAAAAGACTCAGGTGCATTTATGAATTTTGATGAAGTTAATGAAGATATCTGAACTTGTGGCTTAATCTTAGTATCAGTTGTTTGTGGAATTATACAGTTATCTAGTTGTCTCCATTTTGTTTCTTTTTTGTTGTTTAAATTGATATATCAAGCATATATATATATATATATTCAGTTTACCGATACACATTTGTTGTATTTGTGTGATGTGACTATTTGGTTCTTTCAAGTAAATATTAAACCCTTCTAGTCAATCGCAGTAATTGAAGAGTATTAATTGAATCAATAAGAAGAATCACATAACTAGGATTGTCATTCTATCTCAAGTATAGTTTGTCAGTCATTTACTTGCACATTTATACAAGTTATAAACTACATTTGTGTGTCAAACACTTTGAATTATTGCCATCATAGATTACACTTTTATAGATCTTCATTAGACTCCATACACCCAACAAGTCAGTGGTCTCATGCTTTCATCTTTTGGTTTATCCATTTTATTTTTTACATCTGTTAACTGAACATATTCTAATATAATTCAAATATAATTAAAATTAAAAACATCATAAATTAATTATGTAACCACATAATTCAAATATAATTCTATCAAGAAATTAATATCAAATAGATAATACAATCACATAACTCATACATTTCAATGTCATTGATCTTCTTCTTCATCCAACTCTTTGTCTGTATCATCCGATCTAGATTCAACATTGTAAGGATTGGTCATATCATCATCATCATCATTGATATCAGTTTCGATAATGTCATCATCCACATGGATATCATCTTCATGAACATTAACTCCTACATCATCATGATCTAGTTCCTCCTCTTCGACATCTTCGTCAGGCACATCATCAACTAACTATTGATCCTGATCATCATCTACATCATCTTCTATTTCTTCAGTATCTTCTTCTTCCACCACATTATACTTTACTAACCTTCCTCTTGGATCATGTCTAACAACATATGACCAACCCACTTTATCTAGAACCTCTAAGTAAAATACATGCTCACATTGGCTTGGAAGAACATAGGGCTCATTTCCAGCAAGCTCAAAATACCTCATATTAACCATGGCAAATCCATTATCATGTTCAATAACAGTTCTCTCAGGATCACTTTCATTCAATCATAGCCTGTACCATAGGATGACAAACAGAACTAGTTTGAAGGAATTAAAGTCATACTCAATCATCCAAAATCCCATAGTATTGATTTTCTGAGACTTCTGGATGTATGTCGCTTCTAGATGAAACATTAGTCACCAGGAAGACTGCAGTTATCCCTGAATCACAATTTTTCTTCATGTCATCCAACTTTTTGATTCAAAATTTATGACCATTGCACCACATAGCCTTGTGGTGTTTCACCTACAATATGTCAAACATGTAAAACTTATTGTAATATCATTAGTTGATAAACATATTTATTCTTGGCCGAATGTATGCAAAGAAAAATATATCAACATATATATACATCAATATAATTGAAAATAATTAAATAATATGGGTGATTAATATATTTATACATACCTGTTTATCTCTTAAACCATATGCTAAATCAATTTCCCTTGGTGTAACATTGGAATCTCCATTACGATGAGCTTCTTTAACCAATGAAGCCACACCTTCCCATGTTAGTGCGCGACCAGATTGTTGACATCGTTCAATCCATACCGTCATCCAATCAAGATTGTTTGCGATGTACAAATGTAGTGCATCCCACTCTCAACCAACTGTATCAAAAAAATTTGAAATTCACAAACGATGTATAATTAGTTAATTACCATAGTATACGACCTTAATTTATAATTGATGAATATTGAAGATTAATAATTAAATAAGTAAAATATACATAAAAACCAAATGTAAAATGTATTCTAATTAATCTCCATGACCATCTTATAATTACCTGTCACTTTCTTCAATCTACCTTTCCCCATCAGGTACTCCCCTTCGAATTTGTTAATGGAGTTGGGATCCCAAATGTGATCTACATGGATCTTTGTTGCAAACTTAGGAAGATATTCAGTAATGTACACCATGGTCTGGTATACCATGTATCCCTCCACCATAGAACCCTCGGGATGTGCTCTTTGTCTAACCAAAGCCTTCAAAAATTTCAAGTGCCTCTCAACCATCCACATTGACCTTGTGTGTACAGGTCCACACAATTAAATCTCCTCAACTTGGTGTATGAGGTAGTGTTCTTGTGCATTGAAAAATGTCTAAGGTATACACTTTTTCATTTCACACATTAGACAAGGAATTTTTCTCTTCCAATAATTTATATCTTCTTTATGGATTGCTTTAGATGACAGCCATCTACAAGTGATTCAAGGCACATATATATTAACGAGTTTTAACAAAAATATACAATGAATTGAACAAATATTGCTACTTACCTCATGTATTTTCCAAGATCATATATAAATTGCTTGACATTGTTGTTGAAGTTGTCTGGGAGAGATAGAGGTAGAACGTACTACAACAATTATAAAATGATCTTTTCATTATTTTTCCAAAAGTTGTAAACATAATACACTAAAAAGTACATGCAGTATACAAATATATATAAAATATAATAGAATAATTACCTTAATGAAGGTATGCCAATCATGCGTTTTCATCCCTGACCCAAAATACACCTTTCTTTGTTATGATATTGTTTATGTTCATAGCAAATCCTGTAGGAAATTGAATTTTTTGTTTGACTTCTTTTATAGCATTGCTTTGCTACTCCATTAATAACCAAGGAAGGGCACTTATATTAATATGGTCTCTATCGCTATTTAATTGAATGACATTTTTCATTGCATGATTAGCTTCCTGAATGTCACAACAAATTTTGACAATTTTTTCTTTGGCATGCCTTCCATCCAATATTTTCTATAACGTTTCTCTCATATTCTTTCTGATATGAATTGTATCAAACAAATGCACAATTTGTAGCTGCTCATAGTAGGAAAACCTACTAAATTATCTAGGATAACTTTTCAGTCCATGTGGAAGTCGACCATCAATACTTTGACGACCTTCATGAAGCATATAAGTTAAACAAATTAGCAATGACAATCATTGTCAATTACAGCATGAGTAAACACAACACAATATAAAAAAATAAATTCAAAACATATCATATATGATAGATAAAAAATTTGATCCGATGTATAACCTTGACAATTAATTCTATTATATTCCAAATTCCATAGGCGAGGTGTCATTCTTCGTGGTTTTGATGCAATCTCTTCTTTCCCATTGAAAAGATGTTTTTCAGTAGTTTGATACTTATGATTTATGTGGAGGAAGTGCCTATACTCATCAAACACCCGCTTTCCTAAACTTGTTGAACGACGAGATTTCATCTTTGGACCACAAATTGGACATGCAAATTTTGCCTTTGTTTGAAGACCTGCAAATCATATATAATTGGATTAAATATATCAATTTTTATAATTATATATAATGAATATATTATTTTAAAAACATGCATGATATCTACTTCATAAAATTAAATATCGTTAAAGTCATGCAGTCGAACGTTATAACATACCAAAAAAATGTGTTAGCCCTAGGGCATCATGAATTGTCCATACAAGCATTGCATGGAATTCAAATTGTCTTTGTCCTATTGGTCTAGATACGTCATACATAGTCACGCCATTCCATAACTTTAGTAACTCATCGATAAGAGGCTCAATATATACATTCATATCTTTAACTTGGTACTTACCTAGTTGAATGAACATAAATATTACACAATTATTATAACTGTTTTACTACAATATTTATAAATTCATATACATGACTATTAAAGGAAAAAACATATAAGTCATTATGCAACAAATAAGACAAATGATATGCTACTACGTTAAAGAAAATTGATGTAAACAAATACTTGGAACAATCATCACCAACATTATGTGCTCCCTCTTTATTGACATCCATGGAGGAATGTTATTGTTGATAACAAAAGCAAGCCACATCGAGTAAATAGATCTTAGCTCTCCAAATGGATTGACACCGTCCGCTGTCAATGAAAGCCTGAGATTACGAAGTTCTTCTTTAAAGTATGGTCATTTTTCTTCCATGTCCCTAAATACAGAACCATCCGCAGGCATTCGAAGAATCTCATCTCCACTTCTATTTCATGCATGGTAATCCATAAATCGCGCTAAGCTTTCGCACCTAAATAATTGTTCCATACGTGGAATAATGGGAATATAACGAAGAACCTTGTGAGGCACCTTTTTTGTTAGTTGATCTATTCGATATCTACTAATATGACATTCTGAGCATTCTGTTGCAAATTTATGTTGTTTATGATATATAATATGATCATTGGGACATGCATCTATTGCTTGATACTCCATTCCAATATCTTTCATAATGCCAGATAAATCTCGGTATGAGCGAGGTAAAATATTTGATGGTGGTAACAAAAATTCACCAATCAATCTACAATAAAAAATAATTTGTTAATATAAATAATATTAATGATACATACTTCATCCTTTATTTACTAGCGATGAACTAACAACAATTAAAATAGATGAAAAAAGATGACATATATGGCATACCTTAACATCCGTGAGATTGCTATGTTGGATAAACCATTCATAACCTTCAAGTTCACCAGCAACAATACAGCAGAGAGAAGAGTTGTTTGGGAGCCTTCATAAAGGGGCTTGTATGCCTTCTTAAGTACAGGTAAATCATGAACATCATCAAAGTCATCTCGATCAACATGATCAGATGTGCCACTACATGTGTCATAGATCAATGTATTTGTACCATCATCTTCAATTGTGTTTTCTCGTGCATGATCATCTTCTTCCATAAGATCATTAACTTCATCTTTGATATTCACAGCTCCATGTTCCTCTGCTTGCAAAACCACATTCTCTAGGCCGTGATAATCCATATCATGTGCCCTAGGACACCCCACCTTTATAATAATCACAAATAGAAATAAATCATGATCATGATCAAGTGATTTTATATATATATCAAATGTTAAAACAATATAAACATTTACAAATTCAATCAATATAAACACATATAATAAATAGCTTACCAATGGACGATAACCATGCCCCCCTTCAATGTGACCATGTTGCCTACAATGTTTCTCAGTTGTTGTGATTAAAATTCTTCTCGTCTTTAAGCCCTTGCAATTATTGCAAAGACAATAGCATTTCCCATCACCCTTTCTTTTCAATCTAGCCCACAATCTATCAAGTGACTCTTCATTTTGTTCTAGACTAATATTATCTGACATGATTTTTATTTACCAAGCTTGAATATTTAGATCTTCAAAAAATATCAAACTCACACTCCAATAATTTTTAATCATACACAAGTAACAAAATATAATAATTATGATATTTTACAACCAAAAAATTTGGCATGCAACCACCCCTGCAAAAGAGAAGATAGTCAAAAGTTAATGACCCCAAAAAACACTTTCAAATGCTAATTCCAGAAGTTATTTTGATTTTACTATGATTTCCAACTGTTAGACTCCTAAAATCAGAATATTGAACTTGCACAACAAAATCTGGAAATGAAATTCTCAAAATGCAGCTAATAGGCCTCAACAATTAAGGCCTACTCAAGACTTTGTTAAGTCACTGCAAGGTTTTCAGGCCTTACCTGATGATTTCAGCAAGAGGATTAAAGAGTTGGTAAAGAGTTTTGATGACTAGAGTGACACATCTTTACCAGATATTGTAGATGCCCAAGGAAATGTTAGATCACTGCAACAATGGCAAGATAGGGTAGATGAAATCATCAATGCACAAATCAAATTGATTTGTGATGACTTAGATTATGACATGCTGATGAGTAGTATGGATAAAATTATTAACACTAGCACATTTTTGGAATCTTTTGAAAGGGAGGTGAATCAAGTAGCAATAAAGTATACACCTTATAGTGCCAAGGTAAACAAGGTGGTAAATTTTAATTGGCCAACGGATGAGGAATATCAGGGATGGGTAGAAAATTACTTAACTGAACAAGAATAGGACAGAGTCTACAACCGACAGTTAACAACTCAGCGGTTATGGTTATAACAAATTTTGGCTATGTCTTGGTGGCAATTTTGGTGCAAGTTTTCAAAGTTTGGCAAATGCAACAGTTATTCTCCAGTGGATGGGATGAACAAGAAGATTCTCCAGAGACTCAACTGTTGTAACCAATTTTTGAAATGTCATAAGGCGGTCCAAGTGACCACTGACAGGTATATTTCTGGCCCGATGCTTGTTACTCCTTCATTTTCCCTATAAAAAGATTTCAGGACCAGAAATACGGGTTAGCAAGTTAGATATCTTTAGGTCGAGTCTAAGTGAATTTGCAGAGCGAATTTGTAAAGAGCCTGATATTATAGTGAAGATACTATTCTTAGGTTTGGTGTTATTCTGTTGTAGGTTTTAGTTTCATGGGTACTTAATTTTCAAGATAGTACTAGCATCTGAATGAAAATTACTCATTTCAAGGTCATGTATCTCCATTGTATGAATATATTATTATCTTGAATAAAATGATCAAGGGTTATTCTATTCATCTCATTGTTATGGTGTGTGTAATTCTCATTTTGGCTTTAATTCAAGGAATTAATTAAAATGCTTGAGTGAGGTTATAGGTGACTATGTTCATATAAGGATTTGATAAGTAGTATTGAGTTAGAATATAGATTGATGGTATTGTAAGGCAGTATTATCTGATATTTTATATGCTATATGTCTAGAAGATAAACTTGGTTGCAGTAAAAACAACCAACACCTTTGATATTATCTCGCTATGGCTCCCAAATCTATTGAAAATTGATCATTAGGGTTAAAATTGAAACCTTGCAAATATAATCTTTGTCCAAATCCATCAAGAATTTTCCATTAGTTATAAACAATTCCCTTATAAAAAATTTGTGAAGTCAGGTCTAAAATCTGGAAATGAAATTCTAAAAATGCACAAGACTAAAAAATGAGATCCGATGAGATGTTGCTTTAAAATATGATTTTCAAACCTAGAAGTACAAATCTGACTTCACAAATGAATTCTGGAAAAAGACAATGACTACTCTCAACCTCATGATATCTTCTTGAGTTTCTTCTAATTTTTCCCAAGAAAACTGTCGAGCAAAACACTGTTGCAATAAATAGTCAAGCTCATTTTTATTTATGTCCGCCACAATTTAACTTTGCAGTTCTATCGAAATTTCGGTGAAAGATCTTTGTCGAAACGTAGACAAAAAAAATGGTTCGTCAAAATTTCGACGAATGTCGGGGATAAAATTTTTAAAAAATGAAAATTCGCACAAGTTCCCAACAATACATTTGATTATATTTTTTCGGAAGGTTTCATCGGATTTTGCAATCAAATGAGTTAGTGTAGATATATTTATTTATTTTTTAAATCTATTTGGTGAAATTTTGAAATTTCAATGCAGTAGTACTTAAATTTCAGGGAAAAAATAAGAAGTAGGTGTTTGTCTGACCACCCTAACCATAATAAAATGATAATATTTTTTTATAATATTTTAGATATAAGTAGAGGACTCGTGTTCCGATGTGATGCATATTTTTTTGTATTTTTTCCAAGTAAATAATTAATTATGAATTATTTATTACAAATTTTTATTTAAAAATATAAAAACTCGTATGTCTGACCAACTTAACTTGGTCAAAATTTCATGAAATTCAAAACAAAAAAATTTAATCTTATAGTATGTGAAGCATAGAATGTGACGCATGTTTTGGATTCAAAAAATGCGATACGGTTTGAAAGATATAGATGTTTTTCAATCAGCCTATCAATCAGTACTTTAGTCACAATTCAAATAGAAAATTAATAATAATTATTTATTAAATTTAAAGTAAAGCATAATTTATATTGGTGGAAAGCTAAGAATCTCATTTAAAAACCCTTTTCGTTTCATCAATTTAGGGAAAAAAAAAAGTTGTCAGCCACATGGGCGAAGTCTAGAAAAGCAAGGTAAGTTGTTAATCACATTTTTTGTGTTGACTTCTTAGGATTGGCATGTCCTAGCCAAATTCTGAAGCAAACCCAAGGCTAATCCCTAGGTAGTAGGTAAATCGGATATCTGATTTTTTATATATATAATTTAAAAAAATCTAATATAGTTTTTAATATATGATTTAAAAAATTGCAATATCAAAATCAGATATATGATTTGAATCGGATTTTTGATTTATTTTATATATAATTTTAAAAAATCTAATATAGTTTTTAATATATGATTTAAAAAATTGCAATAAATAATTTATAGTTTATTTTAATATATATATACAATATAGTTTATAATTCAATAAATAACATATAATTTATGATAATCTCTTACGGAATTATGTATAATATATAATATATTATATTATTATGTATAATATTTAAATATTATTTATATATTTTAGTTAATGTATAAATATTTATATATATATAATATTATATAACTAATTAATATCACTAATATATAAAATATTTAAATATTATCTCTTTCTCTCTCTCTCTTCGTCCCCCTCCCAATTCTCTCTCTCTTTATCCTTTTCCCTCTCTTTCCCACTCTCCCTCTCTCTCCCCTTCTCCCCCTCTCTCTCTCTCTCTCTCTCTCTCTCTCTCTCTCTCTCTCTCTCTCCTTCTTCCACTCTTCCTCTCTCCCTTCTCCCTCTAATTCTCTCTCTCTCTATCCTCTTCTTCTTGTCTTCCCCTCTCCCTTCCCCTCCTAATTCTCTCTCTCTCTCTCCCCTTCTTCCCCTCTTCCCCTCTCATTCCCCCCTCCTCTCTCTCTCTCTCTCTCTCTCTCTCTCTCTCTTCTCTCTCCCTCTCTCTCTCTCTCCCTTTCCATTTCTCTATTTATCTCTTGTCCACCCTCGACCTCCTAATTACTCTTGGGATTACTCTTGGGCCTATGTGTGCCACAAATTGGATATCCGATTTGTGGCACCAAAATATTATCGCCACAATACATTTTAAAATGTTTTTCAAATATTGCCCAACCCCAAATTAGATATCCGATTTGTAAAACTTAGGCTTGGGCATTGCTATGGAGTAATGTACTGACACCCAACCCAAAAAAAGGTCAACTCGAGATTTTCACATTTTTTGGTGAGTGCAAACACTACTTTTTTTATATTGCCACTTTTTGGCTCATCATGGTCTTGCACATGCCCAGACCATCTGCTAATTTTTTTCCTTCTTTGAAACAATCAAGAATTTTGAAATACTCAAACTAATCTAGAATTTTCCAAACCTCTTGAATAACATAACTTATCTACTAGTTAATAAGGGATCTATTTTTATAACATTTATAATATTGAGAGAATCACCCTCAATACTAAACCTTTTGAATATATCCTTTCTAACCAATTGAAAACCTACAAGAAAATCTTGGGTCTTTGATTCATTATTGGTTCCAACTAGAAGTTTTATAGTTAATGCAAATAACACATCTCCATTTGAATTTTGAATTACACAACCAACTCTTGAGATACCTAGGTTGCATCTTGAGGCACCATTAAAATTCAATTTTACCATAAGAGACTTGGGAGGTATACCCGACACTTTTCTCCTATCCAAAGACTTTTGAGTTTGATAGCATCCGAATGGAGATAACTCTAGACATTTCTAGTTAATTTGGAAAATGAAAGTATCACAAGAGAGGAAAGATAATTTGGAAATTTTATTTTTTTAAACTTAAGCCATAACCACCTTAGATATTGGCTTCTCTAATTTGCATATGACTTCTTCCAAAGTGGTTGTCTCATTTCTAAAAATATTCATATTCCTTTCAAGCTAAATATTTCATAACAAGATAGAAGGAGAAACTATTCAAATTGAAGAAAAATTTGAATCCTTGTAAAGAAAAAGCTAGCTATAGGAGAGATCCAATAGTGTTTTTGGAAGTGGAGCATACCAACTCAATTTAAATCACAAACCATTTCCAACAACTTTTAGTAAAAGGACAAGAACATATTAGGTGATTTTTTTTATTTTTCTACTTCTCCACAAAAAGTGTCATTGAATAAATAAAAAATACCAAGCTTTACTAGTCTTGAGCTAGTAACTATTTTGTGTTTAAGGGACAAACAAGAAAAATCCCTTAGCTTAGGAAGACATGCAATATTCCAAAAACAATTATGAGGCCAAATATGTTGATAATTTGTTATCGAATTTGAAGGTTCAACAATTACTAACAATGGCACCCTAGCCCAAACGACCCAAAAATTGTACCCAAAGTGTTCCATGAGGTATTTCTTCTAAGATACCACTAGATATTATTCTCCGAATTCCATTTTGCTAGCTAGAATCTTTTACTTCAATTAGATATATTGTGTGTGTACACTCCTAGAAATCATGCTAAAAGATTGGATTAGTAGGGATTGGACCTTGCATGGGATCTTCCTTACAACCATGCAAAACCTAACCAAAGTTTGTTTCCTCTTTTTCTTTGTTGAATTTGTCTTTCAAGCCTAAGGAGTGCAATTTTGATTCTTAAAATTCTACAACTTAATAATTGAAACTATAGTGTTTGGATTCTAATATTCAAATTAGATATCAAATAATCAAATGTAATTACCACTTTTACATTAGCCTTAGCATCACAAATTTAACACAAAAAGGCATGTATAACACCTGTAGACATCCAAATTTGATCACTTCCATATGATCAAAATCGTCTATTACATTCATCTATTCCATTAACAGTGATTAAATAATCTATTTACTCATTATTTCATTTTCTGCCTAAGGTTCCTAAAGTATGTAATTAAATAAATTAAATACTTTACCTTACCCCTTTTCTTCTCTAAATTAAATAAATATGACAAATTATTTAATTTAGTCTTTTAACCCATTTGAATTAAAACCAATTTTTAATTCCCCTTTTTCTCTCTCCTTGTCACATTCTCCATAACCCTCTCCTAATCTGGATTAAATTAATTAATTTGTGATTAGGATGTGCACCACTTAATCAAGATTAAGTGTCACATCCTCCATAATCTCCCACTTGCCTCTAATCTCTCATTAATTACATTAATCATGTGTTTGCACAACCTTAATCAGAATCATTAGCCACATTTGGTTTACCTTTTTTGGTCAACCTTCCCACTTACCATTTTTAGCCTAGACTCTCTTCCCCATGTGAATTTTTTAATTCACATTTATTTGCCCGAGGTTCTTCTCTTCCCCATGTGAATTTTTAATTCACTTTTATCTTTCCAAGGTCTTCCCCATCCCCCATGCAAGATTCTAGAAGCCTTGACTTGTCACTTCACATGTGCCAAGGGCTTCTAGAACCTTGGACTTGTCACATCACCCACATGTGACAAATCTCCAGCTTTTTGGAGACCCTCTCTTATCCACTAGATTCTTTCAATCATTGTGAATTTTTAATTCACTTTTATTCCTCCAAGGAATCTTCTCATCCCCCAAGGTCCACCTCATGTACTTCTCTTCCACCTCATTTCCACATCACTCCACCCTAATACATCTCACATTCCACATGTCAAGATGTGAGGGCTTGTGAGTCCTCAACTCACCATAGCCCTTCATCTTGATCTTTGTTGGATCAAATCCCAACCGTTGAATTCTCTAGAGAATTCAATTTAGCCTATAAATACCCCTTCAATTCCTTCATTTTGAGAATCAAGTCTTTTGCAAATAAACTCTTGCAAAATTTTCATTCAAACTCTCATCCATTTTAGCACCCATATTGCATCAATTCATCTTGCATCCACTTCATTTCATTGCCATCCAAGGAGCACACAAGACTTCAACATCAAGGGCCAACCAAGGAAGCAACAACATGAAGGTATAATAGCAATTTATTTGTTTATCTTGCTTTCATATTGTTCATTTTCTTAGGCTAATCATTGAGGTGCCCTATTATCTTGTTGTTTCTCTTTATTGCACTATTAATTTTTATCTAACATCTCACATTTAGGAAGCAACATTTTATTTAGGATCACATTTCTGGCACACCCGGTGGGACCCACAAAGGGGTCTCTTTCTTTCACATTTTCTGTTGTTAGCTTGTTTGTAGATTCAGGTCACAGAGGGGCGAACTTGCCCTCCTGGACGCCGCAGAAGGGCGACCTTGCCCTCTGTTTCTGATTGTTTTCTGCAGAGGGGCGACCTTGCCCTCTATTTCTGACTGTTTTCTGCAGAGGGGCGGCCTTGCCCTCTGTTTCTTACCATTTTCTGTAGAGGGACGACCTTGCCCTCTGTTTCTAACTGTTTTCTATAGAGGGGCGGCCTTGCCCTCTATTTTTTACCATTTTCTGCAGAGGGGCGAACCTGCCCTTTGCTGTTTTTGACTGTTTTCTGTAGAGGGGCAGCCTTGCCCTCTGTTTCTGACCGTTTTCTGTAGAGGGGTGAACCTGCCCTTTATTGTTTTTGACTATTTTCTGCAGAGGGGCGGCCTTGCCCTCTGTTTTTGACCGTTTTCTGTAGAGGGGCAAACCTGCCCTTTGCTATTTTTGACTGTTTTCTACAGAGGGGCAGCCTTGCCCTCTATTTCTGATCATTTTCTGCAAAGGAGCGAACCTGCCCTTTGTTGTTTTTGACTATTTTCTGCAGAGGTGCGGCCTTGCCCTCTGTTTTTGACCGTTTTCTGCAGAGGGGCAAACCTGTCCTTTGTTGTTTTTGACTGTTTTCTGCAAAGGGGGGACCTTGCCCTTAACAACAAATTCGAGAAGGTAAAAAGGGACATTTTAGCTTCGTTTTTGTCTCTTTCTTTTGTTGTTTTGTGCTCTAACCCGCTAATCCTATTTTTTGATGAGTGAATTCAGATTGCTTGCTGGTATCTTGCGTATTTTTGCTGCAAAATCACAAAAAGGGAAAAGATAAACAACTAACATTTGCTTGCAGGGCCTTCCTTTTATTTTGATTTTTAAAGGTCTTTCCTTATTGCTTTATCTATTTATTTAATATAAGTAGGGGAAAGAAATATTTGCTGCTTGTTGTGTCTATTTTATTTATTTTACCTTAAGGGGTCATTAGTTTTTTTTCACCTTCCTCCTTTGCACGTTGTACGGATCCGAAGGAGGTAGTTGGAAACGATTAGTGTCTTCCTCTTAGCGGGACCTGCTTGGGGATTTCATCACCCCAAGGGATGATTCCAACCACGCGTACCGACGGGGTATATAAAGGGGGGAGAGCCAAAGTTGTACCCCAATCCAGTTGCATCGTAATTAGCGAAATGTTGAAGCTAGGGTGATACCTAGATAGATTTGAAGAGTTGGTTCGAACCTTTCAGTATCTCGTTGGGGCTCCCGACTCACGCTTGTGATGGACTGGTGTTCACGGTTGTGCCTTACATACCGAGCGTATATCGAGGACTCCCTAGAAACCTTGTTCATCCTAGAGTAAGACCTTTGCCGGCCATACCCGTTAAAACATTAATCATAGGATTGTGTTTGTTCAAAGTGTCTTTCTATGAATAACCAGTAAATTTTGGTAAGTCAAACTGTCATTAAACCATTTTAAGTCCTTGCCAAAATCCCTTATCCAAACCAAGTTCAAATTTCCACTGCAGAGGAGCGACCTTGCCCTCTGTTTCAGCCATTTTCTGCAGAGGGGCGAATCTGCCCTTTGCTATTTCAGCCTTTTCCACTATAGAGGGGTGACCTTGCCCTCTGTTTCAACCATTTTCTGCAGAGGGGCGAATCTTCCCTTTGCTGTTTCAGCCTTTTCCACTACAGAGGGGCGACCTTGCCCTCTGTTTCAGCCTTTTCTGCAGAAGTGCGAATAACCCCCCCTAAACGGCCAGTTTCACCCATTTGACCCTTTTAAATCTCCGTTTGAATCCCTGAAGCCTCCATTTGACCATTTGATCATCCTAAACACTCATTTGACCAATCCAAATCTTCATTTGGCCATTCCAAGCCCCCGTTCACCCCTCCCAACCATCTATCTATCCAATCTGAATATCTGATTACCCGTTCCGAGCGGTCGTTTCCCTGTTTTGAGCGGTCAACATTTTTTGAAAATCAACGTTTCATCGACCAGATTGCATAAGTGCTTCTTAGAACATCATTGGATTCCATATCTATCATCAAATCATCCATCCCAATCATCTAGACTTCATTTTTGAAATTTTTGATTTTTATGCCGAAACTTCTGGAGGCCAAAACTTTTGACTCGGATGTGGGTTTTTGCTGAAATTTTACAGGTGGTTGCATTAGGAGCTGGCATTTGGATTCCCAACAAATTGCCAAGTCCATTGGATCCTGCTTCGACACATTTTCAGAGCCTCAAACTTTCATCTTGACCCTCAAAATCATAAATTAGCATTTATTTTTTTCAATTTTCCAGTTTTTGACGAACTATTTCGTTAATAACTCTGAATGCATGTCTCATATTTCCGATGCTAGTTGGAAATTCATCCTATCTTAGTATTGGGTATTTTGTGGAAAAAATTGGACTCTCAAACGTATGCCTACGAAGTTTCCTAAAATGGCAAAATTTGATAATTTTTGAAAATTGCAAAAATTTGGCAAAAATCTGATTGTCAACACCGTACGTCCTCTAGTTGAAACCCATGATCTTGGTTCCAAATCAATCCTATCATATCCTCTGATCCAATCCCAATCTAAGCTCCAATCCAGTTATAATCTGAATGTTAATCCCATCATCCTAATCTGAGCTTTTATTCAATCCCAATCTGAGCTTTCATCTAATCCCCATATTAGCTTTCAATCCATCATAGTTCTCTATCCATCATCTATTCTTTCCTTCTAATCTATATCCATCATGAATATTTGTCCCCCTCTCACACGACCAATAATAGTAGTCAAGTGGAATCCTAACTCCATTGATGACGATAATGAAAATCTTGCTGATCATGAAGATTGTTATATAGATCCTCTTGACGCTATCATTGCTAGTAAGATCTCTCCAATCGCCTCCCAAAATCCCACTACTTATTCAAACTATCCCACCATGCCTTCATCCACATCTAATAACGGTTCTTATGCTACCCTTGACAAGGGATATCCAACATCCTCACCATCGACATATTCATCATATCCTCCCTTTCAACCTCTATCCTATCCAACATCCACTTCCTCTTATCCTCATCATCATCAATCCCAATACCTCTACCTTAATCCCACATCCCAATCTTCTCATCCTAATCCAACACTCACACTTTCCTATCACAATCCCCCTTCCCAATATTCCTCCTATCGTCATCCACCATCTCAATTCTCTCATCCTAATCTACCATCCATATCCTCCTATGCCAACCCACCATGCATGTCCTCCTACAATGGTTCACCACCTCAATCTTTCTATTCTAATCCAACATCCACACCTTCCTATCACAATCCCCCATCCCCATACCCTTACATTAATTCCACATCTCCTCATTCTAATCCTTCATCTACATCTTCCTACTATCACTCCCCATCCCAATCTAATCCAACATCCACATCTTCCTACTATCACTCCCCATCCCAATCTAATCCAACATCCACATCTTCCTACATCACTCTCCCTTTCACCGCATTGTATCTTAATCCTCCATCTAATCATAATCCTACATCTCCTCCAACCACTCCAAGTCCATTGGATCCTGCTTCGACACGTTTTTAGAGCCTCAAACTTTCATCTTGACCCTCAAAATCACAAATTAGCATTTTTTTTTTCAATTTTTCAGTTTTTGACGAACTTTTTCGTTAATAACTTTGAATGCATGTCTCATATTTTTGATGTTAGTTGGAAATTCATCCTTAGTATTGGGTATTTTGTGGAAAAAACTGGACTCTCAAACGTATGCCTATGAAGTTTCCTAAAATGGCAAAATTTGACAATTTTTGAAAACTGCCAAATTTGGCAAAAATCTGATTGTCAACACCGTACTTCCTCTAGTTGAAACCCATGATCTTGGTTCCAAATCAATCCTAGCATATCCTCTGATCCAATCCCAATCTAAGCTCCAATCCGGTTCTAATCTGAACGTTAATCCCATCATCCTAATCTGAGCTTTTATTCAATCCTGATCTAAGCTTTCATCTAATCCCCATATTAGCTTTCAATCCATCATAGTTCTCTATCCATCATCTATTCTTTCCTTCTAATCTATATCCATCATGAATCTTTTTCCCCCTCTCACACGACCAATAATAGTATTCAAGTGGAATCCTAACTCCATTGATGACGATAATGAAAATCTTGTTGATCATGAAGATTGTTATATAGATCCTCTTGACGCTATCATTGCTAGTAAGATCTCTCCAATTGCCTCCCAAAATCCCACTACTTATTCAAACTATCCCACCATGCCTTCATCCACATCTAATAACGGTTCTTATGCTACCCTTGACAAGGGATATCCAACATCCTCACCATTGACATATTCATCATATCCTCCCTTTCAACCTCTATCCTATCCAACATCCACTTCCTCTTATCCTCATCATCATCACTCCCAATACCTCTACCTTAATCCCACATCCCAATCTTCTCATCCTAATCCAGCACTCACACATTCCTATCACAATCCCCCTTCCCAATATTCCTCCTATCCTCATCCACCATCTCAATTCTCTCATCCTAATCTACCATCCATATCCTCCTACGCCAACCCACCATGCATGTCCTCCTACAATGGTTCACCACCTCAATCTTCCTATTCTAATCCAACATCCACACCTTCCTATCACAATCCCCCATCCCCATATCTCCCCTCTATCCTTCATCTAATTCCACATCTCCCCATTCTCCAACATCCACATCTTCCTACTATCACTCCCCATCCCAATCTAATCCAACATCCACATCTTCCTACATCACTCTCCCTTTCACCGCATTGTATCTTAATCCTCCATCTAATCATAATCCTACATCTCCTCCAACCACTCCAAGTCCATTGGATCCTACTTCGACACGTTTTCAGAGCCTCAAACTTTCATCTTGACCCTCAAAATCACAAATTAGCATTTTTTTTTTCAATTTTCTAGTTTTTGATGAACTATTTCGTTAATAACTCTGAATGCATTTCTCATATTTCCGATGTTAGCTGGAAATTCATCCTATCTTAGTATCGGGTATTTTGTGGAAAAAACTGGACTCTCAAACGTATGCCTACGAAGTTTCCTTAAATGGCAAAATTTGACAATTTTTGAAAACTGCCAAATTTGGCAAAAATCTGATTGGAAAAAATCTGATTGTCAACACCGTACGTCCTCTAGTTGAAACCCATGATCTTGGTTCCAAATCAGTCCTATCATATCCTCTTATCCAATCCCAATCTAAGCTCCAATCCAGTTCTAATCTGAACGTTAATCCTATCATCCTAATCTGAGCTTTTATTCAATCCCAATCTGAGCTTTCATCTAAGCCCCATATTAGCTTTCAATCCATCATAGTTCTCTATCCATCATCTATTCTTTCCTTCTAATCTATATCCATCATAAATCTTTGTCCCCCTCTCACACAACCAATAATAGCAGTCAAGGGGAATCCTAACTCCATTGATGACGATAATGAAAATCTTGTTGATCATGAAGATTGTTATATAGATCCTCTTGATGCTATCATTGCTAGTAAGATCTCTCCAATCGCCTCCCAATATCCCACTACTTATTCAAACTATCCCACCATGCCTTCATCCACATCTAATAACGGTTCTTATGCTTCCCTTGACAAGGGATATCCAACATCCTCACCATCGACATATTCATCATATCCTCCCTTTCAACCTCTATCCTATCCAATATCCACTTCCTCTTATCCTCATCATCATCAATCCCAATACCTCTACCTTAATCCCACATCCCAATCTTCTCATCCTAATCCAACACTCACGCATTCCTATCACAATCCCCCTTCCCAATATTCCTCCTATCCTCATCCACCATCTCAATTCTCTCATCCTAATCTACCATCCATATCCTCCTACGCCAACCCACCATACATGTCCTCCTACAATGGTTCACCACCTCAATCTTCCTATTCTAATCATCCACACCTTCCTCAATCCTACTATTCTAATCCAACATCCACACACTTCCTATCTAATCCCAACATCCACATCTTCCTACTATCACTCCCCATCCCAATCTAATCCAACATCCACATCTTCCTACATCACTCTCCCTTTCACCGCATTGTATCTTAATCCTCCATCTAATCATAATCCTACATCTCCTCCAACCACTCCTAGTACTACATCTAGTCCCATCCACTCATCTAATCATAATCCTCCATATCTTCCTAGTCCTACATCCAATCCCCTACCCACATCTAATCCTAATCCTCCATCTCCTCCTCATCCTACATCCAATCCCATACCCAAATCTAATCCTAATCCTCCATCTCCTCCTAGTCCTACATCCAATCCCATACCCACATCTAATCCTAATCCTCCATCTCCTCCTAGTCCTACACCTAATCCTAATCCTCCATCTCCTCCTAGTCCTACATCTAATCCCATACCCATACCCACACCTAATCCTAATCCTCCATCTCCTCCTAGTCCTACATCCAATCCCATACCCACATCTAATCCTAATCCTCCATCTACTCCTAGTCCTACATCTAATCCCATACCTACATCTAATCCTAATCCTCCATATCCTCCTAGTCCTACATCCAACCCCCTACCAAAATCTAATCCTAATCCTCCATCTCCTCCTAGTCCTACATCCAATCCCCTACCCACATCTAATCCTAATCCTCCATCTCCTCCTAGTCCTACATCCATTCCCATCCCTACATCTAACCCTAATCCCACATCTCCTCCTAGTCCTCCATCCATTCCCATCACTCTACCTAATCCTACATCCCTTCCAAATTTTGACCAAGGACTCATCCAAGAAGAGACACCATGCCCTCCCACTCTATCATGTACTGTCACTAGTGATGAGGCCCTCCTCCATCCTATACCTATCCCTCCCATCACCGTTCCTGAGACCGTCCAAACAGTTAAGCTGGTCAAACCCATCGACTCCATTGAAATCCCATCTTCTACTACTAGATCCACCCGATCCATTGAGGACATCCAATCCCTTCCTCCTAGTCCTAATATTCACAAACTTCAATCCAATGACCTCCATGAATCCTCCATTCTCCTATCTCCCCCAATTGAGGAATCCCTCCAACACTCTTCCATCATCATACATCCCATACAAGATGAGTCATGCCAAGAGCTTGGTCCAAAGCGTACAAGCATATCCCCTCCTCCAAATCAAGATCCTACCATCCCGTCCACTACATCGCCAGATCATAGTCCCCCGTCCATCCCATCTCATGATTCCTATCCTCAACCAAGTCATGATCCTATCCTCCCATCCACCCCATCTCAAGATCACACTATCTCCTCCACTCCATCCCATGATCCCCTTTGCATTCAAGATCCAATCACTCCATCTCATGAGCCCTTATCATCCACTGCCATAAATCTAGATCTCATCATACTTCCCAATTCCTCTCATGATCCCTTATCACTCATTCCTCCTGATGTAGCTGTCCCCTCATCTCCATCGCATGATCCTTCATCACCATCTAGTCTTACCATCCCAATGCCACTTTTGTATCACCTTGGTAATATTGCATGCGTCCATGGTGGTCTTCTTGCAGAAGCAAAACAACGTGTATGCACCACCCTACCTCTTCCACCTACTAATGTGCTTGCATCATGCTTCCAAAAGAATAAACATCCTACCATAGATCACATGCTTGAGAACATGAACTATCAAGGAAAAGGTTTAGGCCTTCATGAGCAAGGTATTTTAGAACCCATCCACGTCAAACAACATCCAAGCACACATGGTCTCGGATATATCTCCCAAAACCCGCACTCTAAAGATGTTGGTACAACCTTCGTACATCCTAAACGATCCTCTTCTAAAGGCGCAAGAGGTACTTCCCATCATTCTACCAAGACATATGTCGCCATCCCCCCTCCTCCATCATACTACCTAAAAACAACCATCCATCTTCCTCCCTCATCCTCTCAATCCATTTTGGGTCCTTATGTCCCTCCATCCATCATTGCTCATCCTTCATCTACTATGGTTTCTTATAGCCCTCCATCAAACCCCACACATATTTCATATACACAGTCTATTTTGGGTCCTTATATCCCAAAATCACCCCCTCCATCTTATCCTATTCATCCTTTCATTCATCCACCCCCTCTCCCTCATACACAACATAAACATCCTACCTTCATAACTCCTAATCAGGATCAACAAAGGCACATACCTACACATTATCCATCTACACATAATCCCTATCATCCTACCTCCATCGCTCCCCATCATCCATCTCCTCGCATCTATCCTCTTGCTACTAAAAGCACTTTGGATGCCAAAGCAAAAATGTATAAATCCACATGTCCACATGTCCACATGAATCTAAAGCTCCTCATGTCCCCTTCAAAAGATATGTTGAAGAAAAGAAAAATCAAGTCCAAATTCCAAATCAATCCAAACGGCCACAAAGGCCCACCGAAGCAAAAATAAAAACCATGTGGATCCCAAAGAAAAAAGGTGCCATACCTTCAAATGAAAAATCCATAACGACATCCAAAGTTGCCATTCCCCCACAAAATAATTCACCTCCTCCATCTCCTAAATCTATTTTGGGTCCCTACACCCCAAAAATCACTATCCCACCTCCTCCATTATCGCCACCCTCTCCATCCATTCCTCCACCTATATTTTCACGTTCACCACATGTGCCAATGTTGGTCCTTAACACCTTCCACTATCACACATCCACTCCATCATTCCATCCATACACTTTTCAACACCCCCTCCACTATCCCCCCTATCTCCCCTATCCAATCCCTTTAATCCATCCTCTTTCATAATCCATCCCTACTACTAAGGTTGTACCAACATCCGCTAGCCACTTTACACATGGGCTCGTATTACCTCATATGGAACTTGATGCTTGAGTCCTTCATCCATATCCTTATCAACTATCCTTTTTCAATCCGCATATCCATCTCCCTATCTTTATCCCTCTTCATCCTCATCCATCTTCACCCGTATCCTAGTCAAAAAGTCAAAACGTCAAAAAAGTCAAAAAGTCAAAAAGTCAAAAAAAAATAGTAAAGAGAAAATCATTCGTCCAATGGTGAAAACTTGACAAACAAGCGCCTTGGATAAGTACCATGATGAAAACCTGGAAAATAGGAATCATGCGTAAATTCCCCATGTAGTCTCCTTCCACAATTGGGGGCAACATCCACTTACGCATTCCTTTCCTCCATCTCCTACATCTGCCTATCTTCTGCATCCTATCCATCCTATCCCATTTATCCCACTTCCTCCCTCTTCCTTGTGATCTTGATAAATGTAGGGGAAAACCTATATACATGCTTTGGACACCTCTTGGCATAGATTCCCATCCATACACTATCATATTCCTTATCCACCTCTATCTATCTTCCATTGCCCATCTCACTCCCTTATCCACCCATCTTGCTATCCCTCTTGCCTCGTCATGCATGACACATATAGAGTGGGGGCATCTCCTTATTTGCAATTGGGTCCTTGGAGACATCATCCATCCATTCCACCAGGTAATCTTCTCCATCTCCCCATCCTCTCATCCCATAGTCCTTTTCATCCTTTCATCCTTATCTCCCCATTCATCTATCTAAACATCCAATCCATCTCCTTATCCTTATCTTCCTATCTACCCATCCACAAGTCCTTTTCCATCTTTTCATCCTTATCTCCTCATTCGTTTATCTACTCAGTAATCCATGTCATCATTCCTATCTATTTCTCACATCTTTCCAATCTTCATCACTCATCTATCCATCATCTATCCACCTATCCTAGCATCTTTCTATCTCCCATCTTTATCAATCCATCCATTTTCCTTCCATCTCGCAATTCCTTGTCATTGGTCTCTAGCTATAGGCTACCCTCATGCAATCCAATGACTTGATACCTCACTATCATCATTCCTATCTATTTCTCACATCTTTCCAATCTTCATCACTCATCTACCCATCATCTATCCACCTATCCTAGCATCTTCTTTTCCTTCCATCTCATAATCCCTTGTCATTGGTCTCTAGCTATAGGCTACCCTCATGCAATCCAATGACTTGATATCTCACTATCATCATTCCTATCTATTTCTCACATCTTTCCAATCTTCATCACTCATCTATCCATCATCTATCCACCTATCCTAGCATCTTTCTATCTCCCATCTTTATCAATCCATCCATTTTCCTTCCATCTCATAATCCCTTGTCATTGGTCTCTAGCTATAGGCTACCCTCATGCAATCCAATGACTTGATACCTCACTATCATCATTCCTATCTATTTCTCACATCTTTCCAATCTTCATCACTCATCTACCCATCATCTATCCACCTATCCTAGCATCTTCTTTTCCTTCCATCTCATAATCCCTTGTCATTGGTCTCTAGCTATAGGCTACCCTCATGCCATCCAATGACTTGATATTTCACTATCATCATTCCTATCTCTTTCTCACATCTTTCCAATCTTCATCACTCATCTATCCGTCATCTATCCACCTATCCTAGCATCTTCTTATCCATCCATCCATTTCCCTCTATTATCCCTTGTCATTGGTAACTAGCTCTAGGCTACCCGCATGCAACCCAATGCCATTCACATCGGCATTCATCCCTCCTCTCTATTTATCACATCTTTGTCACATCTTCATCACTCATCTATCCATCGTCTCACCTCTCAAATTCATATTCTAATGATCTGAATTACCTATCCCATCCCTGAGCTTCACATCCTACATATCTTACACATATCAACCATCATCCTATCCAATCCTGCAAGTCTATCTTGTCTCATCATATCCACTCCATCATTTTATCCATTTATCTTGGTCATCTCATCGTCCCTTATCCATTGTCTGTCATCGGTCTCTTGTTGAACTACGTTGCCCCTGCGCTTTCACGTAGGCAAGGTTGGTCATTTGATCCGCCCCTGGGGTTCTATCTTTTGTCTGTCTTGTCTCTTCCATCGTCTATCTTTGGCCTTGTGTCGAGCTACGTGGCCCTTGCACTTTCACGTAGACAAGGTCAATCATTTGGTCCGCCCCCTGGGCATTTTTTTCCATCTGATCATTGTCCTCCATCGAGATCTTCATTTTCCTCTTTCCGCTTTTATACATGATCTCTTATCGAACTATGAGGGCTTTGCACTTTCACGTAGGCAAGGTTGATCTTTGATCAACCCTCAAGCCCCTAGGTCCTTAGGCTCTGTCTTTTGTCGTCTCATCATTTTATCATCTTGTCACCTTATGTCTCATCGTCTTATCGTGTCGTCAAGTATGTCCCTATCCGAACTAGTTCTTATCAAACAATGGTCATCTGTATCCCAAGATCCAATCGGTTTCTGCTATCCTGCATCATGTCGATCAACTAATCTATCCTCCATCTTTGGTCTCAACAAGATGTATCCTTCCTAACAGACCTCATCAACCCCATCCATCATCTTGATCCTATGGCAAAGGACATTTGAAATTGATTGTGATATTTGGATGCTTTTGGTTTTTGTTTATCATTTGAGCTCCCTATCATCACTTGTCATAGTCGCCTTGATCCATCATATCATGGTGTGCTTTGACTAGTAAGCATAGGGGCACATCTTGCTATTTTCTTTGTTTATGTCTTCTTGGTTGTCCCACGTAGTACCCACCAACATCCCTGAGGTCTTGTGTTACGCTGGGGCCTCCTTTTGTGCTTGTGGTTATTCCAATACCTAGCCCGACGAAAGTCATCATGACTTTGGGGTGTTGGGATAGCCTTCTTGTTTGTTGTGTTTGTTTTCTGCATTAGACACTAATTCGTCTTGGTTTACATACCCTGACGCTCGATGTCTTATGCTATAGCAAAAATCAGTGCTCTAAGGATGGAAAATTGTATTAGGATTGCATTTCATTTTCCATTCCCTCATCTTGCATATCTCCCCCATCCTCATCCATTCACATAATCTAATCACACTCTTGGTCTTAGCCTTGCTACAAGCCTTGATCCAATCATCATCATCATCATTATCATCTATGGGATGGATCCTTCCCTATCCTTGTGTTGTTTTGAGATATATCCTTCACTCATCAACAACACTCTCAGTGGGATGTATCCTTCCCTATCCTTGTGTTGTTTTGGGATGAATTTCTCCCTCATCACCAACACTCATCCTCATCCTCATCTGGATGTATCCTTCCCTATCCTTGTGTTGTTTTGGGATGTATCGCTCCCTCGTCAACAACACTCATCCTCGTCATCAACGCTGTTCTGGGATGAATCTTTCCCTCATCAATAACACTCTCATTGGGATGTATCCTTCCCCATCCTTGTGTTGTTTTGGGATGTATCATGTCCTTATCAAACAACACTCCATCAACCATCCGCTCAACCTGGCTTGTCGCTTAACTAGGACAACATCATATGTGTCCTCGAATCCATTTGTGCTCAAATTTATCTCTCATCACTTATCATCATTTCTTATCCATCAACTTACATCATCATCTTCATATCCCCTTTCATCATCTCATCTCTCATCTTTTTCCACATCCCTTCATCTTTCATCACTCATCCGCCCCTCTACAGCACTCCAAAGGGTGTATTCGCACTTCTGCAGCAATCCAGAGGGTGTATTCGCACTTCTTTAGCAATCCAGAGGGCGTATTTGCACTTTTGCAACAATTAGAGGGTGTATTCGCACTTTTGCAGCAATCCAGAGGGTGTATTCACACTTCTGCAGCATTCAAAAGGGCATATTCGCACTTCTGCAGCAATCTAGAGGGCGTATTTGCACTTCTGTAGCAATCCATAGGGCGTATCCGCACTTTTGCAGTTTTCCTGGGGCAACATCATATTTCTTTTGTGCTCGCCTTTATCTCCCATCGCTTATCATCATTCCTTATCCATGAACTTACATCATCAATTTCATATCCCCTTTCCTCATCTCATCTTTCATCCTTTCCCCCATCTCTTCCTCCTTCTTCTTCCTCCTCCCCCCACTTTCTTTCTTTCCTTCTTCTCTTTCTTTCTTTCCTCTTCCCCCTCCCTCTTTCCTCCCACCTGTAAGGCAGACACGCCCTCGGACTACAGGGGTGAACCCGCCCTCGGTCTGTAGTTGGGCGGATCCACCCCCTGCAGCGGGGCGAACCCGCCCTCGGCCTGCAGCGGGGCAGATCCGCCCCCTACAGCGAGGTGGACCCACCCTCGGCTGGTTGGGGCGGATCGGCCCTCCTAGGGTGAACTCACCCCATCTCGGGGTGGACTCGCCCCATCCTGGGGTGAACTCGCCCCATCCCAAGGCGTACCTGCCCTCCTAGGGTGAACTTGCCCCATCCTGGGGTGAAAATGCCCTCCCGGGGTGAACACGCCCTCTCGGGGTGAACTCGCCCCTTTCTGAGGTGAACCCGCCCTCCCGGGGTGAACTCGCCCCTTCCCAGGGTGTAAGCGCCCTCCCGGGGTGAACTCGCCCCTTCTGCAGTGGGGCACATTCACCCCTCTGCAGCACTTTTTCTCCTTTTTCTTCCTAGGGCCGCCATTTGCAAACCGTGTCAGATCGACTTCATTCAAAAGGAAAAGTTACTTATTTTTTCAAGCTCTTTCCAACCATACCCTCCATTTCTTTCTATTGAGATATTTTTTTTGGGACCCCTCTCTTTTCCCTCCCCTTTTAAAAGGTATTTTTACCTTTTATTTACCATTTTATTCCTTTGACTAATCCCTTCCCTTCCTAGTGCCACCATTTGCACCTCGTTTGTCTGATTGACTTCGTTCAAAACGAAAACTTGCCTAATTTTTTTGCCCTCTTTCCAACTATACCATCCGTTTCTTCCTATCAAGAGGTCACCTAAGACCCCTCTCTTTTCCCCCGTCTCCCTCTCGAGGGGGCATAACCTTCACATTTACCATTTTTTCTGACCATAATCAACACCTTCCATGATTGGGGCATCTTCATCCATTCCTCATTAATTGAATGACTCAGATCCTCTTCCCCACGCTAGGGCATCCTCTTTCGGTCACTTCTTCTAGTCATCTGCACTTTCTTTTCTTTGAAGCACTATTATTCTAACGATACTTCGAAGAGAGGCAAAATGTAGACATCCAAATTCGATCACTTCCATATGATCAAAATCGTCTATTACATTCATCTATTCCATTAACAGTGATTAAATAATCTATTTACTCATTATTCCATTTTCTGCCTAAGGTTCCTAAAGTATGTAATTAAATAAATTAAATACTTTACCTTACCCCTTTTCTTCTCTAAATTAAATAAATATGACAAATTATTTAATTTAGTCTTTTAACCCATTTGAATTAAAACCAATTTTTAATTCCCCTTTTTCTCTCTCCTTGTCACATTCTCCATAACCCTCTCCTAATCCGAATTAAATTAATTAATTTGTGATTAGGATGTGCACCACTTAATCAAGATTAAGTGTTACATCCTCCATAATCTCCCACTTGCCTCTAATCTCTCATTAATTACCTTAATCAGAATCATTAGCCACATTTGGCTTACCTTTTTTGGTCAACCTTCCCACTTACCATTTTTAGCCTGGACTCTCTTCTCCATGTGAATTTTTTAATTCACATTTATTTGCCTAAGGTTCCTCTCTTCCCCATGTGAATTTTTAATTCACTTTTATCTTTCCAAGGCCTTCCCCATCCCCCATGCAAGATTCTAGAAGCCTTGACTTGTCACTTCACATGTGCCAAGGGCTTCTAGAACCTTGGACTTGTCACATCACCCACATGTGACAAATCTCCAACTTTTTGGAGACCCTCTCTTATCCACTAGTTTCTTCCAATCATTGTGAATTTTTAATTCACTTTTATTCCTCCAAGGAATCTTCTCATCCCCCAAGGTCCACCTCATGTACTTCTCTTCCACCTCATTTCCACATCACTCCACCCTAATACATCTCACATTCCACATGTCAAGATGTGAGGGCTTGTGAGTCCTCAACTCACCATAGCCCTTCATCTTGATCTTTGTTGGATCAATCCCAACCATTGAATTTTCTAGAGAATTCAATTTAGCCTATAAATACCCCTTCAATTCCTTCATTTTGAGAATCAAGTATTTTGCAAATAAACTCTTGCAAAATTGTCATTCAAGCTCTCATCCATGTTAGCACCCATATTGCATCAATTCATCTTGCATCCACTTCATTTCATTGCCATCCAAGGAGCACACAAGACTTCAACATCAAGGGCCAACCAAGGAAGCAACAACATGAACGTATAATAGCAATTTATTTGTTTATCTTGCTTTCATATTGTTCATTTTCTTAGGCTAATCATTGAGGTGCCCTATTATCTTGTTGTTTCTCTTTATTGCACTATTAGTTTTTATCTAACATCTCACATTTAGGAATCAACATTTTATTTAGGATCACAACACCCAATCTTCATATTATAATTATTAGCATTTATCGGATGTAATTCTTGACCACAAGTCCTTATTGCAACAATGATAGTTTTTCATTTAAATGATTCTATAATGTGAAAATTTTACAACAAAAATGAACTCTTATAATCATACCAACAACAACAACAATTTGGATTGATACAAGTGGCTAAAATCCTTGACCAATAAAGCTCAAATACGAAATTTGAATGAGATTTCCCTCTAAAATCACTAAGGTTTTTGTCTTGGGATTCCAATGCTTGAACATAAGTGTTCAAAATGAATTTTGAAAGAGATTTAGTAAGTATAGATGATGCCTCTTGAATAGATGCATTCACCTCTTTATTTCCATCAAAATAATAATGGGTTGACCATAATGTAAATATGTAACTCCAAATTTGAACAATGATTATGGGTAGGGAAAAGTCCCACTTTTGAAAGTTATGGTGCCAAAATCGACCATTACATTTGATATTATGACACGTATTGGGGTAGTGTAGAGAAAACAAAAATATTGGCAAGAATATTAGGGATCAAAGGTCGAAGATAACACAAGTTGGGGCATTGTAATTTGAGCAATGATCATCCCAGTAAAGATAGCTCTAAGATTCTAACAAATAAAAATGAAGATCAAGGGGAGGATGGAACGCATGATATGATGGAGAAGTATGAAAGTTCAACGAGGATCACAAAAAGGCTGGACTTAGACGAGAAAGCATGCCTAGATGAAGAAATCTCAAACACTAATGACTAATAAAAAACTAGAATATTGAGCCTGTCTTCAAACTCAAAGACTTTGGGGACCTTCTATAGAAATTGGGGGAAAGATGGAGAAGATCACAAATGCAAAATGGGACTAAGGGAGAAGTAGAAAATAGGAAATGGAAAATTTAGTCAATAACATAGATTATTACAAAGAGGGGACATGAAAAATTTTAATCATGTTAAGGAAATGCTTAGTCATGTCCCTTGGTTTGTCCATTCTTCGTTACCTATTTTCAAAACCTATAGTTGGGACTTTGTCATACTTCATGAAAATTCCTTTGAAGTCCTATTTTTGTTTGAGGTTCTTGGTTTACCCCTACAATGTTAGAGATTTTTGAGCTAGATAGCCATTATATAGGCAAGTATTTTTCTATTAAACCAAAACAAGAATATAAGCTCCCACTATATAGATCAAGATAAGCACACAAGCTTGATGAGCAGAAATGAAACTTGTCAAAAATGAAATCCAAAATCTATTACAACCAAATGGTTCAACAACTAGCTAATAGAACATATTTTATATTCAAAAGAGAAAAAATGAGAACAACTCTAAAGTTGTTGAAGAAACCAATTTACTTCAAACTACCGATGAAGAAAATAATTGACAATTTCATTTATCTTCTTGGAGAAAAACCTAGAAAATTATTTTTGGTTTGGTTGTTTAGGGGATTTCCTTAGTCAAATGCTTGTTTCAGTACTTGTACATCCACAACAGTTGAGGTTTTTAAAAGAGATTCAAAGAAATCCAAATATGAGTTTGAAAACAAAAAAGTTGCAACTTGTGATAAAAATAATTCAATATCAAAACATTAACACCTGGAGCATTCAAATGTTAATGTAAATTTAAAAAGAACAACAAAATGGAATAAAATCATCTCGAACCTTTGAGAAATATCTAAGAATCATTGTTTAAAGATTTTTATTCAATTCTGCAAAGAGAGAATGACATGAAAAGTAGATAAAATCTTGTTGTATCTCCAATGGTGAATGTTGCTTCAAGAGTTGTGAGAGCCAAAATCCATGAAAGAGAAAAATAAAACTTTTTTTCAAACAAGTTTGGTTCGTTTTTGCTCAATGTGACTACATGTAGGAGCTCTACATCCAAAAAAATTGTGGGAAGGTAACACTCCAATGGCCACTAGAATCATGAATTTTCACATAACACTAACACGCAGGTGTCTATGCAAAACACTCTCATCTAGAAAATTTTGGACACAAAGAACAAGGAACATCATGAAATTAGAAAAATGAAGAATTTAGGTGCTAACATTTTGAAACTAAACACTTTACATCAAAAGGCTAAAAAGAGTGCATCATGTAGCGTGAAATTGCAAGGGTATACAATTTATGACAATACATTTTCCCCCCACTTTTGTAGGTATATGCTAAATATGCATGCTATCACACATGTTACCCAAGGATACTTTGGAGGATGTAAAATTTTAAGGGTGGGTGCATGGAAATGGGTAGCCAATTTGTGGCCACTTTCAAAAAAAGTTTTGAAAAGTCATAATGTGAGTGCGTTATTGCATGTTAAAAGAAAAAAAAAAGTTAAAGTCACTCATTTTGATTTCGTCTGTGTTTTTTCTTCTCCCCGCAACCAAAACCCCCATTTTTTGCACTCGTGTTCTAGGAGGAGGCATTGTGCAAAAATCTTCGCCAACAATTGCTATTTCTTCGCAATGATGGCACCACGATGACGAGGAGGTGTGAGAGGTAAGGATTGTTTGCTTTTTGTTTTAAATTTGTTAGTTTTAGGTTGTATTTGATATAAATTTGTTTGAATTTTTAGGAGATGCAAATCAACCTACAAACCCTCAAAATCCTCAATAAGAAGAGAAACCAAATCCTCAAGAATAAAATCAACCACAACAACAACCTCCTCCACCAATCACTCAACCCCCTCCTGGCACTCAACAAAATTTAATGAGTGAAATTGAGAACAACAAAAAGAAAATTGAGGATTTAATCAATAGGTTGAGTGATCCAAATCGTTCAACCGCATAAAGAATGGCCCTAGCAAATTCGTTGAAAGATATGTTAAAAAATGTAGATTCAATTAGCAAACAAATAACTGCATGGCAAGATAGGAGGTAGGCGGCTAGGGATTATTATGCGAATAAACTATCATATAAAGATGTAAAGGATTTAAAAATTACAAAAGGTGATTTGTGCTCATTATTCACTGACCCAGGCATAAATCAAAATCTTACCCTCCATGCGAAGAGGTTTCCTATTCATTGGTGCCACCACCAACAAATTAGGAACCATTTTTATGATAGGTGGTACATGGTCTTCGATTACCCATTGTGCAACAATTGTGAAGTCCCGCAATATTTCCTTAGGAAACTATACAGTGAGTTCATATTGAACAAAATCCCAAATTATTTCGATATGAGGGATTTCCAGGGGAGAGGTGGGGGGTCGGCTCAAGATAGACCCAGTGCACAGTCAAATCCTACATGGAAAGGTAGACGAGCTCTTGCTAGGCCACCTCGTGAGCACGTTGTTATGCCTTCCATAGTGAAGGAAAGTGTCGATGGAGAGACATTGCAGGAAATCAACACTTTGACCTAGAGTGTCATCCATCATACTAGCCCTATTCTATAGCACCATCTAGAGGAGTCTTTGAGTGATGGCCTTTGAACCCATGTGTGTCAATCTTGCGGGGAAACTTGTTCATATGACCCCACTGACACTCAGGAGGTTGCTATGCAGGATCCGTCTGCAGCTATGGAGATGGAGAGGGCAGCTGACATTTTGTATGAGGCATATGGGATTGATAGTCAGGTAAAAGTTAGCATGTTCATTTAATTTAATTTTTTTAATTTTGATTTTGAAATGCAAGATTAACTAAATTTTTTTTATGATTTTAATAAAATTGCAAGGTCACAATGTTGATACTGGATACACCAGCCCCTCAATTACTTATTTCTATACTACACCTATCGTTGGGGTATGTAACTAGTAAACAATTATAAATTTATTACATGTTAATAGCATTGTTTTACGAATGGTATTTTAATATGCGATTTTGGATGTTGAACAGGCTAATATTGGAGGTTTCAAGGGAACACTTCCCAGTGCTAGTGGATTTACTCAAACCTACATGGAGGTAATAGAATAAAGAGTTTAACTAATGAATTATACTTAATAGATTTGTGTAGTTTATATGCACCTCGTTGATTACGCTGAATAATTTGTTGTTTTATTTTCAGTTGTTGCAAGCCGAAACACCTCTGAATGTGACGAGGGCAATGGATATTGGTGTTTCATTTTCTATACAATCCTCGATGGCTTTGATAGGGGAGGTATGAGGCAAATTAGTAAATTTCAATTTGCATTCATTGTTATAGATGTTAGTTAGTGAAAAATCAAACCATTATTGATTCGTAATTTAACTTCTATTTGTATGGTTTTTATAGGGCTTGAGCATGCCTGAGCATGGGTGTGAGAATATTTCCCTCATGGAGAGAGATTATGAGATGGCAGTAAGTGATTATTTTGTCAAATATATCATTTTTTATAATGTAATTTCTATATATTCATGTCTTTACTTCTTATTGTAACAATTAAAACTTCACCATGAACTAAACACTAGGAGGAGCAGTAGGAGCACTCCTCAAGCGTAGCAAAAATGAGTGACAGACCTATCGCCATCCGATCAAAAAGCAAAGGGAAATAATTTATTTCCAGAGCATGGAGAGCAATGACTTTTGATTCCAGAGCCTTTGTTGTATACCTACATGGAAATTTTGTACATATTTTATATTGGACATATTTGACATTGTATGCCTATATGGCATTCTCGTAAGCCTATATGGCTATTTTGTACATATATTTCATACTTATATTGGCATATATTGATGTATGCCTACATGGCTATCTGGTTAATAATAATATCTTTTATCAATGGTGTCCATATTTTCATTCTAAATTGATGGTTCAATAGAGATCAGTTGTGTGTATTCAAGTGCATACTTTACAACTTACGTGTATACTTTGTGAATTACGTGTGTTCCAATGTATACTTTGTGGCTTACATGTTTTCATGTGTATACCTTGTATTCGTGCATATACTTTGTATTAATTTGTGTATACTATGTATTTGTGTGTATACTTCAAGGCTTATGTGTTTTTGAGTACTTGTGCTTCCCTTATTCATTTGTACATTCTTGACTTATTCACATGTATACTTATTAATTGGTTAGCCCTAGCATTGATCATTGTTGTCCTTCATGGTTTGTCTTGAATATTAATTGATTGATGCTAAACAAATTTATCTAAAAGAAAAAAATGCGTTTTCAATTGGTATTCCATGAAATGATTCATAAAAAGATTCTAAGATGTTCTTGATGCGTCACCATATAAACACGTCAAAAGATTTATATGTCAACTTTTTGCAATATTATTTCTTGTATATGAAATGGACTCAAGAGAAATCAAGTTATAATTTATAATACAAATAAGAAATGGACTCAATGTTGTACTAGACCCCCAAATAGGTCTATTTAACAAAGCAACATGCTCTCAATCACTCTTCCAATTGCAAAGCACCATTGGGCAGCATTTACCATTCTGCAAATCCACAAAATCCATAATTTTTAGGGCGTGATTGGCCCTCTAACCCCACTATCCTCTAAACCCTCACTTTTCTCAAATTTCACGAGGGTTTACTGAAAAAACCCATATCTAGATGTCATACAACCTCAAAACCTCTTCCAACACTCTTCATTCTACCTGCACAAACTTAATTGACCACCAAATTATGCTACACCTTGAATTTACCCACTTTTACTCCCTCAAACCTCTCTTTTTAATTTAAAACCCCTCTATTCCCGATTACGGCATCATACCATAACATACTTTGACCTTGCTTGTCCTTTTTAGACAATTTGATCAAACTCCACAACCTCACCCTATTTCCAACCTATTCTAACTTATTCTCAAGCAATTTCTTCTTTTCACCTCGTCTAGCCTTACTTTTAAGGCCTAAATTCTGAACCTTGAACAGGGGCAGCATTAGTAATCTCTTCCAATGCCTTTACCAATGCTATTTTATTATTTGTACTTACATAATTGACTCAAATGACCCCACACTAACTCAAAACTAAAAGCAAGATTACAAAATGGGATATCATGGCCTTATTTGACATTATAATGACTAAAACCACTAAACTAGACCTTCTTCATCAAATGGAGGAACAAGGTGCTATGTACCAATGATCATACGCTTTTTGTGTGGAATAATCAAACTTCTCAACCATTGTTTGTATGTTTCTCTTTTCCATTGTTTTGCATGCCATCATAAGGGATCAAGTCGGTTGAACACAACTCGGATCAATTCTGTATGTTTGGGTGCAAAAGAGGACCATGCCTAGCATAAACCTACCTATTGAGATGCATTGGAGCAGTTAGTTTGGTCACACAAATTGCAAAACGAAAGTTGCACCACTTTGCAACTTTACACTACTTCCATTTGACACTTTTTCCATCAAGTGAAAACTGGACACCACAAGAAAGCGACTTTGAGATAACAAAAACTAAGAGAGCTTATTATAGAGGGGACCAACATGATCTCGTAAGCTCAGATGGATATTTCGTAAGCTTCACGATTTCTGAGTAATAGCCCATCAAAGTTTACTTCCCTTTTGCACTTTGGACCCTTAAGGGATCGATCTGGTTGAACGTAGCTCGAAGCGATTCCGTGTGTTTAGGTGTGAAAGAGGGGCGTGCCTAGCGTGAACATACATATTCGGACACTTTGGAACAGTTTTTTTGGTCACACGAGTTGTAGAATGAAAGTTGCACCACTTTGCAACTTTGCACTGCTTGCATTTGACATTTTTTCCATCAAGTGAAAATTCGCCGCCACGGGAAAACCACTCTGAGATAGCCAAAACCGAGAGAGGTTTTTGTAGAGGGGCCTAACACGATCTTGTAGAATTAGATGAGAAGTTTCTAAGCATCATGGTATCCAAGTAACAACATGTTGAAGTTTGCAGCCATTTTGCACTTTGGACACTTAAGGGATTGATCCGATGGAACGTAGCTCAGAGCGATTCTGCGTTTTTGGGTGTGAAAGAGGACCATTCCTAGCATAAAAATACCTATTCAAACATGTTGGAATAGTTCATTTGGTCACACGAGCTGTAGAACGAAAGTTGCACCACTTTGCAACTTTGCATTGCTTGCATTTGACACTTTTCCATCAAGTGAAAATCCGTCGCCACAGGAAAACCACTCTAAGATAGCCAAAACTGAGAGAGGTTTTTGTAGAGGGGCCCAACATGATCCTATGGGATTAGACGATAATTTTTTAAGCATCACAGTATCCAAATAATATCATGTTGAAATTTGCAGCCATTTTGCACTTTGGACCCTTAAGGGATCGATCTGATTGAATGTACCTCAGAGCGATTTCGTGTGTTTGGATGCAAAAGAGGAGCATTCCTAGCATAAACATACCTATTCAGACATGTTGGAACAGTTTTTTTGGTCACACGAGTTGTAGAACGAAAGTTGCACCACTTTGCACTACTTGCATTTGACGTTTTTTCCATCAAGTTAAAATTCGCCGCCATGGGAAAACCATTCCGAGATAGCCAAAACCAAGAGAGGTTTTTGTAGAGGGGTCCAACATGATCCTATATAATTAGATGATAATTTTCTTAAGTTTCACGGTATCCGAGTAATAGCATGCTGAAGTTTGCAGTCATTTTGCACTTTGGACCCTTAAGGGATCGATCTGGTTGAACGTACCTCAGAGTGATTTTGCGTGTTTGGGTGTGAAAGAGGACCATTCCTAGCATAAACATACCTATTCAGATGTGTTGGAACAATCCACTTGGTCACACAGATTGCAAAATGAAAGTTGCACCACTTTGCAACTTTGCACTGCTTGCATTTGACACTTTTTTCATCAAATGAAAATCCGTCGCCACGGGAAAATCACTCTGAGATAGCCAAAACTGAGAGAGGTTTTTGTAGAGGGGCCCAACACAATCTTGTAAGATTAGACAAGAATTTTCTAAGTTTCATGGTATCCGAGAAACAACATGTTGAATTTTGCAGCCATTTTGCACTTTGGACCCTTAAGGGATCGATCTGGTTGAACGTAGCTCGAAGCGATTCTGCATGTTTGGGTGTGAAAGAGGACCATACCTAGCATAAAAATACCTATTTAGACACATTGGAATAGTCTTCTTGGTCACACGAGTTGCAAAATGAAAGTTACACCACTTTGCACTGCTTGCATTTGACACTTTTTTCATCAAGTGAAAATTTGTCGCCATGGGAAAACCACTCTGAGATAACCAAAATCGAGAGAGGTTTTTGTAGAGGGGTCCAACGCAATCTTGTAGGATCAAACAAGAAGTTTTTGAGCATCATGGTATCCAAATAACAGCATGTTGAAGTTTGCAGTCATTTTGCACTTTGGACCCTTAAGGGATCGATCCGGTTGAATGTACCCCAAAGCAATTCCGCATGTTTGGGTGTGAAAGAGGACCATGTCTAGTGTAAACATACCTATTCAAATGTGTTGGAATAGTCTATTTTGTCACATGAGTTGTAGAACGAAAGTTGCACCACTTTGCAACTTTGCACTGCTTGCATTTGACGCTTTTTCCATCAAGTGAAAATTCGCCGCCACGGGAAAACCACTCCGAGATAGTCGAAACCGAGAGAGGTTTTTGTAGAGGGGATAAACACAATCCTATATAATTAGACAATAAGTTTCTTAAGTGTTGCAGTATCCAAGTAATAGCATGTTGAAGTTTGCAACCATTTTGCACTTTGGACCCTTAAGGGATCGATCTGGTTGAACGTACCTCAGAGCAATTTCGCATGTTTGGGTGCGAAAAATGACCATTCCTAGCGTAAAAATACCTATTCAAATGCATTGGAATAGTCCACTTGGTCACACAAGTTGCAAAACGAAAGTTGCACCACTTTGCAACTTTGCATTGCTTGCATTTGACACTTTTTTCATCAAGTGAAAATTCACCGACACGGGAAAATACTCTGAGATAGCCAAAACTGAGAGAGGTTTTTGTAGAGGGTCCCATCACAATATTGTAGGATTATACAAGAAGTTTCAAAGTGTCATGGTATTCGAGTAACAACATGTTGAAGTTTACAGCCATTTTGCACTTTGGACCCTTAAGGGATTGATCTGGTTGAATGTAGCTCGAAGCGATTCCGCGTGTTTGGGTGTGAAAGAGGACGATACCTAGCATAAAAATACCTATTCAAATGCATTGGAATAGTATTCTTGGTCACACGAGTTGCAAAATGAAAGTTACACCTCTTTGCAACTTTGCACTGCTTGCATTTGACACTTTTTTCATCAAGTGAAAATTCGCCGCCATGGGAAAACCACTCTAAGATAGCCAAAATCGAGAGAGGTTTTTATAGAGGGGCCCGACACGATCCTGTAGGATTAGATGATAATTTTCTAAGCATCATGGTATCCAACTAACAGCATGCTGAATTTTGTAGCCATTTAGCACTTTGGACTCTTAAGAGATCGATCTCGTTGAACGTACCTCGGAGCGATTCCACGTGTTTGGGTGTGAAAGAGGACCATGCCTAGCATAAATATACCTATTCAGATGCATTGAAATAGTCTGCTTGGTCACACAAGTTGCAAAACAAAAGTTGCACCACTTTACAATTTTGTACTAGTTGCATTTGATGTTTTTTCCATCAAGTGAAAATCTACCGCCACATGAAAATCTCTCAGAGATAGCCAAAATCGAGAGAGGTTTTTGTAGAGGGGCCCAACGCAATCTTGTAGGATAGGATGATGAGTTTCTAAGTGAAAGAGAATATTTTTTATGGGGTTTGTGTCATTGCCCCTGTACATTTTCATGGAAAAAGGCATGAAAAATGAGGTTTCACCCTAGGGTTTGATAAAATATTGCATGTAGAGATTGGGTGATTGTCTTTTGAGTTTTTGTAGGTGATTTTAAGAAGGTCTAAGGTGGTGGCATGTTCTAGTAAGGTGTGGAACCATTCCTTTCAGTAAACCCCCCTCATACTAGCATAAAATAAGGATTTTGTGGTTTGGCATGGTGGAGGGAGTTTCGCCTGAGAAAATTATGGATCTGAGGGTTTGGATACATTATAATTGCTGCTTCGATAAGTTTAGGGGGTTGTTGAATGTTTAAAGGTATGTTCCTCTGTAAATTAGGCCTAGTTAGCCTAATGATGACAACGAAGAAGGTCATTTTTGATGCACATGTTCTAAGACAGTCACTATTGATTTTGAAGTATGTTTTGTAACTCAATAATAGCTATCTAGATTAGTCAAATTTTTTTGAATTCATTTGAGAATTTTTCCTCAAAACACCACTTGGAGCCACACTGTTCACTTGGAAATTCATCATAAAACCTTGTAGCAGCAACTCCACCTTTGTTTCTTGAATTCCCATGGACATATAAACACACACACACCTAAAAAATATTAAGAATAGCTTACTCCACTGATCTAAACTATCAAATTCGGGTGGAGTAGTCATTATTGGTTACCTACACTCTCAAAACCCCAATCTTAAGGGTTTACATATCGAGTTGAGAAAAATCAATTCAAACTAATGATAAACTCAATGGATACCCTCCTAAATAGATTCAAATGAAAGCTACTTCACTATTCTACTTTAAACAAAAATATTCAAGTCCTTAAACTACTGTACAGGTTGTACAAGTTAATGAACAACTGGAAAAACTCATAAAATCACTAAAATAGGGACTTTATTAATTGTAAATATTCAAGAATACAAAAGATCTTTGTTTTGCTTGACCTTACATGCTTTATATAACTTCCCTAATCACCTAATGACCTCTTTGAGACTTTGAATACATTACATATGACCTTCACATGACCTTTTTCATATTGTTTACATTTCAAAATTCATTTTTTGCAAATTTGCCTATTGAATGCATTTAGAGAACAAGGTGCTACTGCACCAAACATGAACTCCAAAATTATAGTATTTGAGTAAATCTCATTATAATTAAATCTCATTACAATGCCTTAGGTACTTCATTCTCACAGATCTTTTACAATGTCAATCATACATTCGAGATTCTCTTTAAATGTCTACATCATAGGTGCTCATTATGAGGTTAACTTCAATAGAGTAACTTGAGATTCCCTCGCTAAACTTCACATGCTCTTTTATAATGACTTGAAATAAAAATTGAGATTTGTCAAGATCATCAAAATAAGGATGTTGCATTGCTTTTTTGTGTAATGCCCCGCCACACAACCCTAGAGGAAATTGCAAACAACTACTTAAACGGACTAATTTTTTAATTTTTTTAAGTACAATTAATAAGCAAGTTCACTAACTAATGCCAAGAACCTCTAAGGTTACGAGACAAAGGTTATATAGAACCTCAACAAAAAACATGAATCTAAACCATGTCAATTATTTAATTAAGAAATAAAACACATACATTCCAAATAAGATAATTACATCAAGCATAAGAGATAACTTTCAATTGCATTTATCCATATTAAACAATAAGATTACATCTCTCATTCCCTGAATGAGACAAGTCCAATAAATATAATTACAATTACAACTTCCCACCTCGATAACAAATGAGGGGTAATAAATCATAAGAACAACTGAAATAAAATAAAGCAAGAACTGAAATTGAATCCCACGAGCTCTCCAACTGGAAGTCTCATACACACGAACATGAAAAAATCCCAACGGATTTAGGTGCACGCCACCCAACCAAGTGGAACCCAAAGGCCCACCCCCCATGCTAGGAGATAGTAACAAGGAATCCTAGCCAAGGCCATCTACCTCTAGACATAGACTAACACATAACTGAACCAAATTAACACAATCAATCACATGTACCACACAAGTACAACATAAGTACAACTCTAACATGGTCACATTGCTTCCAAATATAAAGCGGATTAAGTATGTTACGAGAACCATACACACAGAATCAAATACCAATTGTGGTCACATCAGGTATGTTAAGGAAACCATACCCATAAATTCAAGTACCAACTTTGTCCTAGACAAAGTGTCATCACACAACTCGTCATGGGATTACCTCTGAGAATCTTCATAGGTTCCAGCTCCCACTAAGGGTTATCCTAGCGGCCTCAACTGAATCTCAGCCCCCATACTCACTCATGCGGAATCAAATACTTTTCATACAGACAAAATAGATGACCTTTCCATTCCAGGCCTTCCCACCCATCCCAAGTCTAAACGAGCCCTTGTGTCTATGAGTGAGGCAAAATTATCTTGATTAGTGAGAATTTAGTCTTAATCTTCTAAGTATTGTTTTAGTTATCACTTGATTAACCACGTCTGAAGGTTATCCAGTTTACCTCTTTGGGCTCTAACGCCTATCGAAAGCCACTCTTCTACTTGACAACACACAATTGAACCAATTACCAAGGGAACCCAAGTGCATACAAAATAGATATACAACCACTCCAACTCTAAGAGGAAACATAAAATCAAACTCACTCCAAACACTGGAGGTAACAAACATAACAAAGCCACCCTTACAAGGAGTCACAAATCACACAAACCACTCCTTTGACAAGAGGCACAAAACATCCCCATTCGTGGGAACCGATAATAACATTGACATAACCTCATGCACTACCCAAGGGAAATAATAAACGGTTGAACTCACAAAATTACAACCCCCCCTCCTCTAAGGATCCTCTGGAAGACTTAACAAAATAAATATACATTTAACCCATTTCCCCAAAACATGAACATCAAGGGATAAAACCACCTAAAGCAATTGCGAGGAAATAAACTAATTTTGGATATATTAAATCCATTTCCCATAATCAACTTCAGTATTATAATGCCTCAATAAAACTTAATTTAATGTCTTGTCAAGACAAAGGATGAAATTTAAACCAAACATTTAATTTCCTAATTGCCTTTAAATAATAAAATAAGCATTTTCATCTATAACTCATAACATATCGCTTTAAAATAAATAACCGTTTGTCCTTGCAAACTAAATCATTTTAAAATTTATCAATTACTTTCGTTATTAACACATTACTTACAAATCCAATATTTGTCCTTTTCAAATCTATTATTTTAAAATAAAATCAATAATTTGACTATAAACACAATATTTTAAATCTTTCAATTACATTTAAATCAAATCAATAATTAGACTTTTGCACATAAATTTAAATTTCACAATTACATTTAAATCAAACATCATTTAAAATAATATTTTAATATATGTATATATTTAGAAAATATATATACATATATCAAAATAAATAACACAACTAAATAAATAAATAATATTATAATACTATATAATATAATATTAATAATTTACTACATATTATAATAAATATAATACATATTAATATTATAAATATAATATTAAATATTATAATATTAAAAAGTTTTATCTTATATATTTTTTTTTGAAACCTCTCAAAAGCCTCTGGCCGCGCACACACATGAGGTTTAGGGTTGGTCGCGCTTTAGCGTCGGCGTTATTTTCTGGCCGCCATTTTACACAGTGGGTGGCGGTTTATGTGGTGGGGCGGTTTACCAGTCGCCCTCTTGGCGGTGGCGACGGGGGTGTGGGGAGCGCGCTCCCTCCACCCTCCCATGGGGGGGGGGGGGTGATCCCCGACCCTCCTCAAAAAAATCTTTTTTTTTTTTTTTTGTATTTTCTTTTAATAAAAACAACGGCTACGAATTTTTTTCGAAATCTGAGCACCTCTTAGGGGTTTTTTAGAAATTTTAGACAGCATAACTCCTCTGAGATGAAATTTTAAAGGAAAAGAACGGGTATATATATAAATATATATATAACCAAATATATATTTATATATGTATATACATGGATTCAACATCCTTTTAAGAAATTGAAGAAATAAATTGAGCAAATAAAATTGAAATTACAGCCAAGAACATTTTCTTTTGTTTTGAGAAATTTAACTTTCAAATACAAATTTCAAGTTTTGAAAACAAGATTCAAGATGGGTTTTCTTTGCAATCAACAAAGTTTATAAACATTTTTCAAACCACAAGTAAAATTATGTGAATATTTTCAAAATAAAAATGATTTAATGAAAAGAAAACTTGATTCCACCAAGCTTGATAGGTTGTCAATCGTGCTCTGAAACCTCTCCTTGATTTCAGCTCCTCCAAGAAATCAAACTTGTTTCTCCAAATTCCAAAACTCCCAAATCAAAATCCCTTCCTCCTTTGTTTTTTCAATTTTTCATCCTCCCTCAAACAAAAAACTCCATGAAATTCCATAATAACCAAAAATAAATGAAAAATATCTCTACAACCACCATAATCAATTTTCATAAACAAAACCAGAAAATATCTCAAAATATCTTTCTTTTTCAATCTTTTGAATTCAAAATTTTCTAAAAGAAATACAAATTCCTTTTCTTTAATTTATCAATTTCAACAATATATCCATAACTTTAAAATGAATAACATAACTCATTTCAACAAAATCAATTTATTAATTAATAAAATAAATCTAATACAAGATTAAATTATTTATTAATTAATAAATTAAATCACATTTCTAACATATAATCAGATAAATTCACTCACCAACTTAACTATAAAATCATATATTTTAACATTTTTCTAATTTTCAATTTTAAATAAAATCAAGGCCAGATGAACAACATTAAGGCAACTTAACTTGACTAAAACCCGACGACACACTGTGACTAGGGTGACGACTTGGCACGAAAAACCTAGCTACTATCTCCCAATCAAATATCGTTGGGCATTGGACATGCTCAAACCTGTGAAACCAGGTGGAGTCGATGTCCTGTACCTGTCAACCAGCGAACAAAGAGTATATCCACATGCATAAATATGTCATAAATAAGGCACACCGTGAAGGGAAAATCACGGAATTGCAGGGCGCTTGCAAGCGAGTGATGTGATACCGTCCCCTTCACCAATACAGTGTAACTAACTGACAAATCTAATCATACTAATATAATCCAAAGCATAAAACATCATTGATTCAAACATCCATAATGCTAATCCAGAACATGCCATAATGATAACATCATAATAAAATACCATCACATCAAAATATAACATTCACATCGCTTTACAGATAGTGGTCAAATAGTAACCGAGTACCAACGTCAAAGTACAAACATAAAACACACATGATAAGATATCCGAATATCTAGAAATACATCAAAGCAACAAAACACACAAGAACACACTGTCCAACCAGAAGGCAAAACGGAGGGGTATTACATTTTTGGCTAAGATTCTCTTTGATGGCTCATAAATCAGCATTTTCTATAATGAGAGATCAATCAATTTTTAGTAGTTTACTTACAAATACGCAAAGTAAAAGAGAAAAAGAAAAAGCATCCAAAATGGAAATGAAATGAAAATAGATGGAAGGCACTTACAAATAGGCATGCAGGTCTCACAACTTAGTCACTCCTGGTCATACATCTTCACTGGGAATTTCAACATACCTATTGCACACAACACCTCTCATGAATAGAGTAAGTTGAAATTTGAGATGCTTTTATAATGTCTACATCATAGTTGCACTTGATAAGGTTAACTTCAAATGAATAACTTGAAATTACCTCACCAAACTTTGCACACACTTTTCTAATGGCTTAAAATCATGATTGAGATTTGTCAAGATCATCAAAATAAGGATGTTGCATTGCTTTTATGGCTGACATTCTCTTGGATGGCTCATATATCTGCATTTTCTGCAAGGGGACACCAATCACTGTTTAGCAGGCTACTTACAAATATGCAAAGTAAAAGAAGATGATAGCATTGGCATCAAACAAATTAATGTGCATACAAGTATAAATTAATAAGAACCAATGTGCATATACTCACAAATTAATCCAATGAATCATCTAGGTCTACTCTACTCTTTATTGTGTCAAGTATTGCCTCATGGTTAGACTCATGGACCTTCCATAAGGTCTTGTTCAAAGGTCTACCCCCATATTTGGTCAAACAAACATTGGATGCCACAACAAGGCTCGAGTAATAAAAAATCTTACAATTTGTGTCAAAGTCTTGAAACAGCCAATGTTTAACACTCAAATGTGGGTACCTTCTAAGCCATGTTCCAATAACCACAACTAATCCTGTAGGGTATTCGATGTTTTATCCATCTATAATTGGGGCCTCCAATTTATTTTTGGCCTCAACACAATGACACAAGTAATAGTGTGTTCCCTCTTCATTACCTTCATATGTAATAACTGCATAAACATGCTTTGCATTGACATGTGCAACAAATCTCTTGAAATTAGTCAACATTACGAATACACTACAAAGTAAGATAATGATATACAATTTCAACAACTAAGCAAGTAGATATATCACCTGGTTGAACTAGATCTGATACGTGGTCAAAGTCGACCAATGATTCCATCTATGTCAGTTCCAATGCTGTCAAAGGGCGATACGTGTGAAGTGGGCTAAGATAACTTGTCAACCATTTTTCAACCCACTCCCCTGACTCACAATCATTCCAATCTTTCACTGTACATGAATAACAAAAGCATGCCATCTTTCGTGTATCGATACTCCATGAACCTGCATTTGAGCTAAGGAAAGAGTGTAGCTCACTCGATCTTATTAGTGTACAACAATCCTCATATGGTGCAATGTTAGTATCATCCATCAACCAAAAAAATATACGAACTGAAGATGTACCTTCATTACCTGGACCCATCAAAGCATTACACTCGACGATTCACTTTGCATTGTCTTTATACTTTAACTCTTCTTGTGCTAATGCTCTTTTCACACATGCTCCTATACCATCATGCTCCCCCTTTCCATGTTCGGCCTCACAAAAGTTCCACATATGTTGAACACCTGTAATGGCATGCATCTTGCACAACCAATAGAACATGTGCAAGTTCTTGAACTGTGTTGCAAGTTATCCAACCATATTATATGTTAGTCGTATGTTATACCCCTCTAAGCCAAACCATTGTAGAACATCTGGAAGCAACCTTGCATGAACTCTAGAGAATGTGTGCGATCATCACTAATGTAAAAGTGGTACTCCCTCAATACCTTCATTTGGTCATATGTACTATCAGATGCATGAATGAATGCTATGTGCACAAATATCAAAACCTGTGTGGAGTTTTAATACTATGACTACACCTCACATTGTGCTTGTAGAGTGTAGTTCTCCATAAATTCAACCACTAATACTATGTTACCAACTGGAAAGGTTTCCTTGCATAGCTTGAATTGTGCGTCCAACCATCGGGCTCTATGGGTATGCATTGCATACTTAGATACTATATTGTCGAGAAACATGGACATAAATTAGTACACTAGAATCTTCTCAATAACCAAATCACACCTTTTTGCTTGAGACCCATCTTTTGTGGCATATTCCACTATTTTATACTTTTTGAGCTCTACTAGTTTTTGTAGGAGTTGAGAAAATACAACTTCACAAACCCTGAAGATCGCCTGCTTGCAAATAACCTGTCACAAAAGAAGAGATGGAGACAAACAAGCAAGGGTTCTCTGAAAATTGAAAATGTATATATCAGAGAGAATGAGAAAATGAATTGATATGAAATACAATGGGATTAATCCTTATAAAAAGGAGATCATGCAAACCCTAATAGAAGCCCTAATAGGATAACATTTAATAATTAATATAATTATTATATGTCACTTTATGCAAACTAACGTGAAATCTTAAGAAGGGAATAAAGGTAACTTAATCAACATAATCAAGTTAAAACCTTTACTCTAACACCCCCCTTAAGATGAGCAACAGTGCAGCTACAAACAAATGCAAGAAAGCAAATGTAACTATAATGCAAGAAGGCAAACATGGGTCCCGGCAACTAGGCCAGATCAAGTACCCAAATACAACCAAATCTCTGTAAAGAGGAGAAATAGAGAAAACCTCATGGGAAAAAGCTCTACTCCAAAAAGAGATGTAGAAGGCCAAAAAAGAACATCACTGAAGCAGAAAAAGCTGCAAACAACTGTAGAAAGATGACTGCTATGGTGTTGAAGAACCTCCATTGAAGATAAGATGATCAGGAACAAGAAGACAACAATCTGCATGAGTGCCCATACAACACTACTCGAATCAAATGGCAAACAAAGGCAAACACCTAGAACGAAGATACAGATGGCACAAGAACCAATAGTCTGAAACACTGATCAACTGAGAATGGAAGATCCCTTTCAAGGCGAAACCAAGGAAGAATTAGCACAAATAGTATAATAACCCCCCCATAATGTTGAACTGGGAGAGCCTGACAGATCCACTGAAATGATGTGAAACACCCTGTAGTGCATGTGGAAGAAGAAACAACATCTGAAAGTGCGCAAGATAGCACCTGCAACTAAAAAAGTGGTGTGCAAAATAAAACACACATGCATGAGGCTAGAATCATATGGATCCATGGTCGTCGTAGAGGGACACTCACTGGACAAAGGTGTGATGGCAAACAAAGGCAAACTACACAACCCCCCAAGGTATGGATTCACTATCGTCGTGGAGGGACACTCATCGGACAAAGATGTGATGGCAAAATAAAGGCAAACTACACAACCCCTCATGGCACTTTATAATAATAGTGCGAGTACAAAATATGACACAACCTTATTTGAAAAATCTCCAAAAAATGCATGTACAATAGTGTGGCACTTAATCTCAGTGCGTTTACATAAAAGATAGCTTACAAATAATGCTCAAAATTCTCAAAAGGGACAAAATGCTGGAAATACATGAAGAACAGCCAAAAACAAAGCATCCCATTCAAACAAAAAGTTTCCAAGAGCAAATATGTCCAGGTAATCCACCAGTGTGTGAAAACATAAATAACTGAATAAAATATACCTAGATTGAAATCTAGAAAAATTGCATGGATGAAACTAAAGAGCTCTAAAAGACGGTTCCAACGCTGCTGAGATTGCGAAAAACAGAGAAACTGATCAAAAGTTATGAGTTTGAGACTGAAAATATCCCCTTTGTCTTCAACTGGCTATAGAATGAACCAACAGAAAAATGAAGTGATGAGATCCACACCCTGAAAAGATGAGAAAACCAGCTTTCTGATGATATCTTGTTTGCCAAAAAATGATATCGTATGCCCAAGTTACAGCCTCTAGAAGAAAACAGCTCCAAAAAGGGAAAAAGTCAGCGTTGGGTTAAATTTGACGGTCATACGACCGTCGCAGCAAAAATACTGGCTTAAATTTGATGGCCAAACAGTCGTCACCGTAAAAGTGCGTTGGGACATATTACAATAAAAAAATTGTTTTTTTTTTTCATATATTAAAAACAAATAAAAAAAATTTACAGTGAAAAAAAAATAAATAAATAAAAAATTGAAAAAAAATTGGGGTGGGGGAGGCACGTGGACCCACCCCCACCGCACCCAAGAGGGTGCAGGTCCCTGCACAGGGGACTGCGTAGGTACGGACCTGCACAGGGTACCGCAAGCTTAGGTAGCCGGCCTAAGCAAGTCGTAAAAAGGCTTAAAAAAAAATTCAACTTTTTTTTTAATTTGATTTTTTTTTTAAATCAAATGTTTTACAATGAAAAATTTCTTTTTTGCATAAATAATTTATTTTTTACGAAAAAAGAATTCTAAAACAAAAAAAATATTTTACTAGGAAATTTTTTTATGGATCCGCGCGCAAACGACGGTCGTACGGCTATACTTGTAAAACAAAAATTGCCCTAAAATTTGACTTTGTCCAAAATGGATGAATGAACAATCGATTTAGGGGTTTTGGACCGCTGCAAATGCAATGTTGAGGTTCGTTTGAGCTGAAAATGCTTCAAAAAAGTAGGTATGCCCTGGATCAAAAAACAAGCCCCAAACCCTTGAAGCTCCAAAAATCTTCAAAACAAGAACAGGAAGCAACAAGTCAGGAGCTCTGATACCATGTAGGAGTTGAGAAAATACAACTTCACAAACCCCGAAAATCACCTACATGCAAATAACCTGTCACAAAAGAAAAAATGGAGACAAACAAGCAAGGGTTCTCTAAAAACTGAAAATGTATATATCAGAGAGAATGAGAGAATGAATTGATATGAAATACAATGGGATCAATCCTTATAAAAAGGAGATCATGCAAACCCTAATAGAAGCCCTAATAGGATAACGTTTAATAATTGATATAATTATTAAATTTCACTTTATGCAAACTAACGTGAACTCTTAAGGGAATAAAGGTAACTTAATCAACATAATCAAGTTTAAACCTTTACTCTAACAGTTTTTGTCCCACCTCATCTGTACTTTCCATATGTTGACATACCAGCATATGGTGGAAGCCACCACAATGCTCACATGAACCATCCAAGCATGTTGTCCTATAAAATATTTGGCCATCCTCTATTTCACATAAAAAATTTGAGAAGAACTCTCTTGAAGATTTTGGTGGGGATTTTATGCCACAATCCTGCAAAACATCGTTAGTATGCAAATATAAACATATAGAACGATAAACATCATAATGGTTAGAGAATTTAATATGTAGTCTACAACAACAAGTAGTGCATGTGTGATTTATCTTGAAATAAAAAGGTTTAAGCATTTCAAAAAAAATTTGAGAAATATTAATTTGAGGATAATCATTTTCAAATTTACGAAAAAAATGGGTTTGAGTCATATCCAAAAAATGTTGTGGATGTGGCTCACAATTCTGAAAACCGATTCTCCTTCTTACCACATCCCTTTAATTTGGAGATGGCCTTGTGTTATTCTTCCAATACTCTTCAATTAGTGTTATCAAGGCTTCAAAAACTTCTTTATATTTTCATGGCAGTCTCCTCGAGAATGCCCATAATTCATTTGAATCAGTGCCCTCAATTCTTTTCCGCCTTTGAATGGTTCTTGATAAAAAAATTCTACTAATTCATGTTTTTTCACTCATCTTTCTAATGAGACGAGCTCTCTTTGTTTGATAGCTTACCAAAGTCGATGTAATGACACGTCAGGTGACATTACTATCCTTTGAGCGTGAGGTCCTACCCACACTCTCATAAGAATCCATTAGATTCTTCACAAGAGTGTCTTCACTCAATGCATTTGATGTTCTCAACCCAAGAGTCTTCATGATGTTCCTATACTTTACACCCCGCATCATTTCAACAAATAGTTGACATCTTGCGGTCTCATTTATCCTTTCAAAGAATAATTTCCAAATTTATCAGCATATCTTCTACAAGTGCGTGTTGAAATATTACCTTCCATGTGCTGCAAAATATCATCATCAATATTAATCAAATACTTTGGCTTTCTACGAAAATTCTAGGTGGTGTTCTCCTAGGTACATACATCTCAACATTAGGAATTTCATCAATATTTAATTGAGGTGGGCTAGATTGTGTACCTTCAATCGAGAGTGGAGAAGAAGACATACCTTGAGGTTCATGTGGGGATGATGGCATACCTTCTTCGTCAAATTTGAGTGATGATGTACTCTCAACTTGAGATGTGTTGGATGGTTTCCAATAATATTCACTTGTGGTAGATGGTGTCCCTCCATATTCACTTGAGGTAGATGGTGTCCCTCCATATTCGCTTGTGCTTAATGGTGTCCCTCCATATTCTCTTGTGCTTAATGGTGTCCCTTCATATTCACTTTCTGTAGAGGGTGTGTCTCCAACTACGGTATCTGAATCTTTCTTACCATGATGCTTTCACATTCGTGCCTTTTGTGCTACCAATCCCTTTTCTCTTTTTGATGGTTGAGGTTCCTCTTCAATTGCCTTGTTTTTGTCAATCGTTTCCAATTTCTTCTTTTCATGATATGTTGCCACCTGAACTCTCTCATTCTCTTTGAAGGTTTCGTTCTCTTCATTTGTTAGTTTCCTCTTTGTTCATTTCTTCAGTATGGAAGATAATTTTATCTATAGCATGGTAATGAGATGAATATTAGTTCCTAAAAAATGTATCCATTCAAGTTAATCAAAATATATGTCATTCAAGGCTTCATAAATAATACTTTCAATCATCTTATAAAAGAGTTAACCTAGCATAGACAAAGGTCACATGATTTTTTTCAATCCAAAATGCCTTAAAGAAATTTGGTAATGTGGCATGCCATGATTGCAAGATAGGCTCAAAATGGAAGCGTTGACAAGCATTTAAAATCTCAACTTATATCATATATATATGTATACAAAATGTGGAAGCATACATGGTGTGGGAGCACCATTGAATGAAAATTTTCAATTCAAGAAGTTGGTGTTTAGGCTTTATGAGAACATCAATGCAAAGACTAATTTAGAAGATTTGAAGGAAGGTTGAATTGAAAAATCTTTGTTTTTCAAAAAAAATGTATTTCTTTGTCTTTTGCAGCCTTGGTTCAGACCATACAGAGAGGTTTTGAATATAAATCTTCTTGAATCACTTTGGGGCATGTGTTAACAATGTTTTGTATTTGATTTGAGACTTTAACTCCAATTCTATTGGTAGTTTGGATTGAATTTGTTGCTACAAGTTTGTGTGCCCTAATTAAAGGGTTTTGAAGGTCTCAATTATGTAAATTGGCCCATTCCACTCACTTTGATTACTATAATTTGTGGAATGGGTTTACATCATCAATAAATAGGTGAGGGAATGTTGTTTGTGTGCAGGGGAGGTCTAAAAAGGTGTTGGGCATGAAGCCCTAGAGTAAAATTTTGAGTTTTCTCTAATATTTCAAGTAGTTTTGATATGCTAAAGTGTGTTTTGCATTGGGAAAGCATGGTTTCTTGTTGAATTAAGTTTTTGTAGGCCATTTTAGACCTGTTTGAAGTATTCATAAGATTGTGTGAGGGTTGGATGAGTGTTTTTTAATAAACCACTAGTTTCTTGGGTAAAAAGGAGTGCTTTTCGTGTAGGGGAACCTACACCCTAGGGTCAAGGTAAAATGAGTCTTGAAGGACTAGTATGATTATTTTAGATGTCTTTTGTTTAATATGCAACGAGGAAGTTGCAAAATATGTCAAATTAGGAAAAATGCAACACATTGTCAGTCCATGTCAAGATGGGTAAAAGCAAGGTGCTTGTTGTTCTTGAGTCTAAGATCTTGATCTATGTTAAATAAGGTCTATGATACCACTATTAATATTTATTTAGTTCTTTTGATTCGTTCTAGGTGTTTAGGGGGGAGATTTGGCTTGACATTTGCAAAAAATTGTATTTTTGGCAAAGTTGTTAAGAGATAAGTTAGTTAAGAAGTTAAAAAAATAGTCAAATATGTTGGGGGAGTTAAGTTTGAAGGGAAACAACATAAATATCATTAATTCTTGAATGGAGGCTTCTCTTCAAGATTTGAATCAAATAAAATAAAGGAATTCTTTTATTTTTGTGATTTTCCTATGTTTTCCTGTGTTCTTTCTCTATGTACGGACCTTTACAGGTGTGTGATGCCTTGAAGGTTTGGTAGATAATTGATGCATGACTTTATATTCTCTTGAATTATGTTTGGTGTCTTAATTCCATTTTAGAAGATATTTTTAGTCATTTCTCCAAGTTTGTCTTGTTTTGACAGTGTAAGGGTTTGAGGCTATAATGTATTGATTTTCACCAATCCACCCACTATAATGGATCTGTAACTCTGTGGATTGGTGTGTAATATAATAAGGTAGATTTAAAATGTTTTTGGGAGTCTGGAAGAGCATGGGTTTGGTCGGTGGAGTGATGCACTAGGTTGGGCAAAGCACATTTCTATGTGAAAGTGAATAACCATGATGGTGATTCTGAAAACTAATGAGTGTAATGGCATTGTGAGTGTTTGATAAGTTTTTGTAGAGGTATTGGAGGGTTTTTAGACCCTTGGGAGGACTAGGAGAGGCTTGGAGTTGTGAAATCCTTGAAAACCTTTGTTTTTTCTTATGTTTTGGAGGGTTTCTTGGGACAGTAGGGTAATGACCTTATGTGGGCAAAGTAATCATGAAATTTGTGGTTTGGTATCATGAACATTGACTGTTCTTGGTGTTTGAGTGGAAACCTCACCTTTAAAAGGTACTTCCTTTGCAAATTTGGGCTAATTAGGAACCCTTTTGCTATGTAGGCTTATTGGAAGTCAAACATAGTCCAAAGAAGTCACCCTTGGTTTTGATGTATGTTGTGTGGCCCTGAAAATAGTATCTTAATCAATAATTTATTTGCCAAGTTTTTTGGGAAGTTCTTGAGAAAAGTTCCTAGAACTAAGTTTGGGATACTATTAGGGGAAGCATGCTCAAAGGGTGAATTTTGGTGAGATCTTTTGAATCTATTTTGGAGGTTGATCTGAGATCATTTATTTGTCATTTGGAGTAGGTCTCCATCCCTCTCTGCATCAGTTTTGTGATTTGGCACCTTGGTGAGTGATTTGTTATGAAAACAAATGGTGGAATCCTTGGTTCATAACATATAGATTTCTGCCCTTTTGAGTTTGGTGTTTTGGAAGAGGATTGAAGATAAGGTCCTTTTGTAAAAGAGGCCTAATTTGAGGCCTTGTTGGTGTATAAATCTAGTTTTGATGAAGTTGTAACAAAGAAGCCTATTATGGATTGTATGAATTGTTAATTGTGAATTGTTGTTGTTGGTTGATTTTGTGTTGAGTTATGTTACAGGACCTCCCCTGATTGCATCAATACACAAGGTAAGTCAATTGTTAAATTAAAAAATGCCTCAAAGAGATGTGGTTTTGGAGCACTAGGGGGGTTTGAGAGTCTAAGAAGGTTCATTATGACTACTCCACGATCTAGGCTTTGTAGTTCGGTGGAGTAGGTTGGTTTTGGGCTGTGTAAGGTGTGTGCATGTTTTTTTGTGTAGGGGAAAACAAGAATCCATCATTTGGTTGATGTCCTCTCACGAAATACATAAGTTGACTCCTTGTGAAAAATGATGTTATGACTACAAGAATTAAAGAGCCCGATGGATCGGTGGTTTGTGAATGTGTATTTGGTTTATTTCAATCAATAACATGTTGATTATAGTGTCTTGGATGTTTGGATAAAGGTTGGTAGTTACCTTCCATGATTTTTTGTTATGTTTCCATGTAAGTTGCAGCATTGAGTTCTTGAATTAGTGAATCATGAATGAATTGAATGGTTTTGAGTTTCTAATCAGGTTTATGCTATGTTACAATCAATTTTATGATGGTTAATCTATTTTGTGGAAATATGAAATCAAGTGAAATTGAAGGATTTTGATGAAAATATGATTGAGTTTGTTGGTTGATCTTCTTCAATTTAAGTTAGGGTCAGAAGTACCCTTGATGATTTGTGGATCCTGTTAGATGCTCTGCATCAGGTTTTAAAATGTAATTGACAAGTGTATATAACTGTGTAATTTAAAATGTGCATTGACAACCTAAGGTTATAATGACAAATAAACAATGATCAACATGGAATATGCAAAATAACCAAAAAAGAAAGCAAGCCATAATAGAATGAAAGAAAATGTGTAAAGACTTCACATACCTAAAAAATTAGACTTTCAAATGGAGGAGTTCAACCCAATTATGTAGCCTTACCTTCTTCTTTCTTCAAAATCCTCAACAATCTGACTTTTTCAAAAGCTTGCTCCCCTCCAAACTTCAATTGTATATCAGTTTTCAATGGAATTCAAACTTTAATTGATAGTATATGTCTTTTAATGTGAAAACTCTACTATTTCATGCAAAGGTGGTAGAAATATTATGGAAAAGGTGGTGGAATGTGAAAAACATGCTTGCACACTTCACAACATCATCAAAAAGCTACTTTTTGTCAGAGCACGCGTAGAACCAGGAGAATATGCAGAATGGGGGCCTTGAGATCATGGGTATATTGAGTTTTTTTACCATTTTTAGTGGAAGACAAAACACGTGAGCGCATTATTTCTTGCTCAAATGGTCATATCTCTACTTCTTCAAAATGCGCTCGCGTTATATGAAATATGGTTTTTTTAATAGATTACTTTTCTCCCTCTTTGTCTATATCTCTCCCCTATACCCTTATAGTAGAGGAGATAGAGGTGAGTGTGTGTGTGTGTGTGAGAGAGAGAGAGAGAGGGAGAGGAGAGATATTTAGTAGAGAGTGAGGTAGGGTTGAGGGTTTTAAGGTTTTAGGGTTTAAGGGGTCAGGGTTAAGGGTAGAGGGTGTATGGTTGAGAGAAAGAGAGTGGGAGAATGGAAGAGAGGGAGAAATAGAGAGTGAGAGAGAGAGAGAGAGGAAGAGAGTGGGAGAGGGGGAGAGTGGGAGAAAGTGGGAGAGTGGGAGAGCGGGAGATAGTTAAAGGGAGAGAGACGGAGAGAAAGAGGGAGAGAAAGAGGTAGAGAGAGAGAGGGGGGGAGGGAGAGGGAGAGTGGGAGAAAGAGATAGTGGAGAGATGGGAGATAGAGAGGGAGGGAGAGATGGGGAGTGGGAGAAAGAGGAGGGAGAGGAGGGAGAGGAGAGTGGAAGGGAGAGGAGAGTGAGAGAGATAGATGTTAGAGGGTTAAGAGTCTGGGTTTAAGGGTTAAATTTTTAAAGGGCTAAGGGTTAAGGGTCTTAATGGTTAAGGTTTAAGGATAGGAGGAGAGAGAGAGAGGTGCAGTGGGAAAGAGATAGAGGTTAGAGGGTTTAAAGGGTTAAGGTTTAAGGATAGAGGGGAGAGAGAGAGAGATGGAGTGAGAGAGATAGAGGTAGAGGGCTAAGAGTTAGAGGGAGAGAGAGGGAGAGAAAGAGGGAGAGAGATGGAGAGAGGGAGGAGAGGGAGAGTTGGAGAAAGAGATAGTGGGAGAGATGGAGATAGAGAGGGAGGGAGAGAGGGGAGAGTGGGAGAGTGGGAGAAAGAGAGAGTGGGAGAGTGAAAAAAGAGGGAGAGAGGGAGGGAGAGGGAGATTGGGAGAGATAGAGGGTAGAGATTAAGAGTTAAGGGTTTAAGGGTTAAGGGTTTAAACGGTTAAGGGTTAAGGATAGAGGGGGGAGAGAGAGGTAGTGGGAGAGAGATAGAGGGTAGACGGTTTAAATGGTTAAGGGTTAAGGATATAAGGGAGAGAGAGAGAGAGGGGGGTGGGAGAGAGATAGAGGGTAGAGGGTTAAGAGTTAAGGGTTTAAGGGTTAAGGGTTTAAAAGGTTTAAGGGTTAAGGATAGACAGGAGAGAGGGAGAGATAGAGGGTAGAGGATTAAGAGTTAATGGTTTAAGGGTTAAGGGTTTAAAGGGTTAAGGGTTAAGGATAGAGGGGAGAGAGATAAGACTGAAAGAGAGTGGGAGAGAGGGAGAGAGAGGGAGAGAGCAAGGGAGAGGGAGAGTGGGAGAAAGAGAGAGTGGGATTGATTGAACAATGAGAGAGATACCTAAGAGAGGTAAAGGGGGTAGGAGGGAGTGATTAAATCCTAATCCCTCAACCCTTATCCCCTCTTAATCCCTAAAACCTCAACTCCCAACCCTTAAACCCTAATCCCTCAACCCCTATACCCTCTTAATCCCTCAACCCTAAAACCTAATCCCTCAACCCCAATAACCTCTTAATCCCTCAAACCTCAACCCTCAACCCTTAAACCATAATGCCTCAACCCTTATAACCTCTTAATCCCTCAACCCTCAACCCTTAAACCCTAATCCCTCAACCCATATAACCTCTTAATCCCTCAACCCTGAACCCCTATACCCTCTTAATCCATCAACCCTCAACCCTTAAACCCTAATCCAACCCCTATACCCTCTACCCTTTACATTGGACCCTGAACCTAATCCTTCAACCATATACCCTCAAACCTATACCCTAAACCCTCTACCCTCAACCCTAAACCCTTCAACCCTAAACCCTTAAACCTTCTACCCTATACCCTCAACCCCAATACCCTCTACCATCGACCCTATTCCCTCAACCCTCAACCCTTAAACCCTAATACTCTAGAAACCATCAACCCTATAGGTCCTCCACCCTAATCCTATAACCCTATACCCTAAACCCCTATCACTTTCTCTCTATCTATACATTTCACCTCTCCCTCCCTCCCTCCCTCCTACCCTCTCTAAATGTCTCTATCTACCCTCTCCCTCTTTCTGCGTACCTCTCATTCAATCAATCCCTACCACCCTCTCGCGCTCCCTCTATCCATCTCTCTCTATGTCCCTCCCACTCTCTCCCACTCCCTCTCTCCCTCTATCTCCCTCTCTCTCCCTCTCTCTCATGTCTCTCCCTTTAGAAAACTACCTAGGTAACTCTCTTTGTCTCTCTCCCCTCTCTTTATCTATCCCTCCCACCCTACTTAGATAAGTCCCTCTCACTCCACCCCCCTCTTTATCTACCTCTATCATGTCACTCCCTCCCACACCCTCTCCCTCTCTCAGGTCTCTCACTCACACTCCCTCTCTCTCACAATCCCTCTCACTACCTATCTCTCAAGTCTCTCCCTCTCACCCCCCTCACACTCACAATTCTCTCCCTTTGGCATCCTACCTACATAACTCTCTCTTTCTCTTCGTCTCTCTCTCTCCCCTCTCTCTCAATTCTCTCTCTCCCACCCCCCCTCTCTCTCTATGCCTCCCTTTATCCCTCCCACCCTACCTAGCTAAGTCCCTCTCACTCCAACCCCTTCTCTCCCACTCCCTCTCTCTTAAACTCTCACTTCCACTCTCCTCTCTCTCTCTCTCTTAAAATTATCCCTCCCTCTAAAGACATACGTAAATACATACATACTTAAATACATACAAGAATAATACATATGTACATACAATCCTACATCTATACAATCATACATACATACATGTGTAGATATAATCTTACATACATAGAGGCATACATACAAATACATGCATTGATACATATCGGCATACATGCATACATGCATACATACATGACATACAAGCATACATGTACATACAAATATATCAGCATACACTCAATAGATTAGCATTTAACATAAAGTAAGACATAACCTGAGTGCGTTATAATGCGCTCACATTATGTCTTAGTTGACATGTTTCTCACATAAGCAAAAATCAATGTCAAAACTAAGATATAACGCAAGTGAGTTATAACACGCTCACGTTATATCTTGCTTTGGGAATCCACAAGCCTTAGGATTGGTATTTGCCTTGGAATACCAACCCAAAGGCTTGGAAGGCATTCCCAATGACTAGAGACGTGTTTTTACAAATTCTACCATATCACATACTCGAGTTCATGCTCACCGTCCTGATTGCACGTGGTTCAATATCAAAAAAATTGAACATCTGGGTAATGTTATGTTCTCTCTTAGCTATCCAACGATGTAATTTTTTTCACTTTATAACAATGTTAAGCCTTTCATCCATAATTTATTTTGTTTGTATGTCTCTTTTTTGGCAAAAAGCAGTGTTTGGTGTTTTTTTCGTTATAAATTAACCGCTCATCAAAATTTTAAATAAATTACATTTTTAGAAACTAGTCTCCATTCTACTAAAAAAAAAATTAAAAAGTTCAATTATTTTCCAAAATTTGTAGGGGTGGCACAGCCAAAATTCTATTTTTCATGAAGTGTCCACTTCGAAAATTAGTGAAAAATCAAATATTCATTAAAAAATTATCAGAAAAATTGTGCATCAACTACACACTCTTAGCTAACTTCTAACCATTGTTATTTTAAAAATTGTAAAAAAAGTAAACCATACGAGGGTCGTACAAGAGTTGCTATGTTATGTTTTTCTGACAAAAACGAAACCAATTTGTGTACGTCCCTCTTTTGAACCCCTTAATCTCAACCATTTTAAAAATAAATTAGTAGTTTAGAAATTAGACTCGGAGCACTTCGATCCTTGTTTTTGTTCCATCTCAAAATTTTGAGTGTGACTATCCTCAATTTCACGTCCAAGGTTAGCATTTCTTGATTTCAGAAAAAAATTGTCCACTTAAGTCCCCTTTTTGGGAACCATCTTGGTGCACTTACCCTTAAATCTAGGGTGGTATGCCCCTAGGAAGAATATCTGAGAGAAACAACTAAAATATCTTACACAAACACATATATTACACAAAAATCTTACAAACAACATGTTAACTAGAAAACATACACTACACATAAGAAAAACACAAGACAAACACTCATGCAAAATATCACTCAAAAAGAGTGAAAGAGAGAGTCAAAGAGATAATAGGAAGATCATGAAATAAATGATTTAATGCGTATTGGCTATAAAATTATATTATGCTAGAGTCCATACAATGATTTTGATTGACCATGGTCACTACAAATTGTGTTGTAGGATAACCATGAAAAGGGCAGGGAATATGAGGACCCACACTCTAACAAGTTTTATTATGGTAGGTGGCTCATATGGTATCAAGTTGCAATGAAAGAATAGAGACTATTGATAGTTTAAAATTTAAGAAAGTAGATTTTTCGCATTGTGAGAACCCCACTTAAAATAATTGCATGATGCCAACAATGCAAGTTATTTTGAGAGAAAAATAAGGGATGCTTGACAAGGAAGCACCAAAAAGGATGTATCATGAAACACATAACATTGTGATAATGGAATGGCATCACAAAAAGTAGGGATGCCACATAAAAATTACATCTCGTGCAAAAACACACACTAAGGGATCCACATACATGGGGTCTACATGAATTTATAATAATTGTGTATATCATTTAAAAAATAAGATGTAAATTCATCATTCCCCAAGTCTAAGTATAACTATGATTACAAAGAAATAGGCATAAATGCCTCAACACTTTGCATCGTCCCCAAAAACAAAATAAAAATCAAAGTACAACAAATAGAAGAATGGTGGTACAAATAGAAGAATTTTATATTTCATCTATCTTGTATCAATGTACATACAAGGGTATCATGGGCCATATAAGAGAGATTAAAAAACATAACAGGAAAGCATGAGGGATTACAAAACACTTAGTCAAACACCTATGATTTAAAGATACAAAATAAATTCTCTAAGGTCATTTCTCAAAAAAATCTTCAATCTCCCAATATTGATCATAAGGGAAGGGAGGTTGAGCATGAAAAGGAAGTACTGTAAAGGTATTACTAATCATATCATCAACAACAATAGCTAATAAATTAGTTGGAAGCACAACATCTTCTTGAATATCGTGTTAGATAAGTGTCAAAGATCTTGTGAAGATTGAAGACAACACTGTAATAACAACGCAGGATTCGAACAAAGGGTCCTAATGAGGGGAGGTTGGTGAATCACTGTTAGAGTATGTTACAAGAGGAATTACATTACTAATACTCTAAATTGGAGTAGTGACAGGCACAAAATTTGGGACTTCCTTTGTAAAAGGAACAAATAAAAAGTGGTCCAGAGGTGGTAAAGAAAGTGGTTTTAGCTTTTTTTTTGGTGAGGTAAAGTGGAATAATGTTTAAGTTTTCTTTTAGATGGTGGGAAAGGGATGTTAACATCAATGGTGGTGGGATGTAGAATGTTAGGAGAAATTTGGTGGTGAGTGTGATGGAATGGTACTAGGATAGTGAGTGTGGTGCTAGAAATGATAGATGTATTCGGCATGTCTAATAAAATGGAGAAAGGAGGAATATTAGAGAGGTTTGGAATAAGCAAAGGGTCCATCAAAGGATCCAATAAAAAATACACCCTTCTAGAGGGAGTTCATTGGCATCACAACAAGAGACAAAGGTGCTACATGAGCAACACTTAGAGGTGGATAAGGGGGAGGAGGAAAAACACAATTTGGAGGTGGTCATATGGGAGGAGGACACTCAGTAGCAAGCATATCCATGGAAGTTTTCTCATGGACCAATGCATTTCAGCACCTTGTCGCTCATATGTAATCTAGATATGTCAATTATGGGTATCATGTACAACAATAGGAGATCACTCTACTCTAATTATTGGGTTGCAGTTGTCTTCACTTCTAAATTAGGGGGAAGTATAGTCTTGATCGATGGAGGGTGAGAGATTTGAGGTGCACACAATATAACTTACATCACATGTGTCTTTCCTCTTTCTATCATGGGGGTAGTAAGAGGAACAATATCTATACCACTGGGTGATGGGGTGTAGGTAATGCACAATAATTTCCCATCCAATGGGTTGCTTTCATTTCCCTACTAGACCTGGGTAAGTCAAGGAATTGTAGGAGCCACATAAGGATACAAAATATGCAAGGAAATTATTGACAACATAGGTTCCTTTCCTTGATATATCATGCTAACATGTGGAGGAACATGAGGTACTATTGGAGATTGGGAGATCTTAGGAGGAATGCAAGGTCAACCTAACAAAGCATTCATATTCTTAGCCATTGCAAGGGTAGGCATAGGGATAGATGAATATTGTTATTCTTGGGTAATCAGGATGGGAGTGACCACAAGAGAAGGAGCTGAAGAGGAGGACATTGAATGAATCACTTTTATTTTTAATATGATTTATAGAGAAATTTTCAATGAGATTGCAAGGGTCCTAGATTAGTAGGCTATAAATGGTCAAAGGAGAAGCGACCACAAAATATGAGGGGTTTATATCTAGTGTGCTAGATTGTATGTAGTACACCTTTGTGAGGGAACGTTAGATATTTATGAATTACCAAAGTGACCACTTTCATGAAAGTTAGCCATAGAATTCCTAACTTCACACAATATAAGTCAAATTTGAGAATAACAAAAAAGATGGTTTCAACACACTTATGTCCAACCTCTATTGATAAAGTAGCGGAACCCATAGTTGGGAGAGATAAAATTTCATGTATACATATGGTGACTTTAGAGTCATCATATTTATCTCTATAGAGCTGGTTAATTAAGAAGATTTCCCTCAAAATTATATTAACTCTCCTTGTGGGATCAATGAGAACCCCATTAATGTTTTTTTCATTGAAATGAGTAGGAATGTAAAGAGGCCCATCTTGTATCCTAATTGGTAGATCATTATCAGAGAACCAGATGGTAGGGATAACGATGTTGCACACCTAATTTGATCGAGATGAGCATCTTAACCGTAAAGAAAATAGGGGTGGAGATGCCCCTATTTTTCCTTAGGTCATTTAATAATGTCCTAGGATCCCAAATTGGATTGACTATCAACCCAAAGGGTGAGTCAAGTCTCAATAGGGAAGACCTAGGAGGGGGTTCTTTAGACTTTGAGGGGTTCACCACCAAGCAAAAGCTTGGAAAAGACAACTTAACATTCAACTGACAAAACCTAATAATGCAAGCTAAATGATGAGTGCAAATGATGAAATTATGCAACAGAAAGTTAGGGTGTGTGTACTTGGGATTTATGGAAATGTGATGAGGATTCCAGAAATTTAAAGAAGTTGTCAAAATATGTTGACGAGGATTAAGATGCCCTTACCGTTGTCTTAGTCTTGCTACTATTTATTGGGGTAGATGCAAAATCTACGGATGTCGGAACCGGATATGAAATCATCTCTAAAAAATACCCTTGGGAGGACTAAGATGCCCTAGGTGACGACTTAGTCTCATCTTGAATTTATAAAATCTTTGAATGTGATCCTAAGATCCAAGGTCTGCACTTCCTTCTTCACTAAATCTTTAGATTTTTGAAACTATAAAATAATCTGCAAAATAAAGGAAATTTGATTGATTATTTATGAGGGTTTTCCTTGGTCAAACCCCTTGTTTGGTAGTTAAACTTTGATGAAGAAGCATAGATCTAAAAATGGAAATGTGTGTGAGCCCTAATCTTAAGTGTGTCTAAGATTATGCAAGCTAGAATATGGAGAAACCCTATTCAAATGTGTTAGAATAGAATTCTTAAAATGCAAATTAAAATGACCTACAAAGGAGATCTCAAATCGCCCTAATAAGCCATAAACATGAAATATACCTTCCTTATGCAGAAAATAGAACAACAATGGAAGATGGAATCAATCAAGAAACAAGTCATTATGCTCAAAAGTATGGCTAGTTACATCTCCAACCTAGAATATCTCATGATCCTCTATAGGCATCCATCATTAGTCTTTGGAAATACTAAATTTTGACTTGAAAATGGACTTGAAAAACCTACAAAAACACAATAGAAGGCTACTCCAAGACTTCAATTCCTTGCTTCTTGAAACTCTCCTTCAAACTTTCTTCAAAACTTGTCTCAAATTTCTTCAACTTCCTTGCTTAGGTGAAAATGGGGTGTGAGTCTTACTTTTATAGGCACTCTTATCTAATAACCCGATTATTAGATCCCCAAGGCCGGCAAAATGCCAATTTAAACCAAATATTTTCATTTCCCGCTCTTAATTCTCGAAAATAAAGCCCTTGGGATTAAGATGCCCTATGTGGCATCTTGGTCCCATCAAGCTTATTTTTCCATTTTAAAAGGTGGGTTGCCAAGATTAAAGGTTGTTTATGGATTTTGGTTGGGTTTACAGTTGAAATATGCCTTGAGATGCACAAAAAGGGGTCTTAGGGGCCCATAATAAGTGACCTAAAGGAAATTTAATACAAGGGGTGCTAAAATAGGTCCAAATTAAGTGTGAAAATTTAAAGGTATGCATTTTTCTACACTACATTTAGCCCCCACTTTAGGGCCCATATGACACTATGTGCATATGCAAGCTAAAGTACTTCAAAAAGTAACTTTATAAAAGGATACTCATATGGATTCATTAGGGAAAATGAAGCCCCCATTGTAGTTACCTGAAAAACCACAATGTTAGGAACCGCATCCTGCATCACAGATTCATTAGTAGCTCAAAAATAATCCTTTTATCTAGCTTGCCTAGAAAATTGAATTTGTGGGTGGATGTATGCCCCCCTTTGATTTTGCTTTCTTTACCGGAGGTGGAATCAAGAGCAATCCAACCACATCGAACTATACAAGTCCATCATAGGTAATTTCCAAGTACAATGCCACCTAATGATAGACATTTGATGAGAACGAGAGTAGAACCATTCTTCCAACGCAATAGACGGCATCGAAAATGGAGTCCGCTCACTCCTAATATGTTAGTTTAAATTTTAAAAGTACTTATTTTCAAAAAGTGACCTAAAAATGCATGTATATAAAGATAAAAGGCAAGGTATTCCATATTCATTTTATCTTTTACCTTTTTACATAGTGAGTATGGAATAGAGTGAGCCATCATGCCGAGTAGATGCCCATCCACACATCCACGAATCGAACTTCTACAGGAGGAAGTCGCACGGGATGAGCTACAACCTACTTTGAGTCAATTTAGCCTTCTCTTTACTTTGATTTAGTCAACTTTTTATGTTTTTATGAAACTTCTAGATGAATTTTGAGTCTAGGGCCTGATTTTATTTCATTTTTCTAGATCGTTGCAAAGTGTCCCAGTTAAGGAATATATTGTCTAGAACCCTTAATTAAAATATTATAGAGAAACTTTAGCACTCTTTTTTACCATTAAAGCATAAATTTAAGTTTTTAAGATGTTTTAAATGACATTTTTCTTCTTTTCTATGCCATACTACACCTCGGTCGTGCCAGCACCTAGGCAACCGAATGTTCAGTCGTCTATGAGAGCTAGTCGATCAACTACCTGAGGAAGACATGCAGATCCTCTAGGAGACAGGCCTCTACTAGGCCTATCTCTTGCCAACGATGCGATATCATGACACCATGTTGTTGGCACTGGCAGAGAGACGGAATGTGGTCACCTGCATATTTCATCTACCTATAAGAGAGATGACTATCACACTGGAGGATGTGCAATAGATACTATGGGTGCCCATCCGAGGAGAGAGGGTTTTCTTAGAATAGGGTAGGAGCTTTGAGGACATGAATTCTGACACCAAGTATTTCCTAGGGAGACTAGTTCATCATAGGATCGTAGGACCACGTATTGAGCTTGCACGGCTTCTACATGCGTAGTCACCACTTATTAGATGCATCATGATCTTTACAGTAGCACTGGTACTAGTTCTCAATGGTCGTAGGGCACATCTAGAGGGGGGACTAGTGCACATGATCGGAGACATGAAGCACTATTATGTTGTCTTTGCATGGGGTCAAAGCATAATGGCACACCTATACTATGACTTGGGTCGGTCTAACTATGGAGAGGTGAACAACATGCTTCACTATATTGTACTACAAACCTGGTACTTGGAGCTCATTACCTGTACGAGACCTAGGGGATTCCCGATTGCCACCACGGTGGGATACCCACTGGCCTTCAGTTACCCACTTAGATAGGTGTGGCAGCACAGTGATGTACTATTTTGGAGGGTCATATTTGATAGGTTGGGGGAGGAGGATATTGTATGGAGACCCTATCTAATGGAGCTCTTCTGGCCAAACACTACAGGATAGATGAGGTAGATGCAGAGGGGTAGGCTTTTGTTGGGACGACGTGATCACATAGTGAGACCATTCTACTACGATCACGTCATGAGACAATTCAGGAAAATCAAAATATTTATTCCCCTAACCCCTAAGCCCTTATTGAAAATAAACAAAAATTAAAATTACAATATTTATTTGGTGATGCAATATTGCAAGTACCCCTAGATGCTCCTGCATCATTTCATAAAGTTGTAAATTTAATTTTAAATTTTAAAAATTGAATTCAACACTAACCAACACATCAAAAAGACCAAATCTAATGTTTTAAAGCATTTATGTCATGTTGTCTCAAATCTTTAAAAAAATATTCCAAAACAATGGGTTGCATAGCTTCTACCATGACTTGTATCATCACTGATATAAAAGTGAATCTCCTTGATGATAATTTATTCATCTCTACTATTTTTCACATCATTTGAACATTTAACGCAACATGTCTATAACAAACCTATATGTAAAGATTGTGGCATGCTCTAAATAATAATATTGACTTTGAATCTCAATTTAAGGAATAAATGCATAGATCTTTAAAAAATATACAATAGAGAGAATACAACCTAGTGGAAAGCAATTCTTTGAGTCACAAAATTACTTATCCTACCATCTTGCAACATGACTATGTTGGATATACAAATATATGATATTATGAAATTTATTCATAAACTCGTTGTAGGGTAATTAACTCTCTTTTAGAACAAATTTTTTGGACCCAGCTTTTGACTTCATAGAATATTTCTCATATTCAAATATCTTCCAAATAATTTGATTTGAATGATCAATATTTTCAAATTGTAAAAGTTTCCTCAAATTTCCACAATCTGGCATATATTTTTTTTTATATATATTACATTGAATTTGTCTTAGTCTTCTAATTTTTCACATACAACAAACCTAAAAAATGGTGTTGTATTTATAGGGGTGACTATATTTGGATTAACTATTGCCATAAATATTTATATGATTTTAGGTGTAGATTAAATTCAACATGATTTCAACAACAACAATTTTTGTGTACTCTATTTATACTCATGAAACGTGATTGTAGTCTCTCAAATATCCTTTAACAAATCTTCACTTGTGAAAATTCTTGCTTGAATGCTTCAAAAAATTCACTTTGTTTTGTATCTATAAAATGTTTTGGGTGAGAAATTTTTATACCATCTTAACCTATTATTTGTAGTGTCCCTTTTGTTGGAAGAAACACAACAATGGTTTATCCAATATTCAATTAACTTTTTTAACATTTTCTAGGATTTCATCTTTATGAAGAACCCTACAAATATTTACCCAATTATTTTCAATTGTTTCATCTAATATATTTCTCTTCACATTATATCTTTGAGTTGTTCTCCTAGATAAATGTTGTAATTGTGTAATTTCTTGAACTTGCCTTCTATATGTGATTTTTTTTAATAGAAATTGGTCATGCTCTATGTGCAACACTTAAATCAATCATTCAACTCTTGGTTTGAATATAGTCCAATGCTTCTAATTTCAAGTTTTCAATTACTATCTATTTTAATAAATTTGATATTTTTTCTTATTATCAACGCCTAGCAACTCCAAAATGGGGGTTGTTTCTTTTCACCTAAATAACTTTGCACATAATTTTGCATTTCTAATTATAATTTTTTCTTCAAAAAATCATGTAATTTTTTTAGAGTGTAATTGTTAGTGTAAATAGGTGTTTTACTTATCTAAGTCCTATTTACATGTTAAGCCCACTTAGGTCCTAGGAAGGAATCTTTCTAGTTAAGCATTAGTTGTCACTTACCTTATCTAGTTGGCATTTATTTAATGCTTATGTCATAGGTTGTTATGACTTAGTTGTTGAATGGATTCATACAAAACCATATAATATGGTTGCAGTGTTTGCAGTTGTAGGTCTATTCATCAGAAAATATTCTTCAATATCTTTGGCATCATCCTCCTACACAAGCATATGATTTATATGGCTTGGCTATCATTTCAGCATCACATCTAATCATTGTCCTTTTGAGGTCATTTGTCAGTCAGTACGAAATCTTTATTGTACTACAGTTTAATACATTAAAATTTTGGTTGTATTTTATTTATGCCTACCAATTGAGATTTAAAGGCATGTGGTCACAGATGAGATCGTGAGCAACGCTCCACATAGGGGGCTTATGCCTTAGGTGGCGTGGCCTTTGGCCCACCACCCCACCACCAACAGCGCATGGGAGCTGCCACTGGGCAAGATTAATTATTTTTGAAACTAAGCACTTAATCGACGGTCACATGGGGTGTGTGACCACTAGTGATATTTAGCACTCAAGGGCCTAATTTTTGACCCCAGTTAGTATGTACGGACCTCATATAAGCCTTTTTTCATTTTGTTATAACTTGATATTCATGAGGCAAAAGAATTCAAACAAGATATTGTCAAAAAGTTGGCATTGTCAATTTTGTAGTGGTGCAGGTGATTTTCAAAATAATTATAGTTTTTTGACATGTATTACTAGTTGAAGTCGGATCTTGTCTTATGGCTCTTGAGATCATAACTTTTTACCATGATCTTTGATTTTCGTGATTCTTACGGTATTGGAAAGGTATTGAGGAGCTCTGCATTGCCATCCATGCACTTTTTCTTGTATTTGTCCTAGGTTGATCATTATTTCAATTTTGCCCCAAAGGGTGTTCTAGAGATTACTTGGATGTTTTGATAGTTGGGAGGGTGCATTTTTTCTCTTTGTACTTCATTTTAGTTCTAGATCATTTGTCAATCAAATGTTGTTTTATAGATTGCAGGGTTGTGTCAGTTTATGAGTTTTCTAGTGTTCCTTGGCATCGGGTTTGTTGTTGCTTTATCATGATTTTGACCTAAGGCCTTGAGTGACTCTAATATGGTTTTTAGCATCAGAATTATCTTTTCTTTGCTTATCGAATTAAGGATTCTAGTGTTACTCCACAAGTGTGCTTCCAATGCTTCTTTGTAGTAGGTTATCTCATTATGGGGGGTTGTATGGTCTCTCTTATCATCCTTTGTGTGGATGGAGATTGATTGGATTTGTGATGGATCTTTTCATTGAGGGTTGAATGGTCTCTTTTTCATCTCTCTTATGGGGGGTCTTTTTCCTCGAATAGAGTTTTGTCCTCTCATTTATCATGGATGTATCTTTTCTCTATTTTGGGGAGGAGCTTTATCCCACTGGGTTTTCTCCTTTTCTCCATTTGTGAGAGATTGCATTTGCTTTTGTACATGGGTACCTAACATGGCCTTGTAGTCGAAACCCCTTTTTGTGTTATTTGTATAAGTGCTCCCTAAGGTGTACTTAAGGTAGGGTGTTGGTGTAAATAGATGTTTTACCTATCTAGGTCCTATTTTCATGTTAATTCCACTTAGGTCGGAGGAAGGAATCTTTCTAGTTAAGCATTAGTTGTCACTTATCTTATCTAGTTGGCATTTATTTAATGCTTATGTCCTAGGTTGTTATGACTTAGTTGTCTCATGTGATAGGATTAAGAAACTTGTCATGATCTTGTCTAATCCTATTCCTCACCTTACTTATATAAACAAGGCATCATATATACATTATCATAATCATTTTGGCATTCTTGCATCCTTAATCATAGCATGATATTTTTGTCATTTCTCTCCCATGGAATATTATTTTGTTTTGCAAGTGATCTTGAGGTGTTGAGGAGCTCACCATAAACTCCTATAGTTTATTGTGCTTTCAAGTAACATATCTTTAGTTGAAATCTCCTTGAAAAGAGAATCTTCATCCATCTCCATTATATTTTACATACCATACAAAATATTGTATCACTCAAGTTTCCTCTTCATTTACATTATTTGCATCTATAACAATTTCTTTGTGTACTTCATCATTAACATGTTCTTCAACTTGGTCATCACTAATTTCAATGGGTTGTTCCTAACTAAATGTTCCTAAAATAAAAATCCACTTATCTATTCTTTTTGTATTTCTCTCATCATCCAATCTTCTTTGATCAAACAACCTTGGTCTATTCCTTTTGTTTTCCATCACAAATTATATGTTTTAATTCACCTATACACATACACGTGTACATCCCAATTTAAGTCAAAGTGAAACTTATGGTTTTAAAAAGATCGTTTTATTCATCTTTATGTTATTTTCTTAGCTCATTTTTTGTCTTCAAGTGGTTGACCTAACACTAGAAAATTACCTCACCTCACTCTTACTATATCGCATGCTCATGAAACTAAGCTGCCTAAGGAAGAAAAATAGTTGATGATGGTAATAATGCTTAGGATCCCCTTGATGTCAGTTTGAATCCTACTGATGTATGGGATAAACTAGATGACAAGGACCTCTTTGAAGATTAAGAGATAACTAATATAGATATCTTAAATACATCTATCTAAAAAATACCAATATATCAATTTCAAACCTTTTTATTTATTTGAAAGTTATTTTATTTTACTTTCAAACTATTTTATTTACTACATATATCAAATCAATTTTATTCGCTTCTTATTTTTGAAATATTATGTTTGATATTAAATTTTAATATTTTGACATGTAAATGGCTATCAAATTTAAGGTGAAAGATAAGAATTTTTCTAAGGAAGTCATACCATTATATTTAATGAAATTTGGCTTACATGTTACTTATGTGCTATAACTTCAAAGTAAAATTTATCAATTCATTTCAAACATTTTTTATAAGCTAATATTATCTTCCCATTATTTTTGTGCTAAGTCAATTCCTCCATTTACTTCATTTTAATTCGAGTGGTACAATTCTTATCCTAACAATACACTAGTATAGATATCTTAAATGCATCCATCTGAAAAAATGTCAAGAGATATCAACTAGAAAAAAAATTGAAAATATTATGTTTATTATTAAACATAATTATAATGCTACCAAATTTAATGTAGGAAATAAAAAAATTGTTACAAGTATAAATATCTTAAATAAATCTATCAAAAAATATGTTGAGAGATGTCAATTAAGAAATATTTTGAAAACGTTATGTTTATTATTAAATATTATTATTTTGACTTGTAAATGGCTATCAAATTTAAGATGGAGATAAAAAATTGCTAACAGACTCACACAATTATATTCCACCATTTGCTACTATTGTAAAATACCTCGACATTAAAAATTATAAATGAAATCATTATCTATTATAAAACAATTTATATTATTATAATATTTCAAAAACAAATAATATACCACTACATGACAGTGATTATAATTACTACCATAATAAAAATTAATAAATAATAAATATTGAAAACATCAATTAAATTCTTATTTTTTAACCCATCTCTTAAATAATTAAGATTCTTAAAAAATATAAATTTAAGAGATTAAAAATTGCTCACTTGTTAAAGAGTTGTAAACCGTCAAACTTGTGAGCTATAAAATGAAGATATATATGGTGATGGCAGAAAATGAACTCAAATATCACAAAACTGTACGATCATAAATAAATAAAATTCATTCTCTTCAAAGAAAACAATCTACCTACACTCCATAAAGACCACTCTAAAGGAACTCAAATTCCCAAACATATAAAGTGCAGATTCACTCCAAGAGCTTGGAATACATTTCACGAATTACAAAACAAAGCTGAAGATCAATAATGGAATTGAAACACTCCCTTCAAAATGAGAATCATGTTTGGCTGTTAAAAGGATTCTTGAAATCAATACCTTCAGCTTGGCAATGCGATTCCGAATTGCTGCATTGCTCAGAAGAGAAAGTTGCATATTTTCCAATACATGCAACTCTTCAATACCTGCTATGTTCTCCACCTTCTCACAAGAGTTCATCACAATTTGCTCCAAGAAGCTTTGTCTAGAAAGAGTTTGCAACTCCTCAAGCTCAGGACAATCACTAATGTGCAACTGTCTCAGCTCAAAGTTACCTGACACACTTTTCAAATTTTGACAACCATTAATCCACAAGTTTGTAAGCTTTGTAAGATCACCGGTTCCTTCTACTGTTTTGCAAAACTCTGCAACGTCGTACAGATAGACTGATGAGTGTTGTTGGCAGCGTAATGTTCTGTAGCTGCTCACAACTGTCAATCTTAAATTCCTCTAAGCAGCTTAGTCTAGAAAGAGATGGCAACTCCTCAAGCTTAGGACAATCACTAATGTACAACTGTCTAAGCTCAATGTTACCTGACACTTTTCAAATTTTGCAAACGATCCAATTGGAGATATTTGAACTTCCCACATCCATGAACTATAATCCTCTCCAAGCAACTTAAACCACTAAAAACTGGCAACTTGTCAAACTCCGAACAATCACAAATGCTTAATTTTACAAGCTTTGCATAACCAAACTTTATTGTTTTCAAAATTTGGCAACCATCCAGCTCAAAATATTTCACCTTCACATCTCTATCAAATGTTCCCTTCTTCAACTCTTCATACCCCTGAGACACAAGTACTCAAACTCAAGGTCTGGACATTCACTAATATTTAACAGCACAAGATTTGTAGGATCTGACGTTCCTTTCAATCTTCTGAGTTATTAACAATTTGGTATATCAAGACAATTTAATGTCCTTACCCTTGTTAAATTCACTTCCATAAAATTTTCAATACAATGAAGTTTGATTGACTCAAGGCTGGTATAGTGAATTCCACTAATTTTAGGATCTTGGTTAAGAATTTCACTGCTAATCTCTAGCTTTTCAAGGCCACTCATTGGGGACTTAACACTTGTAGACTTTCCCCATTTTCAAAACTATCTGATATTCCTGATAAATCTGGAAACTCTTTCAAAGAGGTTCGAAAAATTATCAGCTCTTTCAAGTTGGAGGGTGCCTGAAATTCAAGATAAATTTGTGTAAAGCTCTAATAATTAAGAAAAAACAGCCCGGAGACACCAAAACACATAATGAATTGCACCATATCGTTGAAGAAGATTTTTATTTTTTTACTGAGATGATCAAAATACCTTTATGCGGTTCTCCACAATTTTTGAGTCGTCCATATCCGATTTTCAAACACTGCAAATTTTGGAGAGGAATCCATGAAAGAATGTTTGGCTGTTCTTTGAGATTCCCCTCAAGCTGGAGCCATAGTAAGGAAGCTGACCTCTCAACAGAAATATCTGATTGACCTACAAAGAATGTAACTCGACAGTCCATGGAATCGTCCATAATGGAATGGAAACACCTCACATTTGCTTTGTCGAGGATATTTTTGAAACCTGCTAAATCCTGTATACACAGAAGCATCTCAGTTTTCTATTAATGTAGTAACAACTAACAAGTTAAGATTTGGAATATTACAATACAGAAGAGAAATGTGTAGGGCTAACGAGTATACCAGATCTTGAGGACGCCAAAGGCGATGAGTAGGGCTGCGCTCAAGTGCCATTTCTCTTCCCAGGTCCCTTAGGTGGTCATGCATTCTGAATAAAAGCTCGCCCTGTATATACAGACTCACAAGAACTTATCTTTGAGTGTCTCCAGTGCATGTTGAGCGTTCCATCCTGGTCCCTCCCATACTCTTTCGGTTATACTCTTCGGTTTGCCCACAAAAAGCAAGCAATATCCATGAAAACCTGTTTTTCTTCACCATCCAATGCATCAAAACTTATTTTCAGTCTTTTCCTTACATCCCAAGGGAGTGTCTTGTTAACTTTAATCAATTCTGAGAGTTCTACCATGAACGTGTCTCCCCAGAACCTGAAGAGACAGAGGTAACCCTCCACACACATCTACGAAGCCCTCAACCAGCTCCTCATAACCACTATATGGTTGGGGTTGGCCAAAGGCATGCCAACAGAAGAGTTGTCTCCCATCATTTCTTTTCATTCCTTTTAAATGATAACCGACAGTAATCCCTGCGGTTATAAGCACTCCAGCATCACGAGTTGTAACGATAACAAGAGTATTACCAAAATTATTTAAGATATCCATGATAAGTAGAGCATCTAATGGCTCCACATGATCAATGTCATCCACAACAATTAGGAAATTTAAGATGGGACTCCTTCATAGAGGATATTTGAGATAGCTTGTTCCTTCCTCTGTATTTGTAGAACTGAGATGCTGATCATGGAAGAGATCCTCGAGAAGCTTAAGTTGCAAAGAAGGTATGGCCTCTCACAGAGGCTTCTCGCACATCAAACAAAATACTTGATCTACAGTAATCTGAATTCTTTCAGTTAAACAACTCTTTGGCTCTTTGGCGAGAGTTGTCTTCCCTGATCCACCCATGCCGAAAATGCCAACAATCTTAGCCTTAACCTTATCCTTTCCTTTCTGCAGCATGCACTGGTTTTCAAAATCTTGAACAATCATTAAGGCATCGCCCTTCAAAATCTTTCACAAGCTTGTTAAGTCCTACTGGATATTTGGCAACATGTAAACATTTTTTTTCCTTTGTACTTCCTTTTGCACTGCTGCTACTACATGTAAACATTTTTTTTGCCTTTGTACTTCTTTTTACACTGCTGCTACTATGTTTTTGCAAACAAAATTCCATGAGAAAATAGTTAAACAGATTTGAAGTAAGAAAAAATTATATAATAAAGTAGAACTAGGGTTTCCTACCAAAGCCACAGAAAGATTACCTGTTAATTTCTTCCCCGAATATAGATGAAAGAGAACGAAGGGCTTCCTTGTCGTCAAGATTCTTCAGGTACCTGCCCTTCTCTTCATATTTAATGAATGCATCAGCGTATACTCCCTTTTCTATGGGTATAGATGAAAGAGAACAAATGGCTTCCTTGTCGTCAAGATTTTCCAGGTACCTACCCTTCTCTTCATATTTAATGAATACATCAGCGTATACTCTTTTTCCTATATGGCGGAGTTCGGATTGGTTCACTTCATAAAACAGGGGAATAATTTTGGCCTTCTCTTCATATTTAATGAATACATCAGCGTATACTCTCTTTTCTATATGGCGGAGTTCAGATGGGTTCACTTCATAAAACAGGGGAATAATTTTGGCCTTAGTATCTAACATGAGAACCAGCTCAGCCAAACACCAAGGGGACTGTGCATATCCTTTGGAAAAGATGGCTATTTGTACAAAACTACAGATGTAGAGCGGATGTCAGTCTCAATAATAGAAGGAAACGAATTCCCAAGTTCAAATACTGAGATGGTGATCATCGAAGCGATCCTCGAGAAGCTTAAGTTGCAAAGAAGGTAACTGGCCTCTCGCAGAGGCTTCTCGCACTTCAAACAAAATACTTGATCTAGAGTAATTTGAACTCTTTCAGTTACACAACTCTTTGGCGAGAGTTGTCTTAACCCATCCATCCATGTCGAAAATGCCAACAATCTTAGCCTTTGCCTTATCCTTCCCTTTCTGCAGCGTGCACTGGTTTTCAAAATCTTGGACAAGTTCATTAAGGCATCGCCCTTCAAAATCTTTCACAAGCTTGTTAAGTCCTACTGGATATTTGGCAACATGTAAACATTTTTTCCTTTGTACTTCTTTTTGCACTACATGCTGCTTTGTACTATGCTTTATGTTTTTGCAAACAAAATTCCATGAGAAAATAGTTAAACAGATTTGAAGTAAGAAAAAATTATATAATAAAGTAGAACTAGGGTTTCCTACCAAAGCCACAGAAAGATTACCTGTTAATTTCTTCCCCGAATATAGATGAAAGAGAACGAAGGGCTTCCTTGTCGTCAAGATTCTCAGGTACCTGCCCTTCTCTTCATATTTAATGAATGCATCAGCGTATACTCCCTTTTCTATGGGTATAGATGAAAGAGAACAAAGGCTTCCTTGTCGTCAAGATTTTCCAGGTACCTACCCTTCTCTTCATATTTAATGAATACATCAGCGTATACTCTTTTTCTATATGGCGGAGTTCGGATGGTTCACTTCATAAAACAGGGGAATAATTTTGGCCTTCTCTTCATATTTAATGAATACATCAGCGTATACTCTCTTTCTATATGGCGGAGTTCAGATGGGTTCACTTCATAAAACAGGGGAATAATTTTGGCCTTAGTATCTAACATGAGAACCAGCTCAGCCAAACACCAAGGGGACTGTGCATATCCTTTGGAAAAGATGGCTATTTGTACAAAACTACAGATGTAGAGCGGATGTCAGTCTCAATAATAGAAGGAAACGAATTCCCAAGTTCAAATACTGAGATGGTGATCATCGAAGCGATCCTCGAGAAGCTTAAGTTGCAAAGAAGGTAACTGGCCTCTCGCAGAGGCTTCTCGCACTTCAAACAAAATACTTGATCTAGAGTAATTTGAACTCTTTCAGTTACACAACTCTTTGGCGAGAGTTGTCTTAACCCATCCATCCATGTCGAAAATGCCAACAATCTTAGCCTTTGCCTTATCCTTCCCTTTCTGCAGCGTGCACTGGTTTTCAAAATCTTGGACAAGTTCATTAAGGCATCGCCCTTCAAAATCTTTCACAAGCTTGTTAAGTCCTACTGGATATTTGGCAACATGTAAACATTTTTTCCTTTGTACTTCTTTTTGCACTGCTGCTACTATGCTTTTGCAGTCACTGAAACTTTATAAAGTGAAAGCAAAATTCCATGAGAAAATAGTTAAAACAGATTTGAAGGAAGAAAATGATTATATAATAAAGTAGAACTAGGGTTTCCTACCAAAGCCATAGAAAGATTACCTGTTAAATTCTTCCCCGGCTATAAATGAAAGAGATCGAAGATCTTCCTTCCACTCGTCGAGCTTCTCCAGGTACCTGCCCTTCTCTTCATATTTAATGAATGCATCAGTGTATATTCCCTTTTCTATATGGTGGAGTTCGGATGGGTTCACTTCATAAAACAGGGGAATATTTTTGGCCTTAATTTCTAACATGAGAACCAGCTCAGCCAGGCACCAAGGAGACCGTGCATATCCTTTGGAAAAGATAGCTATGTGCACAGATCCAGAGCGGATGGCAGTATCAATAATAGAAGGAAAGGAATTTCCAAGCTCCTTCTCTTGGGAATCAAGAAACGGCCGTATTCCCAGCTGCTCCAGAGAATTGTACAGCTGAATTCCAAGAGTTTGTTTGACATCGGTGCCTCTGTGGTTCATGAACACATCAAACAATTTTATAGCTTCACAAACCCTCTTCCTTTTGCCAGCTGGTTCTATTCCATAGAAAGCATTAAATTCCCGATTTTGCAGGTAAGATGATGAAGACGACACCATTGATTCCAACCAAACGCTCATCACCCGGAATGATATAGAAAGGCAAAGAACAGGGCGAATTCAGTCCTCGTTAATGAAATAAGTTTATGTAGAGGAAGGGATGGTGGAGTGAATTAAATAGATCATACTGCAGGCGAGTTCGGTCCTTTCCTCGAAGAAACGTGAAGGAAAATGCTTAGAAGTTAGACAAGCGCCGACCTGTACACAGAAAGCGGCAGCTTCAGTCCTTTCCTGCGATCATCCAATGCGAAAAAGGAAAATACTTAGAAATTACCCTGTGGAAAATGGTTCTTTAGAAAAATGAAATATGCTTTGAAAAGTTGATAATATTCGATTCGTTTCAGACTGCTTTTGTCTGCCACTGAAATTTTAATATGTCGGTGCCATGTTAAGTCGGATAAGTAATATAAGGAATATAGCTTTTTCGTTGCTTCTTTATTGCATTTTCTGCATTGATTTAATATAAAAATATATAGTTTTGAAATTAGGTTGTATTTGATTAAAAAGTAGTTTTAGAAATAAGGTAGTATTTCATTTGGGTTAGATTGATTTTGTTGGTCATAGAAGTAATTTGTAATTATGAAATTTATTTTCATTTTTTTGGACAGTAGGAAGTATTCAATTCGGTTTAGATTGATTTTGTCCGTCATAAAAGTAATAGCGTAATTATAAAGCTTTAGCATGTATCACTCTTGCGTTGAGTGGAAAAAGTGATATAAAAAAGATGTTTTTCTTACCTTTTTATCATATTTCATATTGGATATTTATTATATTGTCTATTTAACTTTCTAAATGTATATTTTAAAGTATTTATTAATTAATTAAAATTGAGAATATAATATTTTTAATTTTAATTAATTAATTTAAATATGTTTAAATGTATATTAAGGATGTTGGACATACATCATAAATATTTACTAGCACTTGTATCTAAAGGAAGTTCAAAGATTATGTCGATAGAAAATTATGTGTATGTTAATATGTTAAAGGGTATGTGTGTGTGTGCATAGATTGTTGCAAGTTCTAGTTACATGTGGTTGGAGTAAATAATTAATAATAAGTGCTAAATAATGGAGTGAAATAAACTTAGACAAATCTAGATTTTTTTCTTAAATAAATTAAGTATTATTTGATTATGAAATATTTACATACAAATTTAAAACATAAAACAATGCAAATGAAAAAAGAAAGTCATAAAATTTTCCATCATATTGTCAAATCAATATTTATCTTATTTTTATGTGATAAATGAGATTTTGGAGGCTTTTCCCTGATATTTTGGAGACTTTTACCATTAAACAGTAACTAAAACTTGTTTTACCATTAAATAGTAGCTAAAACTTGTTTTCTAATGACTCAATAGTGGTTTACAAGCATGAGACGTGTTTCGGGCTCAAATCTCACACTATATGTAGCCTATTGACTAATTAGATATGTAGTATTGATTTTTTAATAAAAAAATAATTTGTAATTTTGTAATGATAGAATTAGTATAATTATATCAATTTTTATTATTTTTTATTATGAGGATTTTTTATTTTTTTAATGGGTAAGTTCTACCTCAAAACTAGGGGTAGATCCTATATTATACATTTTTTTGCTTACAAAAAGGAACTAAACCCATTTGCCATGTGACAAAATCTTGTTGATTAATTATCTATTATATAACAAGTTGATGATATGGTGTATCGTTATTATTGCATGTCTTTTCCTTTCGTTTGAAGTGATTTGGCTATCTTCTTTCCATGTGTCATTGATGTTTTGAAGACGTGTATAAGGAGGTGTGCACCGTAGATTAGCTAAGGTGTAATCAATCCTCTGTACACAGTTGAGTGGCACATTAAGGTATGTTACTAAATGCACACAGCCACCTTCCATATTGATATGACCTCTTAGGGTGGGGTCCCCTGGAGGGGGGCTTCATAAAAAAATTTAGTGGGTGGTGCTAAGATTTTTTAGGTTTATTTTAAAGTGGGTGGTCCCATGAATTTTGCAGCATAGTTTAAGTATAAAAATTTAAGCTCTTATATTTATGGAAGCAGGTGGTTTCATGAATTTTATTATTTTGCATATTCGGTTCAATTGAGTACATAAATATAAAATAATAAAAAAATTAATTGGCAAGAATTTAAAGCTTCACATGATTGACAAGTGATAGAAAAAAGCTTAAGTTGGTGGGGCAATTTCTAGCCCCACCCCTTTTGCACCTGCTTAAGTTTTTGAACTAAAAAGTAGGCGTTGTTATTGTTGAGGAAAAGATTCTAATTTATCCTATAGCATTTTTTGTTTTGCTTCATGAGACCCCTTGCTCCTTAAAAATAGATCTTGAAGCCCCTCCCATGGGACCCCACCCTTAGAGAGCCACGCCAACCGAAATCAAACACACTCAATATTGAGAGAGGGTTTTGAGTTTTGAGTTTTGAAACCAACAAATTACAGGGATATCATAACATGAAATGACCACCATCATGTGTGAAATCCCAAATCCCTGCAATCACGAGGAGTTATGACTTTAGGTATCGGCCACCTCTATCCGTCTTTCATGGCCATCATTTCCCATTATGTGAGGTTCTCTCCTGGGTTTTTACATTTTGCATTTTTATGCCAGAGATGGAGGGTTTTTGAGGAATGGAGACACCATTGTTTCTTACCAGTTTCTAGGTAAGGGTTTTCTAGTATCCCATGAGAGATATCATGTGAACACTGATATCTCATCTCAATTTGTGGCTTCCTTATTAGAACTTCACATATCCAAGGAAATGGTGTGTAACCATGACTGGGGAACTCTTTGTCCCTTCATTGCTCGGCGAATTGGAAGAGGTTTTGTTGGCAGTCTGTTTAGGAGATGGGATTCCTTGCCTCCGAGATTTAGCACGTCATCAAGATCCAGTCGTTGAATTTCTACCATTTTTACCTCATGTTGGAGAACCAAAATATTCCTATCGTCATTTTTGTGCAAAGATAGGATATGATTTCCTCAAACAGCTATATCATTATGTGTCAATAAAAGGCTTCCAATGGGTGACCAATTGCATTGAATTTGATGACAACTAGGGTTTGCATGTGGAGTTCTCTAATTTTGGAGTGACTAAGGCTTTTGGTCTTCACAGCCTCATAGTAGATAAGCTATTTTTTTCTATTGCTATTTCCCCATTTCAAACTGCAATTTATGGATTTCATCTCATTTAAAGAAATGAGGTAATGTAAATACTAGTCAAGTATAGGATAAACATATGGGTTAAGGTCCCTTATAGTTAATTTCAATCAATTATTTTATACAGGAACAGTGTTAAAGTGTATTTTTTGTTTTATCAAATATTGTATGAATACATACTAAAACTTCTATTTAAGTGCATGGGTGTTCTTTCCATTTTTTCTTAGAAGCAAAGTGATGAATGGTTTAGAGTTAGTTTTTCATAATGTTCTTTTGTTGTAATAGAAATTCAAGGTTGTATTTAGTTTCAATCTCTTTTTCAGTCCAGAATGAAATTGTTGTTTTCAGTGTATGTGGTCCTTGAATGATGTGCACGGTTTTTCTTGTAATTTAGGAAACACAAATTGGTTTGTTGGTTCTGATTTATATTTCTTTCAAATTTATCTTCAACAAAACCAACTAAACCATTCCTTTCAAATTGAGAGAGGTTTAATTACCCCAATACTTAATGGTTTTAGAAATGTTAGGCTTGGGAAATAGATTAAACATCAAACCCAACCAAGTGTATATGCAAGTTTTATTGTTCGAATGAATGGTTTAGAGTTAATTTTTCTTCATGTTCTTTTGCTGCAATAGAAATCCAGGGTTGTATTTAGTTTCAATCTCTTTTTCAATCTGGAATGAAATTATTGTTTTCCCTTAATAGAGTGTATGTGATCCCTAAATGATGTGCATGGTTTTTCTTATAATTTAGGAAACGTAAATTGGTTTGTTGGTTCTTATTTGTATTGCTTTCATTTATCTTCACCAAAACCATCTAAATACTTTTTGTATATATCATTTCTTTTAGATTGCGAGAGGTTTAATTACCTTGGTACTTAATGGTTTTAGAAAAGCTAGACCTCCATGCAATAGATTAAATATTGCACCCATCCAATTATATATGAGGGTTTTATTGTTCAAATTTATTTTCCTGATTTGAAAGTTTGAAGGGATAGGAATAGGTTATTGGTTTGCATAGTGTGGTTTTGAAAGTATAAATAGCCTGGCTCCCTGAACCAATTATGATCCAGGTTCATCCTTTTTAAATGTGAACCTAAGTAGTAATCTTGATGACTTTTCCTAGGAGCTAGGTGAAGCCTTTCCCTTGGAAGAGTTTAGGGTATGTATTCAGTATGATGATCCTTTATATTTAAGCCTTGGCTAAAATATTTTACTCTTGTTATCGTGATAAAGGAAAAACAAGCAAGATCTTAGTTTCGTGTATGTTTAGGCAATTGAACAATTTTTCCCTATCTATTATGGGAGTTTAAGTTTCTAGTGAAGCCTATTCTACAGTTTTTTTCAGAGATAAGGTAAGGTTTTCGTTATGAACCTAAGTATTGGTTTTAGTTGATAGAGTGCACACCTCACTTATACCTTTCTTCTTTATCTTTCGTAGCTCTTTCAACCTTACCTACTTCAGGGTGACTTTGGTACCTTTGCTTGAAGCATTTCGCAATCTTAATTGCAATTGCATTGATCTTTTAGTAGTAATTCTTCTAGTCCTTCCAACCTCCTTCAATCCTTGTCTAAGATGAGTTCATCATCCTATTTAACTCCTATATTATTCAATAAGTATGTCACCCCATTTTCTTCTCTATACACATGCATTTTTTTGAAGTCATCTAGTTTCTCTAGAAATTCCCATATTTTCTTTATCAACTTTTCAATTTCCAAAGTTGGATAAATTTTGTAGTTTAGTGAGTATAAGCGGGAGAGGGTGAGTGACTGGAGTTTTGAAATTTTCTGAAGGGGAGGATTGTGGAGGGGATGACTTATAGGATGATGATGAGCAATGGCATCACCTTTTCCTGCTAGATATTTGGCAATGATTTCTTTTGGTGCTTGATGTTCCTATCATGGTGGCTCGAGGTGTTTAAGAGTCTTCCTCTAATACTGCAGTTTGGAGCCTGCATCTTTGGGAGGTCGATGTTGGAGTGCGTTTATGGGGCTTCTTTATCGATTCTACGTTGGAATTTTGTGGGAGGTTTGTGGGCTTCAACTTGCTAGGGTGTCTGGGTCGTTTGATTCTCAGTTGTTTCCCTGGCTTGTTGGAATGCCAGTTGCTTGTGTCTTTAAAGGTTCAGGTTTTTGTTTTTGATACAGAAAATTAGGTTTTGAAGGGACCCCAAAACATTTTACAAGGCAAAACACTGCTAAAAATATTAAACTTTAAGAACCTGCGACACAAAGAAACCAAAAATCTGACAACAGAGATTAATCAAGAAACCCATCAACAACCTAGAAGCAAAACATCAACAAAAAAGCAAGTCGAGCAAAAAACACAACAAAGCTATAGAATTTTTTCCAGATCATTGGCCAAGGCCAAATTCTCCTCAATGACCCCCTCATGCATTTCCATCACATCCTTGAGCTCCTCAAATGAGATAGCAGCCCATTTCTTAGTTTCACTCCTTGTCCTCATGAACAAACCAGCATCAACAACCTTCTACACAATAGGAGCTAACTCATCATGTTTTTCCATCATGTTCTTGGGATAAACCTCCTCCATAGTCATCTCAATATCACCCAGCTCCAGGGGATTACCATTCAATTTAAAGGCCATTTCATTCAAAAAAGAGAGGCCCTTAGCAGCTGACTTCAGAGAATTATTGTTGATATTAACCACAGTTTTCAGATCCTCAGACAGCTTAGAAAAAATTTCCTCAATGTTAAAAAATCTCTCTTCATGAGTATTTTGAACCGCCACCTCCAAAGAAGTAATCCTCTCCTCATGAGAAGTAGCAAGACGATCAGAAGTCACAACCATTTTATCAAGCATAACATTCATGGTTTTAACCTTACCTTTAATCACCCATTCCTTCTAATTGCTATGCACCAAAGTCACACATACATCTTGCCAATTTTTGAGCGACAGATTGAGCTCCTTAACCTCTGAGAAGAGTCATTTAACAAGAGATAGCAAGTTACAATTACCATCCTCAGCCATCCTATAAAACATACCCATATTAACCTCGTCCCAATTCACAGGAGGCAACGCTTGGGAACCCACATTAACAAGAGATAGAAGGTTGGTGTCGTTGTTGTGAGGCCTTTCTTCTTTGATTTCCCTGCCAATGTGGGGATGATGTTGTGGGCCTTAGGGAAAGTTCTTTGTTCTTTTTGTTGTCTTTGTTCTAGTTGGCAGGGGCTTATGTCTCTTCTCTCTAGCTGGGAGGGAGTCTTTGTTGTGGTTTTGATTTTGGCTTGTGGTGTTGTGATTTCATTATGTATTCTCCTATGTGGTTGGGGTTGTTTCCTCTCTCTCATGTGACCTAGTGTGCCTCTAAGGATTTCAGCCCTTATTGTTTCTTGGGTCGCCCTGTGGCTATGGTTGCTCAGTTTTGTTCCTCCATTATTGTTGCACTAATTTTCCTATGCCCAATTCTTGGTTTTGGTCCTTAGCTCAAACTTTGTGTTCCATGTTCCTGTGCTTCAAAGGTGTTTTGTCTTGGTTTTTATTTTTGGCTTGTTTACTATCAATTTCTATGTGGTCATAAGGGGTTGTCTTTACTTGCTAAGTGTATTCTAATGGTTGTGATGCTCCAAATGTTCATTCTGATGGATCGAGGAAGTTTTTTTCCTTGAATCTTGGATGAGATTATTTCATTAGCTTCCTTCATGTACCATTTGTTTGGGTTGCTAAGGAGTGAGGTGACAACTTTCTCTACTAGTGTGTCGGCTTCTTTTTTGGTTCTATAGTTGAGGTCTCCTGTGGAGGTGGAGACTGCTCGTTTAGAGGTGGAGCCCTCTCCTTTTGAGGTGAATTTGGTGGATATAGTCATGGTGGGAAGCTTCATTTTCTTCTGTTAATTCCTTTTGAGGTGGATTTTGTATGTGCAGGAGATTGGTGGCACTGGTGGTTATGGTTCTCACTTCATCCTCTCTTTAAGAGGGGAGCTCTCTCCTATAGAGGTGGAGTCTGAGTTGGTGCTTCATTTGAGGTGGTGCTTTGGGTTGACTTTAGCTCCTTAGAGTTTTTTTGAGCTTTCTCACATCTCTTTTGTGGTGGGGAGTTTGAATGTGTTGGATTTGCTTATTAATAGGGGCTAGTTTTTTACAAGTGTTGTTGTATGGGTGGTACTACTATTGGGTTGCGCTTTCTCCTATAGAGGTGGAGAGGCTAGTAGGTTGATGGGGTCTCTCTACTACATCAATGTTATTGGTGCTTTTGGTTCATAATTGGATTCTCTAAGTAATAGGCTCGATGTGGGATGGTCCTATCAAGGAGCTCTAAAACTTGCTTGTATGGGATTAAAGTACAGTTTGTCTTACCCACCATTGGGGTGGTTGTTGTTTCAAGGTGACGTGTTGTCATCTTAAAAGGTGGCTTGTTGGCCTGTTTTACTGGATGTTAGGCTTGGTTCAAAAATCCTCTTGCTCTGGTTATATAGTTGCTCTGAAACTATCAATGCTTAGTTTTATTGTCTCAGACTGCTATTTCATGATAGTTATGTTATGGTTTCATACTTGTTGGTCTTTGGTTAATCTCATAAATGGTTTGTACACTATTTTTGGGATTAAAATGGAGATTTTGTTTCTGATTATGCTTCAAATGGTCTTGTGGTTGCAATTTTGGGTACTTGGCCTGCATCCATTTTTGGCTTTGGTTGGGTTTGTTTGATGTTGTTTTCTGATGATGGCTAGTGTTTTTTTTCCCATCTTGTTTCTTTGTTTGTTGTTATAGCTTTCCAACCATAGGATCAAGTCCCTTTCCCTGCTTACTTAATAAAAAACTTTTCAATTTCCAGTTTGGAATTTCCTTTTTTGTAATTGCTTGAATACATAGTAATGAATCTCCTTCAATGTCCACGTGTGTGAATCCTTTTTCTATGCACATCCATAATCCCAAAGCCAAAGCTTCCATATCTACTTCATTATTGGTTACAATGCCAATTTTTTGGATACTGCCCAAATACATTGTCCTTGGTTGTTTCTTAAAACACACCCTATCCCAGTTAGTCCAGGATTTCCTTTAGTTGCTCCATCAAAGTTGACTTTATGCCTTCCTTGTTTAGGTCCTTTCCATTTGGCTTCCTTTCTAATTTTTGATTTGTCCTTAAATTGTCCCTTGGGACTTTTAAGCTTAACCAATTTTTTTTGTAAATCCTCATCCCATTTGTGAAGGTAATGCCTATTTTGATTGCACTTTTTATATTTAATACCTCATAGATACCTTCTTCAATTTTTGCTAAAATATTTCTTTCTTCCATACTCTTTTCCTAGAAGATTCTTCGATTCCTTTCTTTCCATATATGCCAAGCTACCATAGAGGGTGCTACCACCCATAAGTTTTCCCATAAGGTGTTTTTCTTCCCTTTTAGCCAACTACTCAGCCAATCATTAAGATTATCTGGTCTTGCCCCTGTCCATCCTATTACATCTCGGATCTAATCCCAACACTTTGAGGCATATGCACAGTCTAGCAACAAGTGATTAATTGTTTCACTATTTTTGCAACACATGATGCATCTATTGGGGTTGTGTATGCCAATTCTTTCTAATTTATTTCTTGTATGAATTCCTTTCTATAATGTCATCTAGAGAAAGGCTCTTGCCTATTAGAAATAAAAACAACACTACTTCAATGGAAATCTGATTTAAATAAATTTATGCAATCTTTTAAGTGTGCAATAGCAATAGATATTTTAACATGAAATTGAAACTATGTTTCACAGAGATGAAAAATCAAAAAACTTAACACATAACACAATGACTAGAGAAAACCCTTTCGAGTAAAAAATTCCACACAAGAAAGAGGCCCAATGATTGTATTAATCTACAAAATATTGTACAATACAACAACACCACCAATCTCTCCTTCACTCTTCAATCTAACACCATTTCGACAGCACCTGAGTACCTAAAATCTATCTTACAACAAAAAATACATGGAAAATACTTATAGAAAAATTTTCCTCGTCATCTAAGGCATCCACACACTCTCTCCTCCCAGTGTCCCACATGCAAGCATCAAAATGGCACCAACATGCAACTTCCAAGTGTCAAACTATGACCCATCCAAAGTTGGGCACCCATATCCAAGAATGGCATCTTATAGAATCTTATGATGTGTCATAACCATCATAGATACCTCCAACATGCATCCTATCCAAGATAGGCACCTGGGGCTAAATATAGCAAATATACAACTAACATATCCATCATATGTGTCCTAGAATCTCAAAATCTTATGACAACTTATAGCTATCATAGATTCACTTACCAAACATTATGATAGTTTTCATACATGCTAAAAATAGTATATTCCATAAAGTAAAATGCCTACCCTCATTTACCATGAAATTTTACATTTAACAACAGTAAATATCACTCCATAATTACCTCTGGTGACTCCAAAATTACCCCTATCAGTGAAACTAGTATATCTCCTCATGGATAATTGCAAATTACAAATAATAAATGAAATAAACACAATAATGGCATTTACAAGGTTAATGTCATCTTATCCCAACATTCTCTCACTTGACATTATACATTTTAAATCAACCCATAGGAAATTAAATGAAAAAATAATCAAGCACTATAAACAAGGCCCATGGCCTCTCTGCACCACATGAACTTCTTTGTGCTCATAGGTTTGGTCAATGAATCTGCAACAATCTCCTGAGTGTCTATCTTCTTCAACTCAATGTATCTATTTTCAACCAACTCTCAAACAAAGTGATACTGAACATCAACATGCTTAGTTTGAGCATGATACATAGGATTCTTAGCTAAATAGATAACACTCTAGCTATCACAACCAATTTGAATAATCATGTAATCAAATCCAATCGTTGTACACAGTCTCCTAAACCAAACTACCTCCTTAGAGACATGAGTAGCAGCCATATACTCTGCTTCTATGATTGACAAAGAAACCGTGGGCTTCATCTTACTCATCCAACTCACTGCACCTCCAAACAGAGTAAAAACATAGCCACTAGTGGACCTTCGACTATCCAAGTCACCTGCCCAATCTGCATCAAAAAAACTTGTATGTCCAAAGATTTATCAAAACTATCAATATCGGAATAAACCAAACAATGATCAGGAGTACCTGCAAGATATTTAAACACCCTCTTCGCATAATTCCAATGCTATCTACCAGGGTTAGACATAAATCTGATCAAGACTCCCACTACTTGGGCAATATCTGGCCTAGTGCAAACCATTCCATACATCAAACTCCCTATGTAACACAAGCATATGTCACATCAAACATATCCTCAAGATCATCCTTAGTCTTTGGACACATATCTAATGAAATCTTAGTACCAGTAGGTAAACAAACTCTAATTGGGTTACAATCTTGCATATTAAACCTCTACAAAATAGTATTCACATACTTATTGTTTCACAAAAACCTGCCAACCTTCATAGTTTTTGTTTTTATTTTCGCGGTTGTGCCTTACCTTCAAATCATTCACAACCTTTAGCGAGTGCCACGTGGCATCCTCTCAAAGCTTTTTTCTTTTCATATCACTTCGCTCTTGCCAATCTCCGTCTGCGCGACATGTGGCCTTCTCTAGCTACTTTTCAAACTGGGCCCACCTTGCAGTTTCTTTCGCTCGGTGTTTCCCATGTGGCTCCCTCTCGGAGTTTTTCATTGGGTGTCCCTTCATCTTTTTTCTAGGCCCTGTTTGCGTGACACGTGGCAACTCTTTATGCGTCAGTTACCTTGAAATTGCTGCTGCGCCTTTTGTACTCGCGTGCTGCCATGTTTTCTTCCGTGGCACCGCGTGTTTATTTCTGATGTTGCATGGTTTTTCGTTCCATGCAATGGATTTTCTAGCATGCTCCTGGGCGATTGATGTTTTCAATAATGACTTGAGGTGATCTTGGGCATCGATCCTTGCTCGCGACTTTCTTTCTCTTTGGTGATTCAGGCGGTGGGCTGGCCTATTTATGCGGCCATGTTTCTCTTTTATTGTTGTTGTTAAGTTGCAAAAAACTCCTGAGCACTGGGAAAAAGTCTTTGTAATAATTTTATAAATTTAAAAACTCCAGACTGTGCCAAATCAATTCGACCTTTTTGTTTTTCATGCATTTAGTAAGACTATTAGTCTGTGTTGTTATTTTCTTATATTGTATGAATGCCTGTTCTTCAGCTTTTGTGATCTTTCATAGCTCAATAAATACAGATAATGTTTTCTCGACTCTGTGTTGGCTAAGGTTATGCTATATTATGTTATGCAAATTAGAGGGTATTTGTTATGTTTAAAGTGCTTTTGAGAAAATTTACTTGATAAATAGAATTTTGGTGGTTCAGGCATTTGCATCCTACACTGTGCTCTGGTAAATTTGTCTATGATTTTGGCACATCGCCTGTAGTGTAGATTTTATATTTTTCTATCTTTATAACTTTTTACCTTCCCCACTAAATGAAGAGTCGGCTTCGATAAAATCTCAGAGGTCACTTAGCTAGCGCACTATGTCCCACAATAGCTAAGTTTCCCATAAGACTGCTGCAACCTACAAAATCTTACGTCAATAGTTCTTTTTTTGGCATGCCCGGTGGGACATGAACTAGCACATTCGCTTGATCTTATAAGTGTGTATGAGCCATCGTCTTGTAACTAGGTCACAGACTGCACGATTTCCTGGCCAGCTCATACCACCATTAGTTTTTGTGCATCTGAGAGGCTGTCGAGGTAGTCCTTCACCTCCTCCTTCTCCCTTGTCTCCACAGTCGCTTGTTTCTCCTGCACCTATGACCGCTAGAAACTACATAGCCTGGGACACTGGCAGTCCTCTAGTAGCATATGTGCCTCCTATAGTATGGGCCCCAATCGCTACTTTCGCTCTAAAATTTATCCCTAAGTATTACGGGGATGAGTCGAAGACACCGACAGAACACCTGCAAGATGTGGAAGATATATGTCTGGTACATGGTGTGTCGAATGAAAATGTAGCCCTCAAATTATTTTTTGCCTCCTTCCGAAGAAAGGCTAAATTAGTATAGGATTCTTGAGGCTAATACTATTGCTACTTGGGACCAAATTAGAACCCCGTTTTATGAGCATTTTTTGAACGTTGGCAACAAATATTTGTTGTACCATCAAATGGAAAATATAAAGTGAGCTCCTCATGAAGCTCTGCCTGATTTCAACACACGATTCCATTTGACCTAGTAGAGAGTGTCTATTGGTAGTCGGTTGCCCCCGGATTTGGCGTTTATGTTCTACTTAAAGTCCATCAACCCAGATATTTCCATGATGTTACAAGCTCTTGGTGGAGAGACTCTTCCTGATGAAATGGCTGTCAGTACGGAAAATAATCTGATCGCTGCAGGAAAGTTGGCACCGAGACCCATCATGCCATTGTTTCCCAAGTGTTAATCTGCGGAAGCTGAAGTTCCTTCGACCAGCACGCCTCCAGGTCCTCCCCAATCTATGTATGTATATCCCATAATAGCTCTGAGCGCAGCTCCAGTTGTGGCTCCAATGCCTAATCCCTTGGCTACTGAGATGAACGAGATGAGAGAACAAATGCGGGCCATGACTAATGAGTTGACTAGCATGAAGCAGCAACAATATAGCTATCAAAAGTCGGCATACCAGAATTACCAAGGCGAAAAAGCTCCGTACCAACAAAACCAATGGCAAGATAGATCGCACGAAAATACTCAGGCTTAGTCGAGTAACCAGATGGTTTCGGTAACTCTGTCGATGCAGACCGTCCATCCTAGTTCAAATAAAGAATTGGTGGCTAGACAAAACAACTTAGCCGAAGATGCCAATTCATGGTGTTTTCCTTTTAACGATGCGCACATGCTGAGAAATTATCTGCGCAAAAAATTGCAACAAAAGATCGTAGACCAACGTAGCCAAGGTGGCACACCTGATCCTGGTAACCAATCATATGCCTCTCAGCAGATGGACAATGTTGTCCTCACTGCTCAACTGTAAAGGATGTCCATTCAACAAGAGTCAAATATAGTTCCAGACCAAGCGCTCTTTTCATAGATGGAAGGAGAGGAGTCAGCGTTTCCAAATAATTTTCTTGTAACTCAAATTCCACGAGTACAGTCTAATTACAACACACGTTCTAAGTGGATATTTACTTGAGAATTCACATCTCCGCCAGTTAATGCTTCATCTCAGCCAATGCCTAGTCTATTGGTAGGCCCGTCATCAGTCCCACAGCAGACTAGCGTGGTTCCTCCTAGTTCTTTGAATCTGCCTCCTCTGAAATCAAAGGCTCCTATGATCATCCCAGCTATTGCCAAATAGCCAAACGCACCAGCCATGAGGCCAACACCAACTGCGAAACCTAAAGAGCAAGTAACTACGACTCATCAATCACGAGCGTAGTTCAATATGGTGGAACAACTAAAGAAGTCCTCTACCAACGCTTCGTTGTGGGATGTCCTGGCTATTCCGAAGTAGAAGGTGCTATTACAAAAGACATTGTCGGGAGAGGAAGATATGAAGGGGCCTGTTTAGTCCAATAAAGAAAAGATATCCAGGTCAGACCTGGATAAAGTGCTAACAAATCAACCTGAGGAAAAGAAAGAAGTTGGAAAAGAGAGTAAGCATAAACCCAAGTCTTTCTTTCTAACATTTATCATTGGTGACAAGTTATTGCATAATTGTATGATCGACTTTGGTGCCAGCACCACTGTCATGCCTAAGCAAGTAGCTGATGCTTTGAGTTTAAAATATGAGTCTCTTAACAAGGGAGTCATGTAGCTAGACGGAAATAAAGTTGATACCGTCGAGGTAATCAAGGGATTGCCTATGACATTGTTTGCCTACCCCAGTATCACTGTAAATTAGGATACTGTACTCATTGATATTCCTCCTCTATTTGGGATTTGTTTATCCCGAGAATTCATAGCAAATGTTGGAGGATATCTAGCGCTGGACTGGTCACACCTAATCTTGAGGACCAAACATGGAACCAAGATGAAACTACTGTCAGAAACTTTGCATTCTTAGCATGTTGTTGATGAGGCTTTGCTCAACTTTGAACCAACACATACTTCAATTACTCAGGAAGAGAGGTTCAATGTGGAATTTTTGGAAGAAGAAGAGGCTACCAGCTCCTGGATGGAGGATGAAGAAAATTTGTTGAAGGAGTTTATTGATACAAACCCTTTTGTGAATTATCATGCAACTGGACTCGGTACTTAAGTCATACATGAGGAAGGGTAGTATATGCCCAAAGTTTCGAAGGAGTCCGGAGGTGAAGCACCCTCAAAGTTATGGAATTTGAATTTTGATGGAGCAACATGCAGAGCTAGAGCTGGAGCAGGCATATGTTTGACATCCCCATCTGAGGAAAAGACCCTGAGGTCTTACCATTTCCAATTCGCGTGCTCAAACAACAAAGCAAAGTATGAAGGTCTTGTCTATGGTTTGAGCCTTGCAGAACAAATGGGTGCAAAGCAAATAAGTATATTCAGAGATTCAGAGTTGGTGGTCAACCAAATTTGAGGAATTTCTGCTGCAAAAAATGTCCATATGCGATCCTACCGACATAGAGTCTGGGATCTTATTGACAACTTTGAGGCATTTAATATTCAGGCTATACAAAGAGAGAAGAACTTTGAAGCCAACCAAATGGCGACTATTGGAGCTCAGTTTGAGCCGGCCTTCAAGTTATTAAAAAATAAGCATGTGGTGAGAGTAATTGTAAGGCCCATTGTTCCAAACAACAATCAAGATTGGAAAGTGTTCGATAGCGATGCCCATATTGCATCATTTCTCCAATCATCTGGGGAATTTTTTGATAAGCTACAGCCAAAGATCATCGAAGCTTATGGAGATCAAGTTATCCAGCTGAAATCCAACAAGCTTCCGAGAGGCCTAGTCACTCTGGAGAGTTTGTTTGATTTCGATGATGCGACAAGAGACAAAAGAAGGCTCGTAGCTGACAAGGGTGACTATACCGATTTGTATATCAAAGAAAAAATAAAGCTCAAGGTTGGGAAGGAAGTTTCTCAGAAGAATAAGGATAGACTAAGGCACTTTTGTGAAGAGTATCCGAGTGTAGTAGCCTGGTCATATGATGATCTTAAGGGATACGATCCCAGGATCATTGAGCATACAATTGAGCTATCAGAAGGGGCAAAGCTGGTTCGTCAAAGACAGAGGCCTGTGAATCCAAAGATAGAATCTCTCATGTCATAGGAAATGAATAAATTGATCGCATCCCGAATAGTGTTTCTGATCAAACACAACACTTGGGTGTCAAACCTAATACCAATCTGGAAGAAGAATGGAGACATATGACTGTATGTAGACTTATGAGACTTGAATAGAGCATCCTTAAAGGATCATTACCCCCTGCCTTCAATGGAGGTAATTATACATAGTGTAGTTGGTTCAAAAAAAAATTCAATGTTGGATGGCTTTTCGAGCTACAATCAGATTCGAGTAAAAGAAGAAGACCAACACAAAATAACATTCACCACAAAGTAGGGAACATATGCATATGCCAAGATGTCTTTTGCACTCTTGAATGCCAGAGCCACCTTTTAGAGAGCCATGGATATTGCCTTCAAGGATTTAATCCATAAAATTATACTTATCTATTTGGATGATTTGACAGTATTTTCAAAATCTGTCGATGATCACTTCGATCATTTAGAGCTTGTCTTCCAGAAGTGCCAAGAATTCAGGATTTCTTTAAACCCGAAGAAATGTGTGTTTGGAATTCCCCAAGGGAAGCTATTTGGGTATGTTGTCTCGAAGGAGGGCATTTCCATTGATCCTAAAAGAATTGATGTGATCTGGGAGCTTTCATTACCTATAAATAAGAAGAGAGTGCAATCATTTCTAGGTAAGGTCAACTTCATTAGCCGGTTCATTACATATTTTCTAGGGACTGTTCGGCCTATTACCTTGATGCTTAAAAAACACCAGACTTCTAAATGTACGGCGGAAGCCAAAAAATCTTTTGAGCTTATAAAGGAGGTTATTTCTTTTTCCCCTATATTGGTCAACCCAGACCTATCAAAAGATTTCATTATGTATGTTTTTGGTGGTGGCAATAGTGTTACCACTGTACTTATGCAAAAAGATGATGAAGATAAAAGGGAGTCTCATGTTGCTTTCTACTCATGAACCTTAAAAGAGTATGAGGTGAAGTACAATTTTGTAGAAAAGCAGGCCTTTGCCATTGTGAAGGGACTTAAGAAGTTCTAACACTTGATATCATATAATAAGGTGATTGTTTGTGTATCACATCCTAGTGTGCGGGAGTATATCATGGAAGAAGAAATCATAGAGAAAAGAGCTAATTGGATCACTAAGATCCTAGAGTATGATATTGAAGTCAGGCCTATCAAGACTGTCAAAGGAAAGGGACTGTGTGAGTACCTCGTTGAAAATAGTGAACCAGCGAGAGAGTTCAAAGTTTTGGAAACTATATTACTAAACAAAGAAATCTCTCAGGGTGACTGGTTGGAGGATAGAATGAACTTCATGCAGATGGGAAGGTATCTGATCAATCTCCCTTCTTTTAAAAGGAATTTCTATCGCTTACAAAACAACAATTATGTTCTCTTGGAGGGTGTCATGTTCAAAAGAAATTTTAATGGCGTCCTGCTAAGGTGTGTAAATGAAGAACAAGGGAAGAGAATTTTGGATCAATACCATAGTGGCCTAGCTGGAGGACATTTTTCTGCAAGGACTGCAGCAATTAAAATTATATGTGCTAGTTATTTTTGGCCAACACTTTTCAATCATGCATTTTCATTAACTAAATCTTGCAATGAATGTCAATTTTATGTCAGAAAGAGAAAGAATGTTGCTATGCCATTAAGGCCTATAGTAGTAGAGGAACATTTTTCTCAATGGGGTCTAGACTTCATTGGAATGATTAACCCTTTCTCCTCAGCTGGACACAGGTGGATATTGATGGCAACAGACTACTTCACTAGATGGGCAAAAGCAGTGCCATTGAAGAATGCAACGGAAGTAAATATTGTTAACTTCCTAGAGGAGTTGGTGGCCAGATTTGGCCCGCCAAAAACAATCATCTCCGATAATGCCAAAGCTTTCCTCGGCTCTAAGATGAGCCAGTTTGCACTAAATTATGGAGTTTTCCTGAAGACCTCTTCCAACTATTATCCCCAGGAGAATGGCTTGGCGGAGTCTACAAATAAAAACCTCATCAGGTTAATAAAGAGGATAGGCTCGAAACACGGAGAGAGAATGGCATAAGAACCTTTAGACAGCATTGTGGGCAAACCGAATCACGCCCAAGCAGATATTAAAGACATCTCCTTATGAGATGGTGTACGAGAAGAAGGCATTGTTGCCTATTGCCATGGAGATCCTTGCCTTGCATTTGCTTAAATCTTTGGAGATCGAACAAAACAGAGCAATGGAGGTATGTTTTTCTAAGCTACTCGAGGTTCAGGAGAAGAGAGAGCATGCCTTTGAGGCGATGAACAACCGCCAATAGGTGGTAAAGAAATGGTTTGATAAAAAGGCATCAAATCAAGAGCTACAATGCAGGGACTTGGTGCTCAAGTTCAACGAGCGCAAAGCAAAGCCTGTTCAACACAGGAAATTCGACAGTCTCTGGGAAGGGCCTTTCAAAATTGTCTAGTGTAAGCAATTCAACTCCTTCAAGTTGGAAGATATGGAAGGTAATGCCTTAAAAATTCCAGTTAATGGAATACATCTTAATAAATTTAATTAATTTTACCTATGTGATGGCTTTGTAAATTGTAAATATGTAATTATTTTTCCCCTATTTTAAGTTTTGGGTCTTCTCATTGCTTTATGAAATAACAACAATAAGTGCAATAAATTGATAAAACATTGTAAATGAGCCAAGATTTGTGAAAAACAGATATTATATATTTTGGCCGAAAAATTTACATTATATAAGATAGAGGCCAGTGGCCTAGTATCGAGATATACATACATCCTCTATAGAGCAGAGGCTGGAAAAAGGGGGAAAAAAATTGGGGACTATTTTTCTTCTCAGATTATCAAGCATTTGACGGACCAGCGATGGCAGCAACCGGCAGCACGAGATCAGGGAACACCATTTTTTCAAAATCCTCGTACCACTGGAGGTTTCAGAATGGTTTGATGTAATGTAATGCACCCACATGAGGAAGTAGCAGCCGACACGCACCTTGGTGCGATGCTCCTCATGAGTCTTTAACTCAAAACCAAAGAGGAAGGGCCTAGTTGGCATGGGTCCTCCATACAGCTACAGCAAACGAAGGTTGCGAACTGAGGGGACCCCATGATCAAATTCAGCAGCACGCACTATTTTCTCCAGTCCTCTGAGGTAGTGTCGCGGCAACACTCACTTCATCAGCTTCAAGACTTTGTGTTTGGAGACACTGATATCCAGCAGCGAGGTGACGAAATGAGAGAAAATGCTAGTGTTGACCTGGTATTGTTTCTCATACGCACGCAGTCCTTGCCAAGAACCCGTTTAATCGCTTTCACGTGTAACAGGTTTTTCATGCCTATTATACGTTTTAAGCGCCTACACCTGATTTTTCTTAAGAAAGTAGCTTAAGTATTTTTCCAGACAAGTCTTATTGGTGTCTCCATACTGCTTGTTACTAGTGCTAGAAAATGAAAAATTGCTAAAGTAACTAAAGCTTGCTAAGCTAAGAATGCTAGGAATAATTATGATTTTCAATGTTGCTAATGGCCCTATTTATAGACTGGTAGGGGTTCACCTGATTTGGAAAGCCATAATTACGATAGAGGAAAAGTGTGTTGCCAAGCCTCGATTTGCAGTGTTGCAGTGTGTGAAGTGAAGGGAATTATTAGGTACAGTTGCAACTTGCTCTATTCAAGTTTCCCAATTCAATAAAAATTGGCCAGGTGTCAGCACAAGGAGTTGTCATCCCATCTGAACCAAGGCAAATCTTAAAAGCAGGTTGTTGGGTGATGCGCCCAAGTACAATAAAAAAAAATCAGTAAATGCAAAAAGCTTGCGAAAAGATTTTGCAAGGTTGCCTTGGTCCGTTGTTCAAGAAAAATCAGGTGCCACCTCACGCGAAATCATGTCTCTTAAATGTGGAGAGAAATTTGGCAGGTTGGCGATCTTTTCACATGCATGAAAGGTTGGTGACACATATAGCAACTAAATGTGAAAGGGTGGCACGTACACTCGCTCAGTCATTTTTCACGAAGATCAAAAAGCAGGTTGAGCATGCAAAGCACATTTATTGCAAGAGTTATCAAAAGATAAAACAGCTAAGTTATTTGCAAGAGAGAAAGAGTTTTTCAGAAGCTAAGTCATTTAGGAAAGTTTGCGAAAGTTTCTTGCGAATATAGAGAAATGGCTAAGATTGCATAAGGTTTAACAGGGGCCCTAGCCCCCCCCCCCCCAACAAGTATAGACAAGCAAATGAAGAAGGTGCCCTACGTACAAATCTATGGCCTAGAATCTTATGCTACCCCAGGCATACCAACAGAGCCATGTTGGCCCTTCACCAATCAGGTGGACCAAAGAATATTGAACGTGATTCCTCTTAGAAACCAAGCTTTGGTTTTGGAGGATTGGGATAATGTCTTTAATCTTGAGTTATCCTAGAATCTTAAGAGCCTTAGGGAAGTTGCATGCAAAAGAATGAAGAAATTAACGGACCCCTTCTGCAAGTGTCTATGGGACTGTGGGCTTCCCCAGTAAATGGTTCCCTTGGTGCATTATTGCCTAGAAATTATAGCAGCTTGCACAGTTGGTTATCAACTCGAACATCAGGGTAATAAGTGACACTAATTTCAGGGTAATCATCAACCATGAAGCTATTCAGGATATGTTATGCATCTCGCTTCCCTTAACTAAGGATGTTGAAATTTTTGACATGAAAAGGATGCATGATAAGTGGGGAGGGCTCAGGTTGGTATCGCAATTTTACCAAATTGAAACTGCTCAACCAACAAGTGTCTCAACGCCACCCAAATTTCCATTTAGTCTGGGTGCTTTGAAAGTTGGGTCTTCCTCTATATGTTCTATGATGGTGCTAGTGTGTGGTCTCGATACAGACAAGCAGGTCTTTGAGTTTCAAATGTGTCTCAGATTTATGTTGAGAAAGAACAACGTGGCTCCGCTTTTGGACTTTGCAAGGTTTATTAGTGATGGGATTTGGCAGCAACTGTAAGACTTTCAGGTCAGTTTTAGGTTCAAGTATCTCTCTTTCCTAGCCTACTTAATATTAGACCAAAATCCAAACAATTTCATGACATTTATGTCTCTGGTTGTTTTCGACGAAAGCAGCCAAAGGAAGCCAGTTTTGACATGGACTCCTGTCATGTCAAAAACTTTTGATTGCTATGCATTTTCAGATTTGTTCTTAGCCCCAACTTTGCAGGCTTTGGATAGAGTTGGGATCAACATGTTAACGCACCTATCGCCTAGATAGAAATACTGGTTGGGAAAGCTTGTGCCACCCTGCGATTGGTTCTTTGGCACAGATTTCACTATGCTCCGCATGCAAGGGTTTATTTGGGAACCTTTCTTGTTCCCACGCTTTCTTTATGACAGAGTGCTAGCTTTGGAAGTGATGAGGCAATTATGTAATATTGGCAATGATTACTGGGGAGGAAAGCATTTAACCTCCTATTTGACACTGTCGGTCATGTTTGGTTTTGTGTCGCTGATCAAGAAGAGGACTTCGAAGATTCTATTTTCAAAGTTGGGTCATCTTGGGTTGGTGGTGATAAATGACACCTGACAATACAACCCCAAAAATAATTTGTCGAAGATTGGCATAAGAATTTCACATCAGTCGTGGTTATTCTGGGACCCTCAGAGAAATGTTGAAGAGGGGAATTTAAGGTTATATGTAGGCCTTGAATATCTACCTACTAAGGACATGCGACCATCGTGGTTGAATTTCTACTACATAGCAGGGAGGTCCAATCCAAATTAGAAGATCAATCAGGCCCTGTGCACCCAATTGCAAAAGCTCGAATGGTGTCCTGAAAAGATTTGAGACTTTTGGATTTACCGGCAAGAGATTCAAGCAACCACCAAGCTTCACGAATAGGTGGCTCTTGATGAAAAATTTGATGACATCTAGAAGAGCGCCCATTCAAATGCAAAAAAATTTCCAAACCCTTCAACGTCAAAGAAACAATATAGAGGGGAAGGGATTTCCACGGAGCCCAAAGAAGAAGTAACTCAAAATCCCCCTGCTGTTGAGGAGAATCCAATGCATAAAGAATATGTCGGTAAACGGGTCGCACAGCAAGAGGATTCATCAAACGTGCAAGCGTCAGAGCCATCTAGCTCCTCTAAATCTACCAGGAAGCAGGCAAGGACTACCAGTAGTAGAAGGTGGGTCACTTTAGACCTTGAGTATTCTCTGGATGCAAAGCGGACACGGACAAGAGAATCCAGCGGAGAGGAAGAGCAATAGCTGGAGGAAGTGGTTGTATCATCTGCAGCTCCTCACTAGCCTCAGGTATCATTTCCTCCCTCTTCTCTTTCTACTATGTCTCTAGTCTCTTCTTCGTCTGCCCTAGCTTTTTCATCTGCACCAATTTTCTCTGTCCCTGGATATCCCGGGCAGTCGAGTCTTGCCCCTCCTGGTTTCCCACTTTCATCCTTTGCTTTCCATCCCTTACCCGGAACACAATTTGGTGTAAGTGTTGGGCTCATGAGCCAACAATTCTTATCCCCGAGGCCCAGCCCTTTAGTTGGTGCCTCCCCAGCCTTTCCTTATATTGCACTATCATCCTCTCTGAGCGGTTGATTCATTCCACCATTCTCCCTGGCCATTACAACAAGGCCTAGCAAAACCATTGATGCACTGAGTATGCTATATTTCCCGCTAGCAGTCCCTCGAGAGTTTCCTTTTGCTGGTGGCTTGGGTATCCCTTCCCAGGAATATTTCTCGTAGGTGGAGGCAAATAAAAGTGCCCGAGCTAACTGAATGCAAAAGAGGAGACAAAAGGATGTGGGCAGGAAGACAAAGTCTCTCTTGTAAATTGTGTTCAATGAGAGCCATAATTCATTAATTTTTGCAAAGATCACTCCCAACATGATTAAACCGGTAGGAGAAATGATACCAAGTGATTACTCTGTCAACGCCATTGGGCTAGACTTGTAGCAGGCTCATTCGCGAGATAAGGTCGAGCTAATGGAGGAGACTCAAAAGATTGTAACCACTGATTACCTCAAGCTCAATTGCCAAGCAAGGAAAAGAGAAGAGAAAATTTCAAAGCTGAAGGGAAAGGTCGATATCTAGGTGAACAAGTGCAAGGCCCAAGAAAATGAAATAAGTCGCTTGGAGGAGAGGAGTGCTTTCAAAAGCCAGGTCAAGGAGTTGCAGGTTATGAGCACAGAAATTATCCCAACCCTCCAACATGAGGTTGACCAGATCTGAGCAAACGAAGAAAAGCTCTATGTTGAGTCCGTATAGCTGAGTGAAGGTATGAAGGAGCTCCGGTAGAGCACGGATGATGAAATAAATGAATGAATGCCACTTTAGAGTTGGAGATTCAAAAAAAAAAGCGGGTCGAATTGGCCCTGGAGGAAAAATAAAAGGAAATCTCCGCTCTAAGAGAACAAGTATCTGCATTGGACAGAAGCCTATTGGAGCTAAGGGCAGACTTGAGCAGTAGAGAAGCGGAGTTGAGTATCTTGAAGACCCAACCTCTTGCACCTCAGATGAGCTCATTGGAGATCGCCAAGGAGTTGTATGTGTCATACTGGGATAAAGTCAAGGCATTATGCCTTACTCTATAGCCCACCCTAAAATTTATGGCACAGGCAGCCAGCGTATGCGGAATGGTAGGTGAAACAATCCAGTAGATACAAAAGGTAACTTTTGATAAGGTTCCAGAGGCTAGGATTTTGTTGGGAAAATTGTATATAGCTTTCGATGATGCTCTGAGCGGCGTGGGTATTGAGGACCGAACAACAGCAACCATGGGTGTCAACATCCTCATTTCTATTCATGAGGTTTTCCAGCAGGTTTCAGAATGCAAGGTCAGGTTGAACCAGGTTACTAGTGATATGCGGGCAAATTTTTCCCGCTTAACTCAGAGAGGCCTCCCTTCGCCCTTCATTGCAAATCAGGTGTTAGCAGGTGTTGAACACATTGTTGCAAAGATCGAGGAGAAGAAGCAGGACCTTTTTGTGTTCCAATATTTTGATCAGTCTCTAACCGCCGATAAAATTGAAGGGATCATGCATCAGTTGGCGCAGCTCTTCTTCTAGCTGGAATTAGAGACGAAAATATCTGGCAGATTATCTTTCAAGGCAATTATCGATCTTAAATTGGCACATGAAAATCTGTGAGCTCACTCTGCGCCATCAAACGAGGTCTGGACGGGTCTGCAGGCTGCCCTCTCAAGGTTGTGAGCAATTTTGGGATGTTGAACTGAGGTTTTTGGGGTTCTTCATTTCGCGAGCGAAATTTCCCTGTGAGTCGCCAAACTGTTTCACAAAAAACCACCAACCTTTGCGGTTTTTATTTTTATTTCGGATTTTATTTTTATTTCTACAGCTGTGCCTTACCTTCAAATCGCTCAAAACCTTAAGCGAGTGCCACGTGGTGTTCTCTCGAAGCTTTCTGCTTTTCATATCGCTTCGATCTTTCCAGTCTCTGTCTGCACAACATGTGGCCTTCTCTGGCTACTTTTCGAACTGGGCCCGCCTTGCAGTTTCTTTCGCTTGACGTCGCCCACGTGGCTCCCTCTCAGAGCTTTTTGATGGGCATCCCTTCATCTTTTTGCCCGGCCCCATCTGTGCGACACGTGGCAGTTCTTTATGCGCCGATTACCTTGGAATTGTTGCAGCGCCTTTTGTACTCGCGTGTTGTCGCGTTTTCTTTTGTGGCATCGTGTCTTCATTTCTGCTGCTGCGTGGTTTTTCATTCCATGCAATGTCTTTGTTGGCATGCTCCTAGGCGATTGATGTTTCCAGTGGCAGCTCGAGGTGATCTGGGGTGTCAATCCTTGCTCATGGCTTTCTTTCTCTTTGGTGATTCAGGCAATGGGTTGGCCTATTTATGCAGCCATGTTTCTCTTTTATTGTTGTTGTTAAGTTGCAAAAAACTCATGAGCATTGGGAAAAGACTTTGTAATAATTTTATTAAATTTGAAGACTCCAAACTGTGCCAAATCAATTCGGCCTTTCTTTTTTTCATGCATTTAGTAAGACTGTTAATTTGTCTTTTTATTTTCTTATATTGTATGAATGCTTGTTCTTTAGCTTTTGTGATCTTTCATAGCTCAATAAATACAAATAATGTTTTTTTGACTCCTTTGTGTTGGCTAAGGTTATGCTATGCAAATTAGAGGGTATTTTTTATGTTTAAAATTCTTTTGAGAAAATTTACTTGATAAACAGCATTTTGGTGGTTCGAGCCTTTGCATCCTGCACTGTGCTCTGGTAAATTTGTCTATGATTTTGGTGCATCGCCTGTATTGTAGATTTTATATTTTGTTATCTTTCTAACCTTTTACCTTCCCCACTAAACGAAGAGTCAGCTTCGATAAAATCCCAAAGGTCACTTAGCTAGTGCACTATGTCCCACAATAGCTAAGTTTCTCATAAGACTGCTGCAACCTACAAAATCTTGCGTCAACACTTACTTTGTGATAACCAAAGCTTTCTATTACCTTTGTCCCTTCTAATCTCCATTCCTAGAATATACCCAACAACTCCAAGATCCTTCATATCAAATGCACCTAAAAGTTGGTCTTTAAGTTCATTGATCATATCCTTAGTATTATTGAAAAATAACATGTCATCAACATACAAAGCAATAACCAGCATAGAATCACCAACACAATATATTTAAACACAATGATCCTCCTCACTTCTAACAAAACCCAATTTCAAAACAAATGAATCAAAATTTTGATACCACATTCTCAGGGACTGTTTTAAACCATAAAGAGACCTCTTCAACCTACAAACCCAATGTTATTTTCCTTTTACCTTGAAACCTCTAGTTTGTTGCATATATATTTCTTCTTCAAGATCTCCATGCAAGAATGCAGTCTTAACATCCATTTTCTCAATCTCCCAATCATAAGTTGTAGCAATGGATAAGAGAATCTAATAGAAGTCAATTTAGCAATAGGAGTGAATATCTCACCAAAATAAACTCCCTCTCTCTAGGAGTAGCCCTTGGCTACCAATCTAGCCTTGTACTTCTCTAATGATCTGTCTTCTCCAAACTTCTTCTTGAAGACCCACTTACATCCTATGGCCTTTCTTCCTTTGGGAAAATGAATAAGATCTCAGGTGTTACTAAATTCTAAGGCCATCATCTCCTCCTACATGGCTAACTACCAAGACTCGCTATCATCTCTAGAAATAGATTCCTTGTAGGATATAGGTCCATCATTAGTACTCAATAAATCATATGCACAAAAAAAATCTAGTGGGCTATAACTGCCAACTGTATTCCATTGTCTTGTGGATATCCTCAAGGGTGGAGTAAGAGACTCAACTGGTTCTTCTGCATGATCATTTGTACCAACTTCTTCTATAGCAACAGATTCATCTTCATCAGGATTACTTGAATCTTCTTCTTCTTCTTCACCCCCCATCCTTCATTTTGTTCTTCTTGATGTGCATCTTGCTACTCTAACTCAAAGTGCACTCTCTTACCTTTTCTTCTTTTTCTTTTGACTACTCAGGTTCAGAAATGGATCTAAGTTCCTTAAAAATAACATATCTAGAAGAGAATATTGCAGGTTAGTAGATTCTAAAGCTTATAACCTTCAACATTATCACCATATCTAATGAATGTACACTTTTCAGCTTTTGGATCCAACTTAGATCACTTTTCCTTAGGCACATGAACAAAAGGCTCACAACCAAAAACCCTTAAATGTGAAACTAAAGGTTTATTACCTATCCACACTTCATAAGGTGTCGAATCAAGAGCCTTACAAGGAGATCTATTTATCAAGTAGCAAGTAGTACGCATAGCCTCTGCCCAAAGCATTTATCCAATTTTGCATCACTTAGCATACTTCTAGCCCTTTCCATAATTGTTCGTTTCATCCTTTTTGCAACACCATTCTATTGTGGTGTATACGAAGTTTTCTTTTATCTTATTATAACTGCATTCTTGCAAAACTCATCAAATTCCTTAGAACAATATTCCCCTCCATTTCCATATCTTAATATTTTTATCTTTAAATTTGTTTGGTTCTCTACTAAGACTTTGAATTCTTTAAACTTAGTGAAAACTTTATATTTATGTTTCGTAAAGTAAATCCATGTATATCTGGATACATCATCAACGAAGGTGACAAAGTAACAAGATTTTTTGATAGATTCAATAGCCATAGGCCCAAACACATCCGTATGAATAATTTCTAACTTCTCTTTTGCTCTATTGCTTCCTGAAGGAAATGATTTTTATTTTTGTTTACCAAAAAAACAATGCTCACAGAAATCAAAGTGCTCATTAGAATACGAGAAATCATCCAAAAAAAAATTATTCTTAATAGTTTTTAATACATTATTACTTGTGTGGCCTAATCTACGGTCCATAACATACATGCATTCTCAGTATTGGCCTTAGATACATAGGAGGCATTACAAACTGTAGTGGCTTCAAGCTTGAACAATTTTCCCAATCTCTTCCCCTTTGCTATGACCAAGTTCCCTCTCACTAATCTGCAACCATGCTTGTCAAAATCCACATGCATTCCCAAATCATTCAACTTTGAAACAAAAATCCAATTTATAGCTAATCCAAGAACATGATAAACTTCAGGGAGGGTTTTAATCCTCCCATCACTGAAACAAAACAATACCTTGCCTTTCCCAACAATCGGATATGAAGAGTTGTCTCCATGGTATATATTACCTCCATCATATTTTTCATATGTGGAGAACCATTCCTTATGTGGGGTCATGTGGAATGAGCATCCTGAGTCAACCAACTAGTGATCATTAGCAACAAAATTACAATTAGAAATTAAAACATATTCACCTACATTTGAGGACTTATCAGAAGCACTCTCCCATTGTTTCTTTGGGTTTCTACACTCCTTCTTTACATGTCCCCTTTTACTGCAGTTCCAATACTTAACTCTATTCTTTCCAGGAGTCTTAGATCTGCCCTTGGACTTTTCCTTAGCCCCTTTCTGATCTCCTTTCAATCCCCTTTCCTGAGACCTTCCCTTGATATTGAGAGCAGCCCCTGAACTATCTGAACTCTTCTTCCTTAGTTCCTGTGGCAGTAAAATTACAACAAGGGCATCCAACTTCAAATCTATGAGGTTATTAGTGATAGCAAGAATAACATTCTCCTAGGACTCGGGTAAAGAACAAAGAAGCAAGATATATTTATCTTCCTCATCTATTTCAACATCTACTGAAGCAAGCTAACTCATCAACAAATTAAAATAATTTAAATGCTCTTCAACCAACTCACCCTCTTACATTTTCAAAGAAAACAACTTTCATTTTAAATAAAGTTTATTTACGATACTCTTGGCTTGGTAGATCTCACCCAACCGATTCCACAATTCATATGTAGTCTCTTCCTTTGTGACATTCAATAGGACAGAGTCTAAAATACACAATCGGATGGTTCCTCGTGCCTTCTTATCCAATCTATCCCATTCATCTTGAGAGACATCATTAGGTTTCTTCTCTTTTTGAACAACCAACCATTGGTTTCTTTCTTCCAAAAAATCCTCCATTTTTTTGTTTTGATCCGTAAGCACTTTTGACTAGAGCTATGAATCAGTGAGGCCACATTTTTTGGGGGACCTCATCCCTATCAACTCTCCTTATCTCTCCATTGTGCTCACCGAGACACTATGCGTCAAGGCTCAATATCAACCATCCTCAACAGTCGTCGATGGGTGATCCAACTATGCGCCAAGTTCCTAGACTGAACCCCAGACCACCGTATCTCCATCTCTCCTTATCTCTCCATGCTCTTTTGGCTCCCTACCTCCTCCTCTTCTCTCCTTATCTCTCCATTATTTGTTTCCTCAAATCCTCTCACCCGTATCTTCCTTCTCTCATCTCTTCTCTCCTTATCTCTCCATTATTTGTTTCCTCAAATCCTCTCGCCCATAGCTTCCTTCTCTCATCTCTTCTCTCCTTATCTCTCCACTCCTCCATCCATAGTCACCTTTCTCTGCTCTCCTCTTCTCTTCTTATCTCTCCATTCCACCCACGGCCTCCTTCCTTTCATCTTTCTCACCTTGTCTCTCCACACCTCCACCCGCAGGCTCTTCCTCATCTCACCTTATCTACTCCTACCGAAACCATCTCCTTATGTGCCTCCTTCTCTCTTTCTTCCCTTTGTAACCTACTCATTTTTCCTCTCATTCTTCTTTCTTTTATTCTTTCGTTGGTCACCGCAATCCTCTTGTCTGGCAGTCTCACCTCCTTCTCAACAGCAGTACGTACCTCCTCAACAACAATGCGTACCTCCTTCTTCTTGCACTTGTTGCGGGCTCGTGGCCTAAAGATCGCCCACCAACAACATCCTTCGCCAAGCACGACCAACTACCACGGACCATTATTTCTTCATGCAATATCTGCATTCCTCGGTCCTTCGTTCCTGCATGCAGTGGGAGAGATTCAAACAAGAGACTACCCTTTCACCAAGGCTCGTGACTCACCGTCATGTTGTGGTGTCATCCCAAAAAATCCTCCATTTTTAACTTCCACAACTCATACCCTATTTTGTTGAACTTTTCAATGTCCAAACGAGAGGTTGATGCAACAGTGGATACAACCATAATGCATCAGTGGATACAACCATAATTTAAACACAAGATCTGTAAAACAAATGGAACCAAATCTCCCACTGCAGCTACATCTTCCACACTACCACCCAAGATTCAAAGTTGGCCAGGCTCTAATACCAAATTTTAGAAATGAAAGCAACACTACTTTAATGGAAATCTAATTCAAATAAATTTCTACAATCTTTTAAGTGTGCAATAGCAATGGAGATTTTAACATAAAATTGAAACTATGCTTCACAGAGATGAAAAATCAAAAAAATTAACACATAACACAATGACATGGTGTTTAATTTGGAGAAAAACCTTTTGGGTAAAAAAATTCACACAAGAAAGAGGCCCAATTTTTGTATTAATCTACAAAAGATTGTAAATACAACAACACTACCAATCTCTCCTTTAGTCTTTAATCTGACAGCATTCTAGCACCTGAGTACCTAAAATCTATCTTACAACAACAAATACAAGGCAAATACTTATAGAAAATGTTTCCTCGTCATCCAAGGCATCCACACTCTCTCTCCTCCAAGTGTCCCATATGCAAGCATCAAAATGGCACCAACATGCAACTTCCAAGTGTCAAACTGTGGCCCATCCAAAGTTGGATACCCATATCCAAGAATAGAATCTTATAGCATCTTATGACACATCATAACCACCATAGATACCTTCAACATGCATCCTATCCAAGATAGGTGTCTGGGGCTAAATATAGCAAATTTACAGCTAACATATTTGTCACATGCATCATAGAATCTAAGAATCTTATGACAACTTGCAGCTGTCATAGATTCACTTACCAAACATTATGGCAGTTGTCATACATGCCAAAAATAGTAGATTCCTCAAAGGAAAATTCCTACTCTCATTTACCACGAGTTTTTACATTTTCAAACAATAAATGTCACTCTGTAATTACCTTCGATGACTCTGAAATTACCCCTGTAAGTGAAACTAGTATATCTCCTCATGTATTATTACAAATTACAAATAATAAATAATAAATGGAATAAATACAATATTGGGATTTACAAGGTTAATGGCATTATATCCCAACACTGCCTTTGGTAGGACTACAAAATGCCAACATAATTTAGTTGGCTAGTTGGGTTTGTCCTTTACGACATTCTAGATCTAGTACCCCAATCTAATAGAGTATTCTCCTGATCGAGCTCCACACCATATGATTTCATCCTTATCTTCCATCAATATGACCTTTCTTTCTACAAGTGCTTTCTTTAACCCCATTTTAACCTCTGTTGGAATTGGTAGAATCCCTACATCGAACCAATCATATTGATTACCAAAATTTGGATATTTCAAAGATATGTAATCTTTGAATTTGTGTCCCATTAGGTTTGAAATTTTTCCAATGTGTTCTTTAATTCCCTCTGATTCTTCTAATGGCCTCTTTCCATTCCATGAATCAATCCAAAATTTGGCTTGCTTCCCATTATTAATTTTCCAAGTTAGGTGGTCTATTATAATTTTCCTACTATTCTAGAGGAAATTCCACACTGCATATCCCTCGTTGGTGTTTTCCATGGTTAATATTCTTTTGGGATTAGGGAAATCTAAATACTTGTTCTAAAATATTTTGCACCATAGGCGGTTCGAGTCCCGATACATATTCCATGATAATTTTTCTCCTAGATCCAAGTTTTGCTCCCTCACTTTTCTTAGTCTTGCTCCATCTTCATCTTTAGATAGTCATGCTTTATCCCAATGTACCAGTGGTACCTTCTTTTCATCTTTAGCTCCAACCCATAAGAATTTTTTGAAAAAACTTTCCATATTAGTTTTTTTTTATGAACAAGAAAATATCTATATTAATATATAAAGATAAAATACATATCCACAAAAAAAAAAATGGGTGGTAAGAAGGCACACCCCGAGACTCAAATGGGCATTGCCCAGAAAATCAAAAACCAATGTTACTTGGGCCTAGCCCAGAAGTCCATAATAAAAATAGAATAATAAAAGAAAAGACCATTAAGCAGCCAAAGCAGAGCCAGGAGGGTCTCTATCATCCATTTTTTCCCATACATCAGTGGGGTCGGGAGTGACATTAGGAGGAGGACCCCAACCATCATCAGTTTCCTTTTATTTTTCTTTATCTTCCTCACATTGAGGTGAGATTGCAAGCACCAAATGTGGTAAACTCTTATCAGAGCTTGACAAACCAGAGCCACTGCCAGGAGTAGTATCAGAGGGCCACCCAGAGCCGCCATTGTTGTTCCCCACAACACCTCCAGAGGGCCACCCCTGGCTAGTTCATGAGGGGGGCATGTGAGAGCACCAAGGAGGGCAGGAGCCACACCGAGAGGGAGGCTAAGAGCGGGGGCAAGTAGAGCGACTCCTTTGTTGGTCCCAAGAGGGTGACCAACCATGAGAAGAGGAGGGAAACCCAAGCACCTAAGCCATAGTACACGAGGCATCACCCCAGTGGTCCAGAAGCACTTGGAGGTGAGATACCTCAAGCATGACTATTCACTTGTACTTGAATTTGTAGAAGCACATTAGAGAAAATAATAGCTTTAGAATACAAAGAAACTATTTTATCCATTTGAGTGTTAGAAAATATGTAGGCATTTCTATCTTTATAGATATTGAAGAGGATTTCCACCTTGAAAGTGTGCCAAAATTGGGTATACTTGGTCAGAAGCCTGGGCGAATCACCCAAAAAAACCATATGCCAGGAGAAGGGTTCTGGTCTGAAAGGCCAAAAGAAATCATGAGTCCAAGTCCACAATTGTTGAGCTCTGGTGCAAAACCAAAAAAGATTCTTAAAAGACTCGGCTTGCCCACAAAAAGGGCACCGAGGGTCCTGAACCCCCAAGTGAACAAGTCGAGACCCCACAAACAAGCCTTGAAAAAGAATACACAAGGCGAAGTAGGCAAGTTTCAGCTCAACATTTGCAAACCAAATGGCAGAGAATATTTTATGATAGACATGAGCAGAGGATTGAAGAAGCCATCTCTGGTTAATACTGTAAATCATAGGAAAATGTGGCAATAGCCACATATAGCCAAGCCTTGGCTTGTGATTTCTGAAAGGGGTGTTTGGGTACCACTTCTAGTCCTTCCACCAAGGCTTGGGCCCATGAATTCTGAATTTTTGTACACTTTGCAAGGATAGCATTAACTAGATCATCAAAATTATCACGGTCATGGTTCTGAAGTCTGTAAAGCGCACAAAAATCCTCCCACGACATAATGCACATTGTGGGTCTATGAAACAATTGTTGCAAGGTTTTAATGCCTTTCCTATGGAATCTTAGCACATTGAGCCAAGGTGACTTGGCCATAGGTTGACCATTACTGACAAAGAGAGGTGACCACCACACATTTTGTTGATTGAGAGAGAGCCCATCACAAAATCTAGAGCCAAGGCTTAAGGACCTCCCATGTTTTCCAGATACTTTTGGCCACAAAAGTGCCCACGATTTGAATCGGTTCCTTCATGACTAGAAGAGTTTTAAATCCAATCCCCTTCCAGGTAGGTCTATTGGCAAGAAAGCTAGATTGAATGCAATGTTTGAGGAGAATTTTCTAGGCTTCATCTCTAGAAAGGGCTCTAATAACCCATTTAACACACAAGGTAGTCCCTTGTCTTTGGGTGGAGAGAATACCAAGCCCTCTAGAGTCTCTAGGAAGGCAACAGAACTCCTAAGCGACCCAGTGAAATCCTTGATGGAACTCCATAGAGGCCCAAAAAAATTCTTGAAGCATCTTTTCAAGCCTGGCATAGGCAGCTTTCGAGGAGCCCAACAAGAGGAGTAATAGACAAGAGTAGCTGCAAGAATCTTCGAACATGAAATTTTTCTACCAAAGAGAGAGGCCCGATTGTCCAATAGGCCAACTTCTTCTCAATCCTAGAGAGAAAAACTTTCCATAGCTCAGCCGGAGAAGCCTGAAAGGATAAGGGAATGCCTAGAAACTAAAATATTTCCCTTGGCCCAATCCACTTCCATCCATATTGTTGTAACCAGTGAGGAGTGGGAAGAATAGATTGTTTGTAATAAAGGGTCATGTGCCATTGAATGGTGGAACCAGAGGCATCACAAAAAATGTCAAGGCACTCGAGAGCCGCCTTAATATCACCTTCTTCCTCCAGGAGAGTGAGGAAATAATCATCAGTGAAATGGCCATTAACAAGTTGAGACTGGGAGTTGGGTAGGGAAATGCCACAAACCCTCTACTGGGAGACAACATTGGCCAGAAGATATCCAAAACCCTTGGCAACAAGCACATATAGCAAAGGAGCAAGCGAACATCCTTTTCGAATAGAGCGGAAAAGGCCAAAAGAGGAGAATTGGCAGTCATTGATGGTAATGCAAGCAGAGGTGTCTGAAAAAAGTATTTGGACAACCTAAATAAAATTGGGGCCAAATCCCAAGGCTTTCAACATGGCAAGAATGAAGGGTCATTCTATATGATCATAGGCTTTAGCAAAATCAATTTTGAGGAAGAGGGATTTCTGGCCAAAGCATCTAGCCCACTCCATTCCCTCCCAAACAAAAATGATGTTACTGAGAATAAATCTAGATTTGATAAATCCAGTTTGTTATGGGCGCACAATCTAAGGCAAAAGACGGTGAATCTTCAGAGCCAAGGCCTTAGCAATGATTTTGTAGGAGACATTAAGGAGCATAATTGTCTAGTTGTAGATATCTTTAGGATCTCCAGGCTTAGGTATGAATTTGATATTTCCCTTATTGATAATATTGCCCAAATTTTTCAACTAGAAAGCTTCAAGATAGACTTTATGAAGATTGTGCCCAATACAGTCCCAGAGGGACTTGTAGAACTCACATGGGAAGCGATCAACCCCCAGGACCTTATCGTCTGCCATAGAAAGAGATGGCTTCCTTCAAGTCTTCGACCGTGAGCAACTTCTTACAATAGGATTTTTTAGCAGAAGAAAGCCTAGCTGGCACAACCGCAAGGCATTTCTAAGGTCTTGCTTGTGCTCTAACGTGTAATCTTGGGTAGTGAAAACTTGCTCATAATGTTTGAAAAATACTTGGAGAATATCAGGTAACTCAGAAGTACCTGGAGCCCATCTTTGATTTTTTTTATGCCTAGAGAGGAGTGCCTAGCATGCAAGGCTAGGAAAAATTCCTTGGAAGCACAATCACCAAATTTTAGCCAGTGCAATCTGGCTTTAATTTGTGCACCTCTAGCAGCATAATTATCTACAACTTTCTTTTTTTGTCTTAACTCCGCTAGCTTGGCTTTCAATGGTGGGGGGAAAGGGTTAGCCAAAACAACCTCGGTAGTCAAGCACAAGTCGGCAATAGTCACCTCATAAGACCGCCGATGGAAAATGACCAACCGGTGCCCATAAATGCAGAGAAACCTAGTTGTGCGAGTGATAGCATCATTCCACCAATTAATCCAGTCATTATTATGAGCTAGCTTGCACACCAAATTCTAGACTCTGCAAATGTGGTCTAATGTGGGTTGATGACAAAGTAGAGACGTGTTCAAAAAGAACTATGTTTTGCAATCCTAAGGTTGTCTTGTCTCCCATTCAATGCGAAAAGAAATGGGGAAGTGATCTGACATAGTGACACCCACTAACGACTTAACCGGAAGTGAAGAGATGTCAAAAGAGAAAAAATATTGAGCCAATATCATTGCACAATCAAGGCGCTTAAAGATCCTATCAGAACTACCCTTGAAATTACACCAAGTGTGCTAGAGGGAATGAGAATGGCAGCAGCCAACATTGGGATCAAAAATCTCCAATTTATTGCACATGTAAAACCATGCCTCTCTTTAGTCAGTCACCCATCTGAATGGCAGAATACCACCCTTATCGTACGCCATCTCAACCATATTGAAATCCCTGTGCATAAAATCCAAGTGGCCACTAGTAATGAGTTTGCAATCCAACGCAAAAGAAAGAATCATTTGACAACATCATTAGAGGCATGAACATTAATAATCCCAAAAGAGTGATAATTAATATTAAGAAGGATCCAGATGAGTCGATATGTGGGGTTGAACTTGTGATCAACAACACAAGAGTGCCACTATGGAGACAAAAGAGTGATAACTCCACCACATCCAACTTCATGAGTCGTACAATACATATGTTTGGTTGGCCAAATAGAGTGACATGTCAAAGCAAGCAAAAAACCAAAAAAATTAACTTCTTGGAGACAAAGCACTTCAATACCCTCATACTTCTGCAAATTATCCTGAAAAAAATACTTTCTAGAGAGGTATGTCAGACCTCAAACATTCCATGAGAGGAAACTCATGGATGAAACTCCTCCATATCGTTAGAGTTCAGTTCCTCCTCATAGAAGGTGGAGAAAATATTTTGCAACAATTCAAGCGGAAGTGACTTGATTTGAATAGATGGAGAAGAAGTTCTCCTTTTCTCTTGCACATATTCTCCTCCTTCTAATGGCAGCGAAGGACTACGAGACCACCATTGAGCTCCTAACATGGGAGGAGAAACTTTCGGCTGCACCATTATAATGGTAGTTGGCTGAGGTGTAGCCTTCAACCTGGGTCATGCCGAAGAAATAGTAGGCCTTGTTGAGGCCTCTTTCCCCTTCGCCAAAGGGTTTGAAACAACTTCGGTTGGCTCAAGGCCTTTGGAAACTGACCTAGACCCATAGGCCTTGTTCTTACGATTCATAACCATGGTCCATTTTTCATCAAGTTTGGCAGTAGTATTCGATTGATGGGACTTATCAAATTCCCATGGCGAAGGAGTACGAGGCACTACTAGAGGGCAGTCCTTGATCTTGTGCTCTATGGATTGACATTTATAGCATGTGTTCGGCAAATTAAAGTAAGTAAGTTTCTGGGTATGCCAGAAATTTCCAATTTGGATATCAATGGAATCTTTCAAATCTTCAGAAAGATCCACTTCCACACATACTCATTTTTGGGGACGGGCCTAGAAAAATCTATCAAAGTCAATGCAAATGACTTTCCCCAGAGAGGAAGCAATATGACTCAAGAATGGCACACAAGGCAAGGGTAAATTTGGAAACTCAATCCAGATTGGGACCCACAATTTGGTGTTATCTAAGATAGTGAAATCTCAGGTCCATGACTGGAAAACCAACAAATAATACCTGACATACCAGGGACCATGTTCCAAGATTGCCTGGACATGATTGACCTCCGCAAAGTGAAAAATAAAAAAACCCTTGGCTAAGTTTTGGATCATATCAAGGTGAACCCCATGAGGGACCCAAGCCTTGTTGACCCAATATTTGAGCACACTTTCAAGGGGAATCCTCCCAAAAAAATATCCAACAAGGATATGCTTTTCAAGCCATTGACAAGTGGAATCAAATTCAGGCAAAGGAAAAATGGCATTAGTCGGGGAGTCAAAAGACTTACCTCATGGAACACTTTCAGAACAAATTTTCAGGGTCATTTGTTTGGTGGAGGAGCCATTGACAAAAGTCGTTGAACTGCCAACACAAGCGTTATTTGTTGGGTTAGAGTCGGTTGAAGGCATATTAAAACAAAAACCAGGCAGTAAATGTGGTTGTACACATAGAAAAAGAGGTTGTTCCTACGCAGAGAGTGCAATATGATGCAAGAGGGGCCAAGAGTGACTGCGGACACAAGAAAACCCTAGCAAAGCTCATACACCTAAACCTTACAGATCCCATATTAGTTTTTTCCTTATGAGTGATCTAAAAATAGGACATTAAGTAGATTGGCATTGTTGATTGGACCGCTTTTATCATTAGTATCCTTTCAGCTAATGTAAGCCACTTATTTTTCTAAGATGTCTTATTTCAGCACTTTTCTAGTGTTTCCATCCAGTGTTGGGATCCACATTCTCCTGCAATTAATGGTGCCCCTAGGTATTTGGCTAGAATAGAAGCAATAGAGAAGCCAAGATAATTTTCAATCCTTCTTTGGGTGTCATTACTGGTATTGAAAAACAACATTAAATATTTGTTTTTATTCACCAGCTACCCATAACACTTGGAGTAATCATCCAATGTTTTTGTAATTATTGTTCCCTCACTCATATTAGCTTCCCCAAACAACAATGTATCATTTGTGAATTGTGTGTGTGTTTTTGGGTTGATCCCTTGTGCCAATTTAATACCCTTCCAACTGTTATTATCTATTTTTTCTTTAAGGATCTTCCCATGGCTGTCGCCATGATTATGAATAGGAATGGTGACAAGGGGTCACCTTTTCTTAGCCCATTAGTGGCAAGGAAGAAGTTGTACATAGATCCATTAACTCTCAATGAATATCTTATTGTCGTTATGTACTATTGAATGAGGGCTATACAAGTTTTGTCAAAACCAAATCTTTGAAGAACCTTAATTAAGGAGTCCCACTTTACTTTATCATAGGCCTTGTTGATGATTAATTTTATCATCATCCATTGTGTTTTTTTTATGGGCACTGTGTGGATTGTTTTATTGGCAACAATAATGTTGTCAATGATCTCCCTACCTAGACAAAATCCGCTTTGCTCCTTTGAGATAATTGTTGGGAATAGGATGCCATTTAATTGCATTCTTAACATATTTCATGTATCTCCTAAGTCCTTGGAATGTGTTGCATAACACTAGGATTAGGAAGAGATTAATTTGGAATAAAATAAATATTTAATTTGACAGTTCTAGTTATTCCTAACTAATAGGAGCATGTGGGGACACCTTGGAGTGATCTCCTACAAAATAGGAGCACATGGGTGCACACATGGGAGGTGGGATCCACCTTGGTTTAGTTAACTGATTGGTGAATTGAGTACACTTCATAAATGCATCCTAGGTTCCTACAAAATAGGTATTTTGACTTATGCATGTTGAGGTCCTATAAAATAGGGGGTGATGTGTATGAGGTTCAGTTCGGTTTAGTTTAGTTCAGTTCTATTTCAATTATCTTCAGTTGCATGTTAGTTAATCTCAATTAACTTGAGTTGCATAGACAGATAACAGGCTGATACATTCAATTAACAGTGGAGGATCATGCATGCACATTGTTTTGCATGAATCGGTGAAAAATGTGTTTCAGTTAACAAAGATCAACTTGGGCCCACCTTGGGCACCCAAGTTGGCATATTTGAGTTACAACCAATGAAAGGAAAAGATATTTTTAATGCTCAGTTAAGTGGGACCTAGAATGGATTCCTTCTTTGAGGATGAGCTTGCAAAAGATATTTTTGATAACTACGAGGTTAACACTTCAATGATGGGCGCCAACTTTGAGGGAGATTGCTGTTTGACTTTGTCATGCATCTTAGAACTCAACTTGGCAACCATAGGCGTGAATTTTCTCAAGAGGCTTTGTGATATTATATATGTTAACTCTTATGAGTTTGTAAGAAAGAATATTGTCTATTATTGCATTCATTGTATGAGAGAGAATTATGAGAAAATATTGCAAGTTGTGAAGAATATTTCTTGAAGAAAAAATAAGCACATCAAGGATAATTGAATCGTTATTATTGTAACTCATTCAAAGGTTAAATAATACATGCAAGAACAATTTTGGTGGAGTTTTTTACCCGAAATGGTTTTCTCCATGTACATACTGTGTCCTTTCTATTCTATCTACTTTCTTCTATCAATCTTCTGTCTACTTTCTACAACATTAAAATTGATCTAATTCAAGATTAATCATACACATGAGATTGTGATAAAGAATACTTAAATTGAATCTATAGTTACACAGGATTTACAAATTTTAAGCTAAATTATTCTACAATTTTACCTTCATTTTTAACATTTGGTATTAGAGCTATAGGTTGGGTAGAGTTTGGGACGCCTTTCTCTTAAAATTTTGAAGGTATTTTGGCTGTAGTGGGAGCTTTTAATATTGTGTCAATTGCTGATTTGAAAAATTAGTGTGTTGCAATGGGTTCTACTTCTCGTTTAGATATTGAAAGGTTCAATGGATCTGGGTATGAGATGTGGAAATAAAAAATGGCAGATCTCCTTGAAGAGAGAGATCAGTGGTTAGTTGTAGGTAATAAGACAAAGACACCTTCATCTATGTCAGATGAGAATTGGGCTAAGCTTGATAAGAAGGCAAGAGGAACCATAAGATTATGTCTTGTTGATGTTGTTCTCTTGAATGTTTCATATGAAAATATTGCATTTGATTTGTGGAAGAGGATAGGTGATATCTATCAAACTAAAATCCTCACTAATAAGTTGTATCTAAAAAGACAACTATATTCTTTAAAGATGAAAGATGGTGATTCTATTGCACATCATTTAAATGATTTTAATTTGATTTTGAGTCAGTTAGCATATGAAGATTTAAAGCTAGAAGATGAAGATAGATGCATTTTGTTACTTTGTTCTTTACCAGAATCTTGGGAAAATCTAATTGCTACTATCATTGGTAGTGGTACAGATCCGAAGATGGACAATATAATTCCTACTCTCCTATCAGAGGAGATGAGGAGGAAGTCTAAAGAGGAATCCCAACATGCCTTGTTATACTAGGTAGGCCTAGGAAAAAGGAACCTAAGGGAGACAAGGAAGGAAAGGGTAAGTCTAAAAGACTTGCTAAAACCCTTGGTAAAAGTAAGGTAAAGTGTTGAAACTGTGGGAAACCGAGACATGTGAAGAAGGATTGTAAGAACAAGAAAAAGAGTTTTGATTCTTCTACAAAGGAATCCTCAGATGACAGTAATGATGTATTGGTTATTTCAGCTAATATTGTTTGTGATAACTCTTTGCTTGATGTTTTAGAGTGATCTTCATGGAGAGGATGGTAGTCACGATGCCATGTGTGACTTGGTACCATGGTTCAATGGGAGTTGTTGGCAGTGATGTGGATGCATCATTGTTATGGTTTTCTTCATGTGATTGGGGATATATTTTCTTGGTTTAGATTGGTTGCTATTATGTCATGGTTTACTCTTGTTGCATTTAGAGTTTGACATGGTACTTATTCTCTTGAGACTAGGATGTTTATGTAAGTGATGATGCATGTTATCTCCTTGGAGGAGATGTTTATATCATGGATGTCATGTTTATGTTCCTAGTTTATGATTGGAGCTTTGACATTGATCGTAGTAGTTCTCTTTGTATTGGGTACATTAATCATTTGCTTGATTAGTTCATGATGGTGTTGTGTTGCATTTGGAGTTTGGCATGGATTGGTTGGTTACAAGTCCTCATGGATACTTGGAGAAATAGGTGAGGCTTGAGTTCTCTTATGGTAAGAGATATATGTTGGAATGGTTACTTGTAAGAAGAAAAAATTCAACAGTAAAGACCGAGAAGCCTACACCTTGGTTGGATGTGAGTTAAACACACTCGAAAATTCTTTATTTGACAAGTATTTGCTTGTTATATCCTTTGGATGTTTTATGTTTCATGCTTTGATTTCTCATGGGATTGAGTTGATTCATGGTTGATTATGGAAACTCATTTAAGGATGGTTTAGCATGATTTTATATGTTTTATCTTTCATAGATATGGTCCTTGAGCTATGGATAGTTAGTTTTGGAGGATTCATTTTGAGGGATGTTATGACATGGTTTATGAGCTGATTTCCAGTTATGGGGATAGTTACCTTGAGTTTTATCTTCTTGGTTTAAATATTATGGTTTTACTTGACCTTTTGGGAGTTGTATAGTTAACAACATATTCTTTGATTGTGTTGAGGCCATGGATGATCTTAATTTAGGAGATGGTTATCACAATGTCATAGATAGCTTGGTTAATTGTTTCAGTGGGAGTTTTTTGATAGTGATGGTTTGATGTTTATCTTGTTGCCATATATAGCTCGGTATCATGGTTCAATGGGAGCTTTGGTAGGATATGGTTATCTTCATGAAATTTGAAGAGGATGTAGTTATTTTTGGTTTTGAGTATTAATAATTTGCTTGGAGCTTCATGATTATGCAAGTTGCATTTGAAGTTGGCATGGATTGATTGGTGGGTACTCATAGATACTACAGAGACTTGGGAAAGGTATTGATTGAGAAAGTTGACAAATGTTGCAAAAAAGTTCTCGTGTTGCAGGAAGGCCATTGGCCTTGAGTCATGTACTTGATTTATATTAAATGATTCCTTATTTAGAATAACTGCAATGATAATGTCAAGTGGGAGAATGTTGGGAATAGGATGCCATTTAATTGCATTCTTAACATATTTCATGTATCTCCTAAGTCCTTGGAATGTGTTGCACAACACTAGGATTAGGAAGAGATTAATTTGGAATGAAATAAATATTTAATTTAGCATTTGTAGTTATTCCTAAATAATAGGATCATGTGGGGACACCTTGGAGTGAGATCCTACAAAATAGGAGCACATGGCCACACACATGGGAGGTGGGATCCACCTTGGTTTAGTTAACTAGTTGGTGAATTGAGTACACTTCATAAATGCATCCTAGGTTCCTACAAAATAGGGATTTTTATTTATGCATGTTGAGGTCCTATAAAATAGGGGGTGATGTGTACGAGGTTTAGTTCAGTTCAGTTCAGTTTTAGTTATCTTTAGTTGCATGTTAGTTAATCTTAGTTAACTTGAGTTGCATGGATAGATAATAGGTTGATACATTCAGTTAACAGTGGAGGATCATGCATGCACATTGTTTTGCATGAATCGGTGACAGATGTGTTTTAGTTAACAAAGATCAAATTGGGCCCACCTTGGGCGCCCAAGTTGGCATATTTGAGTTACAACCAATGCAAGGAAAATATATTTGTAATGCTCAGTTAAGTGGGACCCAAAATGGGTGCCTTCTTTATGGATGAGCTTGCAGAAGATATTTTTGATAACTACGAGGTTAACACTTCAGTGTTGGGCACCCACTTTGAGGGAGATTGTTCTTTGACTTTGTCATGCATCTTAGAACTCAACTTGGCAACCATAGGCATGGATTTTCGCAAGAGGCTTTGTGATATTATATATGTTAACTCTTATGAGTTTGTAAGCAAGAATATTGTCTATTATTGCAGTCATTGTATGAGAGAGAATTGTGAGAAAATATTGCAGGTTGTGAAGAAGATTTCTTGAAGACAGAAGAAGCACATCAAGGAGAATTGAATCAATATTATTGTAACTCATTCAAAGGTTAAATAATACAAGAAAGAACAATTATGGTGGAGTTTTTTACCCGAAAGGGTTTTCTCCACATACATACTGTGTCCTTTCTATTTCGTCTACTTTCTTCTATCAATCTTTTGTCTACTTTCTACAACATTAAAATTGATCTAATTCAAGATTAATCATACACAATAGATTGTGACAAAGAATACTAAAATTGAATCTACAGTTACACAGGATTTACAAATTTTAAGCTAAATTATTCTATAGTTTTACCTTCATTTTCAACAATAATGGAGTTCAATATTTTCTTTAATCTATTGTCCAACACTTTGTTGATTATCTTGTAGATTGTGTTGCACAAAGAAATTGGCTTGTAATCATTAAGAGAGTCACACACCTACTTCTTTGGTATCAAAGCTATCACTGTGTTATTAAGATCTTTCACAAATTTATTCTTTTTCTGGAATTCTTCTACTACCTCCCAAACCTCTTTTCCAATTATTTGCCAACTTTTTTGATAAAAACTAGTTGGAAATCTATCTAGCCTCGGAGCTTTGTCTAGATGTAATTGGAAGGTATCAATTCTGACCTCTTCTAATGTTATAGGTTCAATTAACATATCATTATCCTTATTTGTGACACATTTTGGGACACACTTTAGAATAGAATTGTCGTCATTTTGTTATGTGTCAACTTCAACACCCAATATTTTTTTCAAAGAATCTAATAGCTTCCAATTCTATAGTGTGCTTATCTTTAATTGTGTCTCCATTTTTTGTCTTGATTTCACTTATTCTATTGATATCCTTTCAATTTTTGGAAGTTGCATTAAATTATTTGGTATGCATATCTCCTTTCTTTAACTATGTCTCTCTGCTTTTGTATCTCCAATAAACTTCTTCTCTAGCTAGGATCTCTTTGTGATAGATTTGTATTTTCTGTTGTAAAAGATAATCTTCTTGGAACATGGCAAACTTTATTATCTTGTCGTTTAATTCTTCCAACTCTTTTTCCACCTTTTACTTTTCTTGAAATACATTCTTGAATACTTCTTTATTCTATTTTTTTAGTTTTTCTTTCAATGCTTGAATATTTTTCATGAAAATATATCTAGGTGTTCCCTTTAACTCGCACTCATTCCACCAAGATTCTATGGATGGTAGTAGGCTTTCCTCTCTCCACGACATGCTTTTGAACTTGAAGTAATTCTTTATCTCATTGGACCCAGTGTTGATGTTTAATAGGATGGGATAATGTTCTAAGATTGATATTCGAAGAATTTTTGCATCCATCATGTTGGCACTACCCATCCAATTAGTAGAGATTAGAAATTTGTCTAAATCTCCGCTATGTTGGTGATCCCAAATCTGCAGTTTTTCCAGGTGTAGATTTCATTATATGTTTGACAATATTTGCCTTTAACCTCTTCCACAAAGTCCTTGAAGTCTAGTATGTTCCTGCTGATTTTTATCACACCTCCACTCTTCTCAAAAATATCATTGATTGCATTAAAATTTCTGCCTATGATATAGAATTGATCTTATTTGACTTATTTTGTTGCTAATTTCTTTTCAGGTTTCCCTCTTGTCTTATGTCTTGATGGAGTCGTAGACATTAAATAGATTAAAATTAATGTTGTCATTTTTAACCTTGCATTTCATCCAATTGTCGTCCTCTTGTACAAGGTTAATTGTAATTCTAGAATTTTTCCATAATATTTCCAATCCTTCAGCTGCTCTTGTAGCTTCTTTAAACATACCTACCCAGAATTTGTAAAATTTGAGAAATTTATCTTCTTCCAAATTATTTAGCTTGATTTCTTGTATCATCACTATATTTGTTGGTATGCACTCCATGTGACACTTGACCAAGCATCTTTTTTTAGGGGTGTTTAATCCCTTGACATTCCATGTATCGATCTTCATTTCCCTGCAAGGGATGGTTTTCCTCCCTTGACAATCAGAAAATTCACAATACTTTTTAATATTTTTTCCACCGCTTCCTCCTCTCGTTTTTGTTTGTTTGTTTTCCTTCCCTTCCCTTTTTTTCTTTAGCCATTTCCCTTATAGTAGTTTGTCTTATGCACCTTGGATCAATGATATCTAATTCATCATTATCCATTAGATCCTCTTCTACAAGTAGTTCCTCAATATATGATTCTTCCTCAGTAGGATATAAAGGCTTTTCCATATTACCTTCTAAATTTTCTTCTTTGGACTTCTCTATTTCCCATTCTTCTCCTAGACATGATTCTACCTTTCTTGGATCTGCTAAGTTCACTAATGAGATTCCTTCCTTAATGGATTTAGTAATGGTTACCCAATCAATGCCTGATGGTGCAACCTCTTTAGTTTGTGAATTGGTATTGTGGGTTGCACAACTATTGTTGAATTTCTTTCTCCATACCATCTTCTGAGGTGGTTGTTTTTTTGGATGTTCCTTAGCCATTTTATTTTTGCAATATTTTCAATTTTGTTTCTTGTTATGACATTTGAGATAAAAAATTATGAGTTACTTTATCTCAATTGCTTGTTTCTACTGCTCATCTTTAACTCAACAACATGACTTCACTTGGGATCTTACTTAATGCTACTATTTAAATCCTAGCATAGATGTTTGATTCCCCTTAAAAAACATCTACATCAATATCTATGAGTGTTCCCAAGGAGTGTTTGATCTTCTCCTTACAATTTTTTGACCAATATTTCAGTGGAAAATTGTACAGCTTGATCCAAACTGGTCTTTCATAGGGATCCATCTCGATGGGATTAAATTTTTAGTGTCATTTTTGTATATACAATAGGTTTCCATCCATCTCCCACAAACCTCCTTGTAGGAATTTTCCCTTTCTTCCTATGTAGCGAAAATTGTAATAAAAAAACCTTTTTGTAAAAAATTTGTGATCTCTGGTGTTTTCTAGGTTTTTTCAATCCATTCCCTAATCCTTTTCATTTTGAACTTTGGGCCTATAAATCTGAAAATCATGGCCATGTCTTCTAGAATTCCAATGTCTTCCTCTGTCTCATCTGATAAGTTAGTTGGTTGATGCTTTGAATGCTCTGAGGATTCACACTAGTTTAGGATTTCTGTCGGATCCCTATCTTTTTTATTTTTATTCGATCCCTGGCTCTCCATCACTAAAAGATTCTTAAGTCTAATTGTCTAATATTGGGTGTTTTCACCTACAAAATTTTAGTATAAAATAAAATAAAATAACCGGAGAGTTACCTGTCCCTGTAAAGAGAAAATTCGGTAGTAAAAAAAATTATATTCCTTCTGCTTGATTTGGAAATGTTCACATTTCAGTATTTTTTGCAGAATTAATATCTTCCCATAATGATGTTTATTGGCTTTTTAAATTTCAATGTGATTTGTATTTAAATTTGCAATGAAATCTATAATTCTTAATTCACAATCTTGTATTTCGTAATTCGCAAATAGATCTCTATTTCTTTATTGTCTCCTATTATGAGAATTTATAATTATCAATGGATGTCGATATTTAAAGTCAATAATAAGGTGAAATTAATTTTATTTGGTTTAAATTAGATTATATATTTTATATATTAGTATTTTGATAAGTAATAAAATTAATTATCTCTCATATCATATTGAACTAGATTGAATGAAAAATTAATTTTATCTTCTTTTTGTTATATTTTACCTTAAATTTTAATTCATTGCTCTAAAGAATCAAAGGACTTGTTCATTACAACTAAAATTTCAAACTCTCTTATATTTTTCGTCTCGCCTTCACATATTACATTCCATAAATTTTGACTATTACTTGGCACTTAACGTTTATTATAATATTGAAAATTCTCCTTGGTATATTTCTTTATTATCTTAAGCATACTACTAGAATCATGGACATTCTCATGCAATATAGTTCCACAAAACATCATTAAACCAAATCAAAGGAAAACAAATCCCAAGATTTGGACAAAATGAACTTAATGATTTAGTCTTCAATTTTATTCATAGTTTTCAATAATTCTTTTAATTTCAAGGGAGAAAGAAAGTGGCAAGTTGCATGTTTACAAAACTTAGCATCATTTGATTACATAATAGATTTTAATTGCATGTAATATCTCATGTACTTAATGTTCAAAAAGAAATGAATAAGGTCATCTTTAATTTATCTATCATAAGTTGTTTCTTTAAATATATCTATAGTATTTTTAATTATTTGTTTAATCGAGCTTCAATATCACTTAGTGCAAAAATAAACTTTCTCTATATTTTTCATACAATAAAAAAACTATTTTTTTGGTGAAAATGGTCCCACTCCATATTTTGGGTGAAGGATAATGAGGCTCTACTAGGGTTTATTGTCTGTGTGTCATTATTCATATCATACTTCTTTAAAAAATAGGAGTTTTATGCTTTGGTTGATCTCATAATGATGAGACACTTTTTGGTCAAAGTAGGACATTGAAATCAACATTTTTAACTAAATATTCACTTTTTGAGACCTATAACAGTTAAACCATTAAGAATTTGAAGATGATGCGAACTAGTGATTTTAACAATTTGTGTGTAGATTCTATATTTTTTTATTTTTTTTTTAAATTAAAAAATATGATTTTTTTTACATAACTCTTAATAACTTATTTTTTATAGTAAACAATATTTTTAAAAAGTAATATTTATATGATAACACAAATTTTTTTCTAGAAAGGATAGAAATCTATTTTTAAAAATATATATTTGTAACATCAATATCTAGTACATGGATATTTTTTCATAATTTTTTGTTGTCTATTTTTTAATTAATTTTTGAATTCAACATAAAAATAATTTGGACATAGATGTATGTTGTAATGCATAACTTGTTTGATATATATTGAAATTCAAAAAAAATAGCTGAAACAAGGACATTAAAGCCTAGTACATACATATTTTTTTGAATTTTTTTTAGTATTTACTATTTTCCCACATGTGTAAAACAAACAACTTAATGTTACACAACAACATATCCCCCCCCAAAATAAATGTTTTTCCCGCTTCTCTCTCCTTTGGCTGCGTTTTGAACTTCTTACGCGCATGGTGGATTCTGCCTTGGGGGTACCCCACAGTCCCCCTTTGTCCCCTCCTAACCCAAGCCTCTCCTTATCACATACGAATTTTTTTCCCTCAGGGACCACTCTTGATGGGTCAACTCCTTTGTCTTCGGGTCTTTCGGAGACACCTATGATTTCCGTCGTATCTGTTGAAAATGTGCCAACGGTGGAGATTCTTCCGAAAACCTTAGGTTGGAAGGATGTGCTGACCAATGGAAAACATAAATCTTCTCTTGTTCCTCCTCTTATTGAGGAAGTCGCAGCTTCAGGGATGGATTTTTCTATTCTTGACTCTGTCAGTGATAGGATTCTCTCCTCCATGGAGAATACGGTTGTGGGTCATTTCCTATCCTTCCGTCCTTCTGTGGATATTGTTCAAAAGTGGGTTGCTGCTAAATGGCGCCTCAAGGGTAGTATGGAGATCTATGCTATGGTGGGTGGTATCTTCCTTTTCAAGTGTACGACTTCAAAGGATTTGATGATGGTCCTATCCTCTAGGCCCTGGGTGTATGGGAAGCATAGCTTGGCTTTATGTCGCTGGAAACTGGGTTTCGACCCTGTCGTGGATCTAAACAAATTTATTATGATTTGGGTTTGACTGTCTGGATTACCTTTAGAATATTGGGATGAAGCCATCTTCAAGAGCATTAGGGACTCTATGGGACAATTTATCATTTCAGATTCCATCACTAAATCGAAGTCCAGGTTAGTCTTTGCTCGCTTTTGTGTGAATATTTGTGTGGACAGGACTCTTTCTAACTCGGTAAAGTTGTGTTCTAAGTTTGGCAACTGGACCTAGCTAGTGTGCTATGAAAATGTTGTTTATTGTCAGAAGTGCGCTAAAGTTGGCCACCTTATCTCTGACTATAAATCCTCATTTAATTGGGAACCAAACATGGGTGTTCCTACTGTGAATCCCTAGCCTCCTATGGAAAATGATTTACCGATGGAAGGTGTTCCTCTGGTCAAGTCTCTAGGTTTTTCACCTTCCTCTAGTGATTCCCCTACTGGTCTGGTGGATCCTAGAGTGAGTCTTTCCACTCTAACTTTGAATGAGACTATTGTTAAAACCCTGGAGGTTCATGATTTGGCCCCTGGCCTCATTTCAAGAAGGGATGAGGTTCTTGTTAGCCCCCTATTGGAGGTGGGTTTTGCTGGGACAAGTGAGACAATGGGTGAGGAAGGCAAAATTTGGGAAGATGAGAGTAATGGAGTTATAGATGAATCTATAGAGAATGCAGAGGGATTGATGCTAGAGAAAGTTGTGGAAGAAGAGAACTGGACAACTTTGAAGAAAAGAGGGAGGAAAAAGAAGGTGGATGTGGGAGGAGATTCCAAACCTGGCAAACCCAGTCAGAGACATACTAGGCTGAGAGAGACTACAAATGAGATTGCCTTAGGTAAATAGAGGACATTAGATGTGTTCTCTAAGAAAGGTCAAAAATGAAGGTCATGTCATGGAATGTACGTGGGCTAAATAGCTCCCACAAGCAGCTTGCTCTGAAGAACTATGTTCTAGAACATAAGATCGATGTGTGCCTACTACAAGAAACCAAGATGAAGAAGGAAAATTTTGATAAGGTTTCTAAGTTTATTTGGCATGGTGCCTCCTACTTCTATAGTGATGTTGATGGGGCGTCTGGTGGTCTTGTGGTGCTTTGGAACCCCTCTAGGTTTAATGGTTCTAAACTTTTTCACTACAAGTGTAGTGTGAGAGTCTCTTTCTCCTACTCGGGTGGAACTTGGTCCCTAATCAATGTTTATGCTCCTAACCAAAGGAATGCTAGGAATGCCTTATGGTAGGATCTTTCTAATTGGATTAAAAATAATGTTGGCTCCCATTGGATGGTGGTTGGGGATTTCAACTCTCCTCTATATCCTTCGGAGAAAAGTGGTGGTCTGGTGGATTACTCTGACAACATGTCTAACCTGGATAACTTCCTGAGCTCTACTGGTCTGATTGACATTGATCTTTCCGGCCAAGCCCTTACTTGGTCCAACAGGTGTTTTGGAGAAAATTTGATAAAAGTTTGATTGCATCGTTTCCTCTATTCCAGTCACTGGACTAGCCTTCTAAGTGCTAATCTCAAAGCCTTGGCTAGAATGGTGTCCGACCATAATCCTTTATTGCTGACCTAAAATGACCTATCTATTTTGGGTCCTTTCTCATTCCGGTTCAAAATAGTGTGGAATTCCCATCCTGATTTTAAGAATAAAATTATTGAATGGTGGAACATCCTTGTTCGTGGCTCTCCCATGTTCAGGATCTTCTTCAAACTTAAACATATTAAATGTATGGTGAAAGGTTGGAACAAGCATGTTTTTGGTGATGTCTTTCAAAAGAAAAAGATTATAGAGGAAAATTTGAAAACCTTACAAAAGAAAATGGAGGAAGGGGATACCAGTCAATAGACTCACAACCAAGAAATTCAGAATAGGAAAGAGAGGGAACAAATTCGCAGGAAAGAGGAAATATTTTGGAAAAAAAATCTAGGGTCCAATGGCTGAAAGAGAGTGATAGGAATACCTCTTTCTTTCACATTTCGGCCATCAAACACAAGAAAAGGAATCAAATTTCTAAATTTATTAATGTGAGGGGGGAGGTGATCTCTACGCCTACCTAGATTGGCCTTTTGGTTTTTGATTACTTTCAGGAGGCCTACTCGGCTCCTGCAGTGGTGCCTAATCCGGCCATGGATAATCTATTGTTAAACCATCTCCTGACCATCATCACCCAGAATGATAATCTTGGGATTCTCAGTGTTGTTACTCTGGAGGAGGTCTGGTTGGCTACATTTAGTATGGGGGCATTCAAAGCTCCGGGTCCTAATGGTTTTCCCCCTGCCTTCTTTCAAATCTTTTGGGAGATTTTTGGTGAGGACCTTGTCTTGGCTGCCCATTATTTCTTTAAAACTGGTAAGATTCTCAAAAAATTGAACCACACTTTCATTGCTCTAATCCCTAAGATCGGTGATCATGAATCTATGACTGATTTTTGACCTATTAGCCTATGCAATACCTTTTACAAAATCCTTTCCAAGATCTTGGTGAACCAAATCAAACCCCTTCTTGACAAACTCATTAGCCCCACTCAAAAAATTATGTTCCTAGTCGTCATATCCTTGATGCTATTGTGACCACTCATGAGCTTTTCCACTCCATGGACAGATGTAACTATGCGGGGATGGCCCTCAAATTGGATATTTCAAAATCCTATGATAAGGTTATATGAAACTTCATCCCTAAAGTCTTAACCAAGTTTGGGTTTAACCAGTTTGTGGTCAAACTCATAATAGAATGTGTTACTACGGTCAAGTACTCTATTCTGGTTAATGGGGCCCCCTTTGGGTTCTTCTCTACTAGTAGAGGGATCAGACAAGGTGATCCCCTCTCACCCTATTTATTTATCATGATTGTGGATCTGTTGAGCAAGAACTTTGCTAGTCTGTTGTCAGAGGGTTCTATAAATGGAATCAAAGTTACCTCTTCTTTGGACGCGATTGTGATACAATAATTTGTGGATGATACCTTCTTATTTGGGAAATCCTCTATGATTGAAGCTAGAAAGTGGAAAAAATTTCTGAACAACTATGTTGCCTGCTCTGGTCAATGCATTAACTACAAAAAAAGCATGATTTACTTCTTTAACACTCCTAACCTGCAAGCTAGGGTGACTTCGGTGTTGGGTAGTTTGAGTGGGACTCTTCCTTCAGTTTACCTTGGGATCCCCCTCACTGTCAAGGAGGTCACCCCTAACTTTTGGAACTCGGTTCTTCAAAGAATTCAAAGGAAACTTGTTGGATGGAAAGGCTCCATTCTTAGCCATGTTGGTATACTTTCTGCAGCTCTTCAAGGTATACCAATTTATTTTCTCTCTATATTCAAGATACCTAGGTATAAAGTTGAGAAATTTGAAAAAAATTAAAGAAATTTCCTCTGGTCTAGTACCGAGGACAAGAAGAAATTTGCCCTAGTAAAATGGGAAAATTTTTATTAGCCTAAAAATTGTGGTGGTCTTGGGATCAGGGTTATTTCCAACACTAACAAGGCCTTGATGGCCAAGGTGGGTTGGGATCATATAAGGAACACAAAGGACTGGTGCAAAATCATGAATGTTAAATATCTTCAGAGCAAGCCTTTGGTCAGTTGCCTTTTTGAGGTTCATCCTCAGGGTTCTTTAGCCTGGAGGAGCATTTGTAGCATGTAGAGTCTTCTTAGGAGTGGGATAAAATGGAAGATAGGCAATGGTGATAAGATCAGGTTTTGGGAGGATCCTTGGTTACTTAATACCCCTCTAGAAAATTATGAATTCAAGAATCTCAAGGGGCTAGCCCAAAGGTTCTTCAGTATCTGCATTAGGGACTATGTTCTTGGGCCTCTTGGGGTTAGGGTGTGGAAGTATTTAGCCCTTTTCTGCCCCTTTTCCCAAGATCTATGTAGCCTAGCTAAGTCTCTTCAGGATTTATTTTCTTTTACTAGACTTCCCTCATCCTGCTTGGGAGATGAATTTTTCAGGACTTTTGAAAAACAGGGTGATCTGTCTGTCAAATCAGTGTACAATCTACTAATAAACTAGGGTGATACTATTGAACTTTGGAAGAAGGTCTAGAACTGCCATATGATCCTGAAATTCAATTTATTTTGGTGGACTGGCTATCACAACAAGATCCTTACTCAGGAAAATTTGAGGAAAAGAGGATTTTATATCCCCAACAGATGTTTCTTATGTAAACATTGTGATGAATTTGTTGACCACTTACTGTTACACTACCCATTTGCTACTGAAGTGTGGGGAATGGCTTTTGAAATATTCGGTATTCTCTGGGCCATATGTAAGGATATTAAATCCTTTATTTTGGGTTGGTGTTGTCCTTATATTCACCCCCTGCCTAGAGAAATTTGGAACCAGGTCCCTCCCATTATTTGTTTGTGTTTATGGAAGGAGAAGAACAACAAGATTTTCAAGAATACTGAGATGAGTCCTAAGGAGGTCTTTGGTATAGGTGCCTGCCTTATTGAGGGAAACATCTCCCTCTTCAATGGGAAAATTATGAAAAAGGGACCCACTGAAAGTAAAAATAAAATGGCTATGGCATGGCATCAAAATTTGGATGCAAGCTCCTTTGACAACTTCAAATCCCTGGCTATGAGTAACACTATTTGGGAACCTCTGGATAAAAGATGGTTTAAACTCAAATTTTATGGGGCTGCAAAATGCAACCCTGGAAAAGCTAGTATAGGAGGTGTGATCAGATATTCTAGAGGTGATCTTGTGGCAGGTTTATCTAGGGGGATTGGTTTCCAATCTTCTATGATTGCAAAAGCACGCGCACTGCTCAAGGGCCTTAAAATTGTTGTTTCACTTGGGATTGAGAACCTTCACATTGAAGGTGACTCTAAATCCATTACTGATGTTGTTAACTTTGGCAGATTGTTTGGATGGAGTGTGAAGGATATTCTATTGGATATAAGGCTCATTATATCTAAGCTAAGGTTAAGGAAAATTATTCACAATTATCAGGAGGGTAATCAAGTGGCTGATGCCCTAGCTAACTTTGGCACCTTTTAGAATTTCTCTAAATGTTGGTGCAAGTTGGGGAACTTACCACCAAGAATTCAAGACCTAATCTTGAAAGAACAAAACCCTTATTTGTTATGATGACTACAAATTTAATGATTCTGGGGGTTGTATGGTGTTTCCACATGATTTTACTTTGGGCTTGGTGGATGGGCATAAAATTTGAGGTGGCCTACAAGTGGAAAATTTTTTAAAAATTGGGCTAATCCTGTGTTAAATGAAGATGGCATTATAAGGAAGTATGGCACATACTTCATGATTAATAATTTGCAAGGTTGTACCTTGCGCTATCTCCTTATAGGGATTGTGTTAAACTATCATTCTTCCTTAAGCCCGTGGATTTAAACCTTGATGTGATGACTCATTATTAGGGAAATCTCCCTTTTGGCTCTTCTATATCCGTTATTTTATCTTTGCGTCCCAAACCCGTTTTCCTTGTTATTACTAATTTTGGCCCTACGACCATCCTGCCTAGCTTTTTGTGCAAGGACAACATGGCAAATAAACCTCACTTTTCCATCATCTCTTGCTTACCTAGCCGTAATCGCTTTAAGATCCCCATTTATGATACTGCTAAGTTTAAGGTAAGTGATTTTCCTATTCACGCGTATGTCCTACTCATTGCCTTGATTAACCAATGTTGCTTTATTTGCCCAAAAATCCATTATGTGAGGAAAAATCTTTGCTTAACCAGTATCTCTAACATTTTTATTTTACAACTTCTTTGGTTTTTTCGTGTGCAGAAAGACATTATGGGTGGTGATCATGTGCGGACGGAGCCCGACAACTACAGTGAATTTCGCAAAAACCCGTTGGTGTGGCATATATGTGTCGAAGGTGGATTAGCTCCCCTGATGGAGAGTCTTGTGGGACATGACCCTAACTTGTTCGTGCATTTTTCCAATTCCTGGAAGGACCGAAGAGTGACTCTGGGTAGGATTTCTTTTGAGTTTAGTGAAGATGTGATTGTGTAGGCAACCAGGTTGCAGAGCATGGAGAAAAAATATTTGAAACATACTAGGACCCAGGATAATAATAACATGAAAGCATTTTTTGTGGGGAACGAGGAGCCGATCTGCAACCAGTCGGGTTTCGAGTGGGAAACCCTTTCATAGCCTTGGGACAAAGTTTGTTTGGCCCTCATGAAATACGTGACACTCAAAGGTAGATACAAAACCTAATTTTTCTACCATTTCCCTCTATTGAATCACCTTAGGTACAAAGTTCTGTTAAGTTTTTCGTTCTTCCTGTTCATGGATTTAGAAAGTTCTATGGAAAAATGCAAGGAAACTACTAGCCTTAACCTGGGTGATACCCCCCTCTGCCTCTCCACCAAGGGCTCATTATGATACTATCATTTCCACCTTGCTTTATGCCCACCTAAGCCCATATTTGTTGTTTGTGTGGAGGAAATCAAACCTCTTGTTGTTGCTAACATCTCCCTAACCGAGTCTAAAAGTATCACTTGGAAACCCCATAGGGGTGCTACTGGTAATCCTAAGCCCAAGCCTGTTTCCAAAAAACTCAAGGGGAATGCGAGAAATGCTCAGACGAGTGTTGCGTCCAGTCTGTGTGAGCTCAAGGCTACTCTGGACAAAACTACTTACAAAGCCACTCCGAAGAAGAAGGGTAAAGATGACAGGAAAGGCTTGATGGAGCATTTGGCGAAAGAGGGCAGAGGAAAAAAAATTTGGGGGAAGGACTGTAAGGGTGACACAGTGGTAGAGGTGATGGTTGCGACTGGTGGAGAGAACATAATTCAGAGGTCTGGGAGATTGGCCAAAAATACTAAAAAAAGATAGGTGGTTTTGAAAGGAGGATGAGATGTCTAAGGAGGAAGAGGAGGAAAATGTGAAAGGACCCCACACCATTCTGACAACAACAAAGAGTAGAAAGAGAACTCAGCCTCTCAATCCTTGCACCTATAGGATGTTGAATATTTTGAGGACTTGAAGTTTATTGACGATGGGGAGGAGTGTCGTGTGCTAAAGGAGAGAATGGACAAACTAGACAAGAGATTTAGGGGCCTGACCCGCTTTACTGTGAAGCTGGTCCACTTTGTCACCAGCACTCTGTCTACGGTAATTAAATATGAGCTAGAAGGGAAGAATTTTGATGAGGATCAAGAATGGGTCAGGGATGATGCTGTGGACCTCTTGTCAAAGAACTGGGATAATGCCAGTTAGATGTTATTTTGTCTATGTTTTTTTTCTATCTGTTGTTAGTCTGCAGTCAGTGTACTATATTTTGGTTGTTTCTATTTTTTGGATAGTTTTTATGTTACTTGGACTTAATATTTTGGCCTGTGAGGCTTGATGTGTTAAAGGTACAATACCCTGTAAATGTTGCTTATCTTATAAAAAACAAACAGCATGATGTTTAGTGAAAAACCTATGTTCAGTAAAAATTAGAAAATAAATACATAGTAAAATTCAAAAATATATTAAAATTATACTTGTTGGGAAAGCTCGTTTCAAGGATTGTGATCTTGCAAATTATCTTGTCAAGAAAATTATATTTGAAAGTCAAACCCAAGGTTTCAAACTATAATTTTTGAGGAGATTTTGAAGTAGATATTGAGAGTGTTTAGCTAGGGTACCTTAATTTGAATTCTAGCTAAGGTCCTTCATTCAAAGGTCCTTTGAACAAAGGTACCTTTGATTGAAGATATTTCCTTCATTTGAAGGTACCTTCAAACAAACATATTTTGGGGCAGCCAAAATAATATTAATTATTCATGAAAAGGGACATTCAAAAGAAGGTCCGCCAATAAAATTATATTAAAAAAAATTCCCAGTTGAGCTTCGAATGAAGGCTATTTTTAGTCTTTTTGCAATTAAATGTTTATGAGAATTTCATTTATATGTGAGGTCATTTTTTGAGTTTTTAATATAAAAAAATACAGAAAAACTCACTTTTTGTTCTAAATTTTTGCAAGTGATTTACATTTAAAACATGGAATAGAAAAAATTATATTTATAATTTTGAGACATTGTACAAAAAAAGAATTGGCAAAAGAATTATTGAGATCATATTTTACAAAGAAGAATATGGGAATAAAAGGACAAGGAAAAATAAGACTAGGTGGTAATATTCAATAGAAAAGGAACAAAATTAAGTGAAGAAAGGATGTGAAGATATTACAATAAAAAAGAAGGTATGTGTTTTATAAATCATGTAATTTTTTCAATTAAATCATCTTCTAGATACGATTAGGATCAATAAGATCAAAATATTTTAAATTCAAATATGTTTTATATTCATTTATTTTTGTTATGGATCCCATTACCATTCCTAAGGCCTCTACTAAAACCACTATGTTCCCTACTACTATAACTAATATCCTAAAACCTAAACCCTATTTACCCTATATATCCTAAATTATAAAGGTCCTAAGCCCTAAACCTTAATCCCTAAACCCTAATATTATCAAGAGCTAAATCTACAATGACTATGTCAGCCACATTCTCTCTAACTTATTAACTAGTCATTCATTTCTACTAGTTTTGCACCTTACCCTTGGTTCAGGCTATACTCCTTAAATCTTATGTTTTGCATGGGTCCTAAATATCTAGATCTCATTTTTAGATATAGTTTAATTCCTCATATCACCCTCACAAGTAAATCGCAATCTAAACAATAAGATTTGAAACCTTCTCAGAGGTCTCTTTTCTTAGTTCAAATCCTTTACCCCTGGATATATCCTTGGAATGAGTGAGCTAATCCATCTATATCATTTCATTTTTAATTAGACCTTTAAATATGTTTCATTAAATTTTATTAAAACCTTTTTATACATACCCACCTTACATCTATGATAAAACCTACCCTATCCTACCCCCCTAATGGATCCCCCTTGTGAGGTCTTTATATACCTACCTAAACATTAGATAATCATCTCCTAAAAAATATGGTGAAATATCTTAGGTATATATCTCATTTGTCCCATCCTTGAAACATCCTAGAGACATGATCCCAATTATAATCTAACCAATATAATCCTTCTAGGTTTATTCCATTTAGACACGAGTGGTCTCATAAATATTATCATATTCATATATTATTATCCACTCTTCAATCTATAAATTAAATTAAATTAAATACTTAAATTCCTTCCATAAAATCCTTATATATATTCATTTATTTTTATTGTGGATCCCATTACCATTCTTAACACGTGTCTACTAAAACCACCATGTTCCCTACTCCTATAATAATTCATTAACCCTAAACCATATTTACTCTAGAAACCCTAGTCCTAAACCCTAAACCATGTAAATATTATTAAGCTAAATCTATTATGATTTTGTCTTGGCCAATTCTCTCCAACTAAATTAACTAATCATTCATTCCTATTAGTTTTGTACCTTACCCTTGGTTCACGATATACTCCTTAAACCTTATGTTTTTTGTGGGCCCTAAATATCTATATCATTAAATTAAATATATTTTTGTCCCTCAAATCACCCGAGCACAAGGAAATCTTGGATATAAAAAAATAAGGATTTTACCTCTTGTTTCTATTTAACTTAAAACTCATTTTGAAATAGTCTCACACATATTTTCTTAGTGAACACTTTACCCATGGATATATATCTAGAATGAGCAAGCTACTCCATCTATATCATTTCATTTTTAATTTCAAACCTTTATTTATATATTTTTCATGTTAAATTTGATTAAATCATTTTTTAACATACTCGTCTTGCATCTATGATAAACGCTACCCTATCCTACCCCCTCCCAATGGATCCCCCTTTTGACCTTTATATAACTACCTAAACACTAGATAATCATGGCCAAAAAATATGATATATATATATGTATGTATGTATGTATGTATGTATGTATGTATGTATATCTCATTGAAAAGTATCATCCTTGAAAAATCCTAGAGATATGTTCCCAAGTAGATTCTAACCAATATCATCCTTCCAGGTCTATTCTATTTAAACACTTGGTCTCGTAAATATTATCACATATATTCTTATCCACTCTTCAAGATAAATAAGCTTTAATTAAATACTTAAGTTCCATCCATATGTATGTTATTAAGCTAGAAATACTTTCCTACCCTTCCCTAGTGGATCCCCCTTGTGACCTTAATAAGAAAATACATGAATTTAGATCATTGAGCTTACAAAAATTAAATTACAAAGATTAAATTCAATATTTTAATGTCAATTTTTATGTATTTTTTTGTAAAAATTAAAGAGTTCTATATATATATATATATACATACATTCATATATGTATATATATGTATATATAGTATATATATATATATATATATATATATATATATATATATATATATATATATATGTATATATATGTATATATATATGTATATGTATATATATGTATGTATATATATGTATGTATATATATGTATGTATGTATATATGTATATATATATATGTATGTATGTATGTATGTATGTATGGACATATATATATATATATATGTATGTCTGGAAATATACATATATATGCATACATATATATATTCTAAAATCTTCTCTTTTATATGATACGTGTAGGGTATCACCATACAAAAATCAGAGTAGAGGTGGAGCATAATTTAGTTACTAGATCAAAGGACCTTGAAGCACGCATAGTGATGATAGAGAGGAGACCCAAGCACAAATAGTTAATGTTATAGAGCACTTTGATGTTGGGCAAGGTTCAAGATCAATTCCTTCTACAAATAATCATACTGCAAATCTAAATAAAGAGGTGAAGATAAAAAAATATTATTGAAATATAGATCATTTACTTGAAATGGGTATACAACAATTGAAACTTTATGTTAAAAAACTTGAACTAATAAGAGGTCATTGAATAGAACTATAAATGAAATACTTGAGGCTTATTTCAAAAATCATGATACACTAGGTCGAGCCCAATTATTATCAAATTTAATTCTTCATGATGAGATAAAAGATTCGTTGTAGTTTTTGGGTATAGATTTCACAAAAAAATAATATTAAAAGGTGCCTAGAGAAAGATATTGTTGAAAATGTTAAAAAACATTTGAGCTCCACTATGAAAATATCGATCAACGAATAAGAGAATTTCAAGAATAGTGATGTTGGAATCCATTGTAAGTCCACAAATTCCAAGAAAGCATCAAATATCGTCCCTTTAAACTAGAATTGGCTCAAGTAAAAAGACACTAACAAGATATGTTTTAAGGTTTTGGATGATACTACTACAGAAGGAATTGGGTAATGATGTGTAGGGATCCTCATTCTGTCAAGATTGAAGATGGTGTTAGGAAGTTGATATCAAGTTTTTGGCATGATTATACTCATCCTTCATAAAAAAAAAGAGTTTTTTTCAAACACAGGACCAAGCCAAACAATTTTGAATTGCATAGAAAAAAATTGTTAAACATTTAACACAACATGAGATGAATGTGATGTTTTTTGATGAAAATCCTCATATAAATATGGGGAAAACATTTTTGAATTATTAAGGCCACATTATGTGAAGGCAAACAAGTTTTACGAACCTTGTTGTCATTATCATATTGAACTTGATCTTTAGTGATGGTTTCTCAAAATGCACCTCCTAAATGAGTAATTCAATTCATAATATCCATATTATGTAATAAACATGATGATGATGCAGATGGTCCAATAAAATGCATAAAAGGAATTTGTGAAACATGTGGAAATTTGGCTAAAATTCCCTTAAGAAATAAAGATACTTGTTGATGGTGTTTTTATGCACTTCACAACACAGGTAATATGTAGGTGCATTACCTCTCTTGAAATACAATTTTCCACAATCAGATTGTAGAACACTATCCCAAGGTCTCTCGGATGTCAAGTCATGACGGAGCTTGGAACATATTAGTTGTTTGATGTGATTTTGCTGAAATCACAAGGTGGTCTTACATGGTCAAAGATGTGGAAGAACTGGGTTGATGACTAGAGTTTTGTGGATATGGAATTACTGTACCTTGTTGCAGGTTCAAACAATAATCTTGGACTCCATTGTTTTGTGAAATTTGGCTTTATAATGTGCAACGAACCTTAGCACAAGTTGTTTCTAAAAAAAAGGAAAAAGAGGGGCGAGGAAGAAAGATGTTTCATGGACCTACAACTACCGATGAATAGTGATCATGGAGGTTCATGCTGTGGATAGTTTCCTTAAATAGGATTTCACTTAATCTGAATTTTCACAATATCATGAAATTTTTGCTATCTTCTAGGGACTACAAATATTCATCATTCATTTACCATCGAAACATGAATAAAGATAAAGTTTAATGAGAAGCAATGAAATTAAAGTCTAGGCTAACTTTGCATAGTCATATACCATCAACAAATGACCAAAATTATGGACAAGGAAAGCATACACATAGCAGTAATCTTCAAAACCAGAGACAAAATACTAACTCTACCAAAGTCAATCTAAGGATACTAAAACAGTAAAGTAACTTGAAGCAAAGTTCTAGCTAAATAGAGAAGAACCATGAAACATGTGGAGAAATCCATAAATACACCAGAAAATGACTGTATTTTCTATTATATTCTCAGCAGCATGTCTTTACAACAACTCAACTCCCTTAAAATGAGAGGAGGAGAGCCCTATTTATAGTTTTCAAAAAACAAAATGAGTGGCCAATATTCGATTCTATTGTGTGGCCAACATTCACTCTACAATAGGGTTTCACCTACCCCCAGATATATTACATTTATAAATTCACTTTTGTCATTTTCCCTGTTTCGTCTTCTAGTGACAACACTGTAGCAATTTCAACCTTTAGCCATTTGCCCTTTGTTGTAGCTATTCTTTGAGGAATTCTTCATCGATAACAAGGTTTCCTTCATGCTTCTTCAGTGTTGCATACTCTACAAAGTTCTGGATCAGCGACTGCAGCTTATCCATCTCCATGATGTCCGATCGCAGCACTTGATAGCTCCATTCCTGGGAATTGCTGAAAAGTTTCTTCCAGTCCTCTTCATATTTGGCTGCATTATCCCTGAAAAGCTCCGACTTTGTGAAGGCACAGGCTACAAAACTCATGAAGTCCATGGTGACTTAAACCAACATCCCATCTTCCATGATTTTTAAGAAGTGGGACCTTATGTTCTTAGGGTTGATCTCGGTTGCGGGTGGCTCATACCCCGTCATCAATTTGATGTACCGAGAGCACTCTTCTCTAGAATCTATAGCCCATTCGATGTCTGGCGCTATTTGCTCAATGATCTACTCGAGCCTTTTCCCCTTGTGATTGAAATCTCGCTTCCAGACATCTACTAACCAGTGATCATCACCCCTGAAGGCCAGGTCCTTCTCCCAAACCTCGTTTGGCAACACGAGTATGGCCTCGATCTTTGGATAGGTTGCCTCATATTTCCTTGGGAAGTCTTCACAAACCTACCTCGTACCCTCAAGGGTCCTTTGAACTTTGAGGAACTTGTTTGTTGTCTAGACAACCAAATTGATGCCCGTGTTTCCCATGTCCAAGACCTGACAGAACCAGTTTTTCGTAGTCTTGTCCAAGTTCCTTCTCTTTTCTAACTTATTAATCTACTCCTGGGACAGCAGCTGAGGCGGGGCGGATCACGTTGTGGGTTGCTCATCCGGAGATGACCACTATTGAATGTAGGTCGTTAGATCGGCCACTTGCTCCTTTAATTCTTCCTTCGAAATCTTATCCTGTTGGATAAGGTGTACCACTATAGCAATTGACTCCTCAAAGTGATCGACCTTTTGTTCTCTCATGGCCACTCCCAAGTCAATGGTGGAGACGTTATAAACTATACCTTGCTCTCCAACCATCGGTGTTGCTATCTGCACTACCCTTGATCCTGAAGCATCCATGGTTACCTTTGCCCTAACCCTTGGTTTCTTTTCCTTCCTTTTGGTGCTTACTTGTGCTCTGGCCATGATGGCTTCCAGCCTTGCCTTGGGATCCTTCAAGGTGGGAGTCTTCTACTTCAACCACCTCTGTAACCACTTGGGTACTTGGGGTTCCTCTCTAGGTGGTTTACTTTGACTCTTGCTGTCTCATTTTTCTAGATCAACAGTTCTAACAACAAGAGCCTTCTCCTTGGTCCCCACATCTTCTTTCTCCTCTTCGGAGTTTTGTCGGAGGGTTTCATGTCCAGTGGGGGACTCAGTATGTAACTGCTCTTTGGGTGGATCTTCTTTCTCAGCATCCCCCTCTTCTTCATTCTCATTGTATTCATGCTCTAGAGTCTGGTCCTGCTTCTCAGTAGGAGATTTTCTGCCCTCCGTCTCTTGAGTAGCAATCTCTTCCTCTCTTGTGAGCCGATCCTCGACCTCCCTATCCTCTATCTCCTAGAGTTGCGTGCCCCACTCTGCATTGAGCTCGGGGTCATTTGATTCTCTTATAAAATCAACATTCAACTCCTCACCACTCTCACTAGAGGACTCATAAACTGCCTCATCTATCTCACGACGTTCGAACAGTGGATGTTCGTGATCTCAAATTCTTCCTCTTCCAGCGCCTTTGTAGCCTCTAGTTGTTGTCGTTCAAGTTCATCTGATATTTGCATTGTCGCCTCCATCTTCAGTGGTTCGATTGAGGGGAGGGGAGCTAGAGCATGGGCCATAGCCTGAGCTATTGCAACCTGAACTATTGGGTTAGTGAGCATTCCCGAGAGCTCGGATGACACATTTTGCATGTATTTTACCAAGGACTCTGGGAGACTAATGGCGAGCACCGTAGCAGCGGGAGCAAAGGGGAGGGAAGGAGACATGGAAGAAGGAGACGGGCGAGGTCATGGAAGATGATGAATCTATGGGATTGATCTACAAAATTGGGGAAGTGGAAGCAAGGTGGACGGAGATGTCCACCGCAGGCGGGGAGGAAGCGGGAATTTTAAGCGAAGCCTGCGGGGCAAGGCAACAACAGTAGCAGCAGTAGGCAGAGACCTTGGTGATTTGGATCCTTCAATTCTGGTCCCAAGGGGGGGACCCTTGGTCATCGCGGTTGTCCCTGTGCTCCTTGATGTTTTTCTTTTCTTCTTGGAAGGTTCTGACTCAGAAGACTTGCGGGCATAGACCTTTGGTTTAGGCAGCTACTCACTGGCCTCCTTTCTCTTCTTGGTCTTGATCGACGATGGTGGGGTTTTGGATGTTTCCTTGGTTGTAGCCTCAGCCACCCCACCTTCAGAGCCACTCGGTTACTTTCCAATCCCTTGAATGTCAAGGTGAATCCTTGTTGCTTTAATCGGGCCACCTGTTGGTCAACCCATGCTTTCGTTTGGATCTCGACGGGCCTAGGAGTATGGCGATGTCATCGAGCTCTGGTTCATTCCAGTCAATTGCTAGCAGCGGCAAATTAGCGATGACATCGTACCCTGGATCGATCACCATGTCCTCATTTTCTTCAAGTTGATCAGGAATTGGGCATAGGTTTATTCTTCGCACATAGATGGCAGTCATGCACATGTATTGCCTCAACCGTACCTCAAGATCATCCTTGCAATTGGCCCAAAAGTCCTCAACATTGTGGAGGTGGGCATACTCTCATCCCAATGCCTTCTTGATGTGTCTGTATGGATTCATTCGAGGCCGAGCTATATATTGAAGGAAGTTATACTCAGCCAACTCCCTTTTTGAATACCCCGCACACTGGGAGGTATGAATCTTGTACATTCCTTGGCTGAGCCCAATGGGGTAAGCCAGACCCGGCAAATGCTTATCGCTCAAGATGCCATGGATATGTCATAGCTGTCGGGTCAGCTCCAATAGAATGATCCGGTCATTGGGGTACCGGGGCAACTTATTTGGTCTTTCCGTGAATCCCTCAGTACGAATGTATGTGAACTTCGAGAACTATATGTAAAGGAAGGCATATTGCCTGAGGAGCGCTTGGGCGCTATGAGAAACTCTCCTTTGAAAGTCACCCCCGAGAGACTAAATGATGTAGGTGATGAATGCATCATTCACCCGACAGTAATCCCTTTTGAAATTTTTGAACTGTAGTTGAGTGTATTTGTCATATGGTTTAAGTTCCACCCCTGATGGGTTACCGGGTACCACCGCCAATCCCTGATAATGTCGCCGATCGGCGAGAGAATATACCAAATAGGAGGTCATGAAGAACTGGGAGGTCTTCTTCACGATTGTAAACTGCTCATGGAAGCGGTCACTGATTATTTCTCCCTAATAGAAAGTGATACCATCACCGCAGAGAATCTACTCTATGAAGTAGAACATCCACTCTTGGAAAAAGGTCATCGCAGGAAGGCCCATCACTCGGCTTAGCAATGTTACGAGGTCATGGTAATCCTTGAAGAAGTCACCGCGAAAAAGTTCCTGAGGAAGCTTGCCAGCGCTAGCCCGCTTGTCCTTTAACCAATACTAATTGATGACCTTCTTGCATCCCAAGGGATCTTGCTCCCATAGTTCCTTGCACTCCCCCATGGTGGGGGTCTCCATGTGCTCATAGGCAGGAATGTGGAATTTTGTCGTTATACCTAACGGGAACATGTCTACAAGGACATTTTCATCCCGGTCCACTATAGTTCGGGTCTCCTCTTGGTAGGCTTCTACGCATGCCATTACCAGTTCTAGGGCCACAAGGTCGGCGGGAAGCTTGCAACTTTGGCGATTCTGCTTTTCTTTATTAGTTTTGCATTCTTGATCTTGGGGTTTATCCTAACCCTTTATATGAATTCATCAACATCGACCTGGCCGATGTTGTTATCTGTGATATCTCTCCAAAGAGAGGTGACTCTGGATTGTATGGGGACCCCTTGGAACTTGTACTTCATTAGGTCCCTGTCCTCCTTGCCTCGAGGTGCCTTGGCTATTCCTTTCCCTTTCTCCTTGGAGGCACCGAAAGTTTTTGCACCGAATTCCATAAATCCTGCACAAAAGATGAGAATCAGTAACAATAAACATGATGAAACGATCCCAGACAAGTCCCTTGAACACCAAGATTAGCTCTGCAATCATTATTCATATTCAAAAAGTATATAACATTTGATATTTCATCATTAGGAAGCAAAGCAAACAAACCGGGTTCCCAGGGCCAGAATTCCCTTAGCAGAATGTTGGTTGAAAGGAAAAAATGAGGATGGAATTCCCAAAGGCATTTCTAGGTGTTGGATTTGAGTAATAGAAGGTTGGCATGAAGGAAGACCTGATTTTGGCAAGTGGGTCAAAATCCATTTTGGATTTGGAGGTCATTTGATCTTTCATTAGGGAGTTCGGGCATCAACTGTAGGAAAGCCATTTGAAACGGCGTAGGGGAGGTGGAAATCCAGGCGTCGGAATCCGGGTCTCAGATTTTCGCTGCCAAGAAGCGGTTAAGGGTCAGTCGTTTAAAACGACAAAATGGAAGCGGAAATCTGGAGAAGGAAATCCAAAGTGCAGTCTCCGGATAAGGTTAGAGGATTCGGGACAGCCAAGCGACGATCGGAGAATCGAGACCCAAAGGTCGGGAAGCTATCCTAAATCCGCCGTTAAAATGACGTCAGCGGAACGGAATCCCGAGAGGGGAATTCCGATGGTCAGAATTCGGAGGAAGCTCGAGGGTCGAGGAGCTTACCCAAAATTTTGGTTTTGGCGGGCAACAGACCGAGGTCCAAGAGTCGAGAAGACATCCCAGGATGGCTGTTAAAATGGCGAACACGACACGGAATTTTGGGGAAGGCAATCCAAAGGAAAATTTAGTCGAAGGCTTCGCCTGGAAGTTGGGAACTGAGGTTCGAAAAGCCGCTCGGGGAAGGCTGTCGAAATGGTGAAGTCAGAACAGAATCCCGAGGCTGCTTAGATTTTTAGAAGGTCCTTCGATCTTCAAGTTTTCGGACGGACTTCGAGTGTCCGAGGTCCGAGGGTCGGGAAGGCGATCGGGCAAGGTTGTCGAAATGGCGACGATGCAATGGAATCCCGAAAGGGGAATTCCGGAGGTCGGAGTCCGAGGTGGGTTCGGGTGGGGAGAGTTTTGAAATGAGTTCACGGATGGTGGCAGGAAGGTCCGGGGTCCGGAGGACGTCGACGACTGTTTCGAAGAACAGTCGCGGAGAGGTGAGGTCCTGGGTTGAATTTGAGGCCTAAAATGATCGATTTCTGATTTTCTAAGAAATGGGTTTTTAGCGGAGGGCATAAATTTACTTAATTTCAACCCAATTTACATTTTTACATTCATCAAAATGCAGAATTTCACAAAAGAAAGGGTAGGGCACGCGGACGGAAAACCTACCTCAAAATCTTGAAGAAATTGATTAATGATCGCATGGAAAACACTGGAAAATAGAGCTCGGATCGCTAGGTGGAAAATACCTCGACGTCGGGAGCTCTTCGAACTTTTCTATCACTCAGACTAATGATAATGACGGCTGAAAAATTTGTTTAAATAGCTTAAACCACCATTAATACAACATTTAATTCCTCTGTACGGTGGTAGGGGAAGTTGGTGGGTTCAAAATCGCAGTCGACGGCAGAAGGTCTGAAGTTCAACGTTCGGGAAGTTGTTCCTCCACGGTCGTTGGAACGGAAAAGTTCGAGAGGAAACCCGGAAGGGGAAACCCGGCCTCCGGGGTCCGATGTCCGGAAAGACGTCGGGCCGATGCCGTTCAAAGGGCAGAATCCAGATAGAAATCCAAAGGGGGAAACCCGAGTGCCCGGGCTCGGAGGACACAGCGGACGCTAGAAAGGGAATTTCAACAAGGAAAACCTGGATTGAACCCCAGACTTAGCATTCTTTAAAGGGGTTATTTTGGTCAAGCTTAGGATATGACTTTGGGGAACATGCCAACCTTTTAGGACACAAATTTGGGCACGCAAAATGAGGCAAAGCAAAAAGGGCCCACCAACCTAAAGAGGGAAGAGAGGGTCCCTGTTTCGAACGGGGCGTGTGTGCAAAAGGCACAACAAATGGCGACTCCGCTGCGAGAACACTCCCGACGTTCTAGAGATAAATATTCATTCTGAACCCATGATCTCTGGCTTCGCAGACCTAAGCCAATTTTCAAAGCTAAACTAAGAACAATTCAAGGAAAGTGGGATTGACTCAAACTACAATATCATCATGGAGGTGTGTGTGTGGTGAGTTCATTTCCTATTTCCAAAGAAAGCACAAGTAACCACTGGTCGGAGGTGATAAGCTACATAGTTCGTCTAACCCCAAAAGTAACCTGGACATTGTTCTACTGCCAGTTAGGTGTCCATAGCCTCGACGGAGTTCTCACTACGACCTCACGAACATAGCTCTACTACCAGCCAGGCGTCCATAGCCCCAGTAGAAATATCCGCACACCCATACGGTTGTTATTTTCAATTTATTTATCGCTTGTGCTGGATATTTCCTTTTAGCACCTTCTCTTTTCTTTCGTTCAACCGCGCGAACAACGAAGTTCACAATGGGCTTGAGAATCGTAGTGGTCACTGGAACAGACTTTAGATTCTTCACTTATCCCCACTTCCCAGTAGGCACCATACCATTATTGGAAATATTTAAAATGTGTTTTGTGTGTTCCATGATAAGAGCAAAGATTCAAGCAGATAGTCATCCTAAGTTAGTGCAAAGTTCGAAAGTTGAAAACCGATGTTTGGGGGATTTCAGAGGGTAGCGGTAGGGAATGAGGGTTTATCTAGGGAACAACACGGAAGTGGATAGTGAGGAAAACTGTATGTCAGGCCAAGCACGGCCACCACAGCGAAACAAGGAGGCTCTTCCAAGATAAAGACAAAACAGTCGAGCAGTGAGCAAAACCAAAGGGCAAAGCAGGAAATCTATCCTAACCTATGTACAGGTATTTACACGGATAGCTCCTGAGAGCTCAAGCCTGAAAGTAATGCTTAAGGTGTTGTCCGTTGACAGGAAACATGACGTCTTCACCAGTGAGAGTCTTTAGGCGGAAAGCATTATCTCCAAGGATTTCAGCAATCTAAAAGGGGCCAAGCCAAAGCTTGTCCCCCTTTCTTTTCATGGGCCTTGTCCCAGTAGAGGACCAGATCAAAAATACGGAAGGCTTTAATTTTGGCTTGACGGTCGAACCATCTTTTAAATATGCCCTGATGTTTGGTTAAATTTTATATTGCACGGTCTCGTACTTCTTCAAGGTGCGGTAGCGAGGCGAGGTGATTTTATCTGCGGTCTCCTCCTTCATAAAAGTCGTTGATGAACTGAAGGGTTGGGATTTTCAAATGTATGGGAAAGATGAGTTCTAAGCCGTAGATTAGATGGTACAGAGAATCCCTAAGGGCGGCCTTATGGCGGGTGCGATCTGCCCACAAGGCGAAACGAAGTTGGGTATGTCAATCCTTGGGATTCCTATCTACCAGCTTCTTAATCACCGTGATCAAGTTTTTGTTGGTGGATTCAGCAAGGTCATTGCCTTGAGGATAATAATTGGAGGAGAATTTGAGGCGATGCCATAATCAAAGGCCCAACTTGTGAATTTCAGTGAGGCAAACGCAGGGCCGTTATCACATACTAGAGCATATGGGCAACCAAAACGATTTAAAATGAAACTTTCTAAGAAATTGGTTACGACTTCAGTTGTACATTGCCTACAAGTTATTGCTTATGTCCATCTAGTGCAGTAATCAGAAGCGTTTAGAATGTACCTGTGTCTCGCAGACGATGGAGGACTTACCAGACCAATGAAGTTGAGACCCCATTGCGCAAAAGGCCTTACCTCCAGGACTGGTTGTAGTGGGACAACATCGTTCCTTTCTCTAGCAGTAGTAGTTTGGCACACATGATAGGTACGAACGTGGCCATGTGTGTCCTTGAAAATGGTGGGCCAATAATATCCAACTCTCAATATTTGATGTGTGGTTGATAGACCTGAGCCATGACCAGTTCTGAACTTGTCATGGAATTCCTTAAGAACGTGATCAACTTCCTCCTTTCCCGGGCATCGCAGATAGATACCTTCATGATTTTTCTTGTACAATATGGAGCCCTGTAACATATAGTTGTTGTTTTTCAATCTAAGGGCTCGCCTTTGAACTCCTTACAAATGAGGCGAGCAGTTATGATTCAGTAAGTAGTACACCATGTCATCGTACCATTCTCCTGGGGAGACATCTTCCATCTGGTATTGTTGTACCGTGAGTTTGGGTCCAGTGTCAATAACTACCTCTGCCATTGTTCGGGCGACTGCCTATCCTCTGACCAACTTCATCAGTTGAATCTCCATGTCATACTCCTATAGCACTGCAACCCACTTTGTCCCCCAACTCGTTCTACATAAGCAATGTTTTTACCACAGGGTCGGGAACTATGGCAAAGACCTTGTTGTACAATATATAGTGCCAGAACTTCTTGACTCCTTTAATAAGGGCATAAGATTGTTTTTCAATGTTATGATAGCACAATTCGGTATCCTTCAAAGGGGTGCTCATGAAGGTGATTGGATGTTCGTTTCCCTCATCATCCTTTTGTGTCAAGATGCTGGCGCAGGAATGTTCTGAAGCAAAGGAGTAAATGTAAAAGGGTTTTAGGTAGTTGGGGCTAACCAACATAGGAGCATCAACAATTGCTTTCTTGATTTCTCTGAAGGCCCATTTTGTTTCGAGAGTCCACTCGACCTTGGCGTCTTGTTTTAGCATGGCATTGAGTGGTTTAACTATTTCCATAAAGCCTGTAATGAACTTGCAGATGAAGTTGATCTTTCCGAAAAAAGACTTCAATTCTTTCTTGCAGCCTGGCAGCTAGATTTTCATGATGGATTGAATACGTTTGGGGTCAATAGAAATTCCCCGCTCTGATAGGACATGTCCAAGGAGTTTCCCCTCAATGACCCCGAATATGCACTTCTTCGGGTTAAGGGAGACCTCAAATGCGCGGCACCTCTCAAAGACCTCGCATAAGTTAATGACGTGATTACCCCATTATTTTGAGAATACTATTAAATCATCCATGTAGATGATTATGCACTTGCCTATCAAGTCCTTGAATGCAATATCCATATCACGCTGAAAAGTGGCGCCAGTGTTGATTAGCCCAAAGGGCATTCTTCTATATGTGAGCATTTCCCACTTGGTGGTGAACGTCGTCTTGTGTCAATCCTCGCATTGCACCATGACCTGGTTATATCCTAAATATCCATCTAGGAAGGACATCATTTGGGAGCCATTTACTACCTACAAAACCTCATCCAACGAGGGTATAGGATAGTTGTCTTTCTCTGATGCTCGATTTAGATTGTGAAAATCCATGCACAATCTGATTTCTCCATTTTTCTTTCTGACAGGAACCAAATTTGCTACCCACGTAGAGTGTCTAACCGGAAAGATGATCCTGGGTGACAACAACTTATGTACTTCCTTATATATTATTGGCTCCAGTAAAGCGTTGACAGGGAGTTGTCGTTGCTGGAATGGTTTCGCATCTGGCCTGAGAGGGATAGTGTGCGTGATAATCGACGTGTCATATGTCTTGAGATCGTTGTAACTTCAGGCGATGACGTCGTAATATTTTCGTAGCGCTTCAATAATCCCCTTTCTTTCTTTAGAAACACATACCTTACCTATGAATACATTCTTGACGTTTCCCAGTGTTCCTAGATTGTGAGTGTCACATTGACCATTGATAGTATCCCTTTTAGCTTGCTGATCTTGGTACCTGATCTGATCAAGGTCAAAGATTCACTCTAATTGAACCATTCCCCTAGGGATGGTGCTGGTCTTTAGGTTGATGACCCCTTCTATATCCAAGTCTGCCTCTTGGGGTTTGACTTTATCGATTATCTGTGCAGCGAACACATCTGAACTGGTGATGAAGTCCAGTATATGCTTGTCATCATTGAATACTTAGAAATTGGCTACGTTATCCAACACTGAGGGGATAGAAGTGAGTTCCACCATTAATCATTTGAGGCTAGATAGAGACAATGGCTACAGTGTGCTTGCCGCTTGCGCCAAGGCATTGGCGGTATAATTCTGAGTGCGCAGGATCAGCTAACTGTTGAATGCATCGAACCCTTCCAGTAGATCCCATCGCGGTGTCGGTAATTAGCGAGTCTTCAATCATAGCAGGAATAAAGCTTCTTGATTTGTTTGATGACCAACTCTGAATCTCCATACACTTGGAGCATCTTGACATCCTTTCTTAATGCCATTAAGAGGCCCAAGACTAGAGCTTCGTACTCTGCCACGTTGTTAGTACAATAAAACTGCAGTCTATGAGCAGAAAAGTACGATTTACCTTTGGGACTGATGAATTTGAAACTTGCCCTAGTTTCGTGCTTGGATTTAGAACCATCAAAGCGCAATGTCCATAATCCAAGAGAATCCTTAGACACAAGACTGACAGATCCGACCTTGACCTTCGACGGGGGTTTCATTTCAGTGACCGATTCGGGAACTTCCGGGACAGAACGTGTTCGTTCACCAGATGCAAATCCCATCTTCTCCTCCGGAGCAGCTTGTTTTTTGACATGTTCAATTTTTGTTTGGCACAAGCAACAGTCAAATTTTGAATGGGCAGCATCGTGCACCCGACACCAATTAGGAAGCAAGAGTTCTTGTAAGTTCATTTGAATTCCCAGACTGAGCTAATCGTGCACACATTTCTCCATGAAATCTCGAAAACCATCGAGCAGTCCTCGATTGTCGTCCTCTCCTAGCCCTTTGTCGTCGGATTCGATGAGCATCTCAGTGCTCTGAGAAGCATTAGCCAAATTAGTCGGTGGGCTACATAGCATGAGGAAAACCTCACTCGTTCCCTCGTCTTCAAGGTATTCCTGTTCATTCTGATATGATACTGGGGAATAATTCCCCAAATTGGTTTCAGCATACAACACCTCGTTCATATTATTTTATTAGGTAATCATGAATTTCATCCGTGGTTCTCTATCAATCTGGATCTGATTGGGCATTCCTTTCCATGGTAGCCACATATGAGAGTAATCTGTAGCAGTGTATCCATTCAATGCTCTCATGAAATCCCTGCCTAGAATTATACCATAGGTATCCGGGATATCAGCCACCTGTATGTCAATAGTTTGTTGGATCCAAGGATTGGCAGCAACTTGCATGGGTATCTTGTTGATCTCCCCCACTATGTTGATTTCGGTTTTATCAAGTTGTGTTACCTTTCACCGGGAGGGAGTTGGCGTTATCCCGAGTGCTTTGCACACGCTCAGAGGCATGACATTTGCTGATGCTTCAAAATCAAGCAAGCAATTGTGGGGGTTCTTTCCGAACACACAGATGGTGGTCAGAAAGGGAGGAGTCTCGAATTTCCCTTGAAACAACCCTCCAAAAATGTCCACCTAAGCGACTTGGCCCTTATCCTTTTCGCTGCCCCTATTTTGAATTAGTGCCTGATTAGCCGGCCTGTCTGGCTGCTTTCTTGTCTGTTGAACTGCTGGCTGGTTGGCTCTACTATTAAAGATTTGTCTAACAACCGGTTCACTTGGTTGATCGTTAAAAGAGACCCTCTTCGCTGAAATTTCTTGAGCTGACCCCTGTGGTGGAGTGCGATTTACCATTCTGAAAAAAACATTTCGTACAACAGGCACCTTTAGGAGTTCAAAGGCCGACACACTTAGCTTCACCTTCTTGAACTCCTCAACAATATACTCCCCCATCTGCTCAATCTCTTGATCATGGGAAACATTCTGGGGGGAGCAGGCGATTGGGTTTTGGCGAGGGTTTTGCTATTTATTTCTGTTAAGATATCATGTGGGTGTAAGTGGAAAACCTAGATTATTATTTGCACTTGAATCGAGAGGGGTGTTGAAGATGTTTGGTGGGGTGGAGCTCATGAAAGGACCCCCAGCATGGCCTCTAGCTTGTCTATTTCTAAGGTTGTAAGGGGTAGTCCGCTGGTGAAACATTTGGACTTCGTCCTCCCTAGATTCCTCTTTGTCATCTTCAGGACCATTATCTACTAAATTAAAAAGTTGAGCCAAAGGACTTTCGAGACTTACCTCTCTTTCCGCATCATGATTACTCGAATCAGCATTCTCCCGTTCGGGGTGTTGCATTCCACCTTTAGAAAAGGGGCCTGATTTAGCACCAACACCGAGGCATCGTATGGATCAAATGGGACAATGTCCCTACATCCCGAATTGTCGACCGCATTTTGAACTTCTACTTGGAAGATCTCAGCTGCAATTTGAAATTTAGGACAATCTAATTTGGAATGGCGGCTCGTCTTGTGTATACGGCACCAACCAGATAAAGTAGCCTCTGCCAAGTAAACCCCGCTTGCGGGGTTTTCATTACTATTGTTGTTGGGCTGATCAAGAGGTGTGGAAACATCGCCATTGTCGAGGTGTGTATTCCATGTTCGATTTTGCCTCTGGAAGGATCTTCTGTCAAAGTTCTGACCCGAGTTCTGGTTCCTGTCATAGTTCTATTCTGATGACGTACCAGCATCTCGATTGTCCTGATTTTCACGGTGATCTCAATTTTCCCTATTAAGGTTGGGTTGGATGCTCTTTTCCAACGTCTACAGTTGGTTATTCTGATTCCTTAGGTGCGTCATCTTGATCGACATTTTCTTGATCATCTCTATAAGCTCGTCGATTCTATCCTTTTCGATGTTGCTTGGTTGCGGTGCGACGTTCTAAAGGAACACCGACTGTGCCATCGGTTGATTCTGGTGAGCGGGTGGGAATTTCGCTGCTTGAAGGTATGTCGACATCTGGGATCCTTGTGCATGCGACTATTGCTATTGAGGCAACAAGTAGTGTGGTACCGGATATGCCAGGTTCATTGGCTGCCTAGGATACGGAACCATAGGTAACTGTGGCAATGGATTTAGCAAGGGCATTTGATGCTACAAAGCTTGCGTGAGCCCCTGTATCTGTGTCGGATGCGCGGTTTAGCCAAGAGAAGGCAACAGACCGGATATATTCTACCCCAAATCTATACTGGTGATGATGGCTTCAGCATATGCATCGACCAACCTAGTAGGTGGCGGTCTCATCCTTTTTATCAAGGCTGAGGTCAAGTTGTCCAATGTTGCATAGTAAACGGGTAGGACAACAGCATCATTGAAAATATATGGGGCCTGAAGCCGAGTGTATGCTTTGTGGAAGTGATCGTTGAACGAGCTGATTGGTTCATTGATTTCCCTTTGAACTGACATGAAGTGTCGATACGAATCTGCGAGACTAACTGGGGTTTTGAACTTCTGTAGAAAAGCACTCTTTAGAAGATCCCATGTGCTGATAGTTCCGTCTAGCAGGTTGACGTACCAGTAGAAGGCCTCTTCCCCTAATGAATAAGGAAAAATCCTGCAAGCTACATCCTCATATATGATCTGCATAGTCTTTAGGGCAATTTCAAAGATCCTAACATGTTCTTCAGTTGTCCTCTGTGGATCTCGAGAGTTGAACTTCATGTAGAAATTCTTGGGATTCTTTGGCATATCATGGTAAAGGTTGAAAGCAAGAGGAGACGGGTTATTACCCAACCACGCCATTGGAAAAGGCGGTGGAGGTGGCTGCAACAAATTGGTTTGTGGCTGTGATGGGGCGGTGATAACAGACGAGACAGTAGCAAGGCTAGTTGTGCTTGGCTGAAAGGCAGCGTTCAGGCCAGATGGAGTGGTAACTTGGAAGGTTGTATGCATTGGATGGGCGGAAGGGGGAGCTGTCAGTGAAGGCGAAGGAGATGGAGGTGGAAGGGCAGCGAGCCACTCGGTGGGAACGATGATGGAAGGTTTCCCCTTGTTTAGCTCTTTTAGCTCGGGTAAGGGGCTGTAATTCCTGTAACTCTCCCTTGTTGGGTGTAGACCTCAAGACTCAGTGGAATCTTTCAGGGGAGAATGACCCAATTCAATCCAGCTTATCTGTTGGGCCCTCCTTCTAGTGCGAGTTCTATTGATGGTGTTTTTATGCACTTCACAACATAGGTAATACGTAGGTGCATTACCTCTATTGAAATACAATTTTCCACAATCAAATTGCAGAACACTATCCCAAGGTCTCTCGGATGTCAAGTCATGATAGAACTTGGAACATATTAGTTGTTTGATGTGATTTTGTTGGAATCACAAGGCGGTCTTACGTGGTCAAAGCTGCGGAAGAATTGGGTCGATGAATGAATTTTCATGGATATGGAATTACTATACCTTACTGCAGGTTCAAACAGCAGTCTTGGACTCCATTGTTTTGTCGGATTTGGCTTTACAATGTGCAACGAACCTTAGCATAAGTTGTTTCTAAAAAAAATGAAAAAGAAGGGCGAGGAAGAAAGATGTTTCGTGGACCTGCAACTACCGATGAAGTGTGATCATGGAGGTTCCTGCTATGGATAGTTTCCTTAAACAAGATTTCACTTAATCTGAATTTTCACAAAATCATGAAATCTATGCTATCTTCCAGGGACTGCAGATATTCATCATTCATTCACCATGGAAACATGAATAAACATAAAGTTTAATGAGCAGAAATGAAATTAAAGTCCAGGCTAACTTTGCATAGTCATATACCATCAGCAAATGACCAAAAGTATGGACAAGGAAAGCATACACACAGCAGTAATCTTCAAAACCAGAGACAACATACTAACTCTACCAAAGTCAATTTAAGGAAACTAAAACAGTAAAGTAACTTGAATCAAAGTTCTAGCTAAATGGAGAAGAACCATGAAACATGTGGAAAAATCCAGAAATACACTAGAAAATTACTGTATTTTCTATTATATTCTCAGCAGCATGTCTTTATAACAACTCAACTCCCTTAAAATGAGAGGAGGAGAGCCCTATTTATAGTTTTCAAAAAACAAAATGAGTGGCCAAGATTCGATTCTATTATGTGGCCAACATTCACTCTACAATAGGGTTTCACCTACCCTCAGATATATTACATTTATAAATTCACTTTTGTCTTTTTCCCTGTTTCATCTTCTAGTGATAGCACTGTAGCAATTTCAACCTTTAGCCATTTTCCCTTTATTGTAGCTATTCTTTGAGGAATTCTTCGTCGATAACAGGGTTGCCTTCACGCTTCTTCAGTGCTGCATACTCTACAAAGTTCAGGATCAACAGCTGGAGCTTATCCATCTCCATGATGTCTGATTGCAGCACTTGATAGTTCCATTCCTGGGAATTGCTAACAAGTTTCTTCCAGTCCTCTTCATATTTGGCTGCACTATCCTTGAAAAGCTTCGACTGTGCGAAGGCACGGGCTGCAAAACTCATGAAGTCCACGGTGACTTCAACCGACATCCCATCTCCATGATTTTCAAGAAGTGGGACCTTATGTTCTCAGGCTTGATCTTGGTTGTGAGCGACTCATACCTCATCATCACTTTGATGTACCAAGAGCACTCTTCTCTAGAATCTCTATCCCATTCGATGTCTGGCGATATCCGCTCAATGATCTGCTCAAGCCTTTTCCCCCTGTGATTGAAATCTCGCTTCCAGACATCTACTAACCAGTGATCATCATCCTTGAAGGCTAGGTCCTTCTCCCAGACCTCGCCTGGCAACGCAAGTATGGCCTTGATCTTTGGATAGGTTGCCTCGTATTTCCTTGGGAACTCTTCACAGACCTGCCTCATACCCTCAAGGGTCCTTTGCACTTTGAGGAACTTGTTTGTTGTCCGAATAGCCAAATTGACGCCCGCATTTCCCATGTCCAAGACCTGTTGGAACCAGTTTTTTGTAGTCTTGTCCAAGTTCCTTCTCTTTTCTAACTTATTAATCTGCTCCTAGGATAGTAGCTGAGACGGGGCGGATTATGTCATGGGTTGCTCATCCGAAGACGACCACTGCTGAATGTAGGCCATTAGATTGGCCACTTGCTCCTTTATTTCTTCCTTTGAAATCTTATCCTATTGGATAAGGTGTACCACTGTAGCAACCGACTCCTAAAGGTGATTGACCTTTTGTTCTCTCATGGCCACTCCCAAGTCAATGGTGGAGATGTTATAAACTATACCTTGATCTCCAACCATCGGTGTTGCTATCTGCACCGCCCTTGATCCTGAAGCATCCATGGTTGCCTCTGACCTGACCCTTGGTTTCTTTTCTTTCATTTTGGTGCTTACTTGTGCTCTGGCCATGATGGCTTCCAACCTTGCCTTGGGATCCTTCAAGGTGGGAGTCTTCTGCTTTAGCTGCCTCTGTAACCACTCAGGTACTTGGGGTTCCTCTCTAGGTGGTTTACTTTGACTCCTGCTATCTCCTTTTTCTAGCTCAACAGTTCTAACAACAAGAGCCTTCTCCTTAGTCCCTGCATCTTCTTTCTCCTCTTCGGAGTCTTGTCGGAAGGTTTCATGTCCAGTGGGGGACTCAGTATGAAACTGCTCTTTAGGTTGATCTTCTTTCTCAACATCCCCCTCTTCTTCATTCTCATTGTATTCAAGCTCTAGAGCCTGGTCCTGATTCTCAGTAGGAGATTTGCTGCCCTCCATCTCTTGAGTAGCAATCTCTTCCTCTCTTGTGAGTCGGTCCTCGACCTCCCTATCTTCCTTCTCCTGGAGTTGCTTTCCCCACTCTGCATTGAGCTCGGGGTCGTTTGATTCTCTTATAAAATCAGCATTCAGCTCCTCGCCACTCTCACTAGAGGACTCATAAACCACCTCGTCTATCTTACGGCGTTCGAACAATGGATGTTCGTGATACTCAAATTATTCCTCTTCCGGCGCCTTTGTAGCCTCTAGCTGCTGTCGTTCAAGCTCATCCGATATTTGCATTGTTGCCTCCATCTTCAGTGGTTCGGTTGAGGGGAGGGGAGCTGGAGCATGGGCCATAGTCTAAGCTATTGCAGCCTAAACTATTGGGTTAGTGAGCATTCTTGAGAGCTCAAATGGCACATTTTGCATGTATTTTACCAGGAACTCCGAGAGACTAATGGCGGGCACCGTAGCAGCAGGAGCAGAGGGTAGGGAAGGAGACATGGAAGAAGAGGAGATGAGCAAGGTCGTGGCAGATGATGAATCTACAAGAATGATCTACAAAATTGGGGAAGTGGAAGCAAGGTGGACGGAGATATCCACCACAGGCGGAGAGGAAGTGGGAATTGTAAGCGAAGCCTGCGGGGTGGGGGCAACAACAATAGCAGCAGCAGGTGGAGACCTTGGTGATTTGGATCCTTCAATTCTGGTCTCGAGGGGAGGACCCTTGGTCATCACGGTCATCCCCATGCTCCTTGATATTTTTCTTTTTCTTCTTGGAAGGTTCTGGCTCAGAAGACTTGTGGGCATAGACCTTTGGTTTAGGCAGCTGCTCACTGGCCTCCTTTCTCTTCTTGGTCTTGACCGACGATGGTGGGTTTTAGGATGTTTCCCCGATTGCAGCGGCAGCCACCCCACCTTCAGAGCCACTCAGTTCACTTCTAGGTGCCTTGGCTATTCCTTTCCCTTTCTCCTTAGAGGCACCAGAAGTTTCTGCACCGGATTCCATAAATCTTGCACAAAAGATGAGAATCAGTAACAATAAACATGATGAAACAGTCTCAGACAAGTCCCTTGAACTCCAAGATTAGCTTTGCAATCATTATTCATATTCAAAAAACATATAACACTTGATATTTCATCATTAGGAAGCAAAGCGAACAAACCGGGTTCCTAAGGCCGGATTTCCCTTGGAAAAATGCCGATTGAAAGGGCAAAATGAGGATGGAATTCCCAAAGGCATTTCCAAGTGTTGGATTTGAGTAATAGAAGGTTGGCATGAAGGAAGACTTGATTTTGGCAAGTGGGTCAAAATCCATTTTGGATTTGGAGGTCATTTGATCCTTCATTTGGGAGTTCAGGCATCAACTACAGGAAAGTCATTTGAAACAACGCAGGGGAGGTGGAAATCCAGGCGCCGAAATCTAGGTCTTAGATTTTCGCTATCGAGAAGCGGTACGGGTCAATTGTTTAAAACGGTGAAATGGAAGCGAAAATTCGGGGAAGGAAATCCGGAGTGCTGTCTTCAGAGAAGGTTAAAGGATTCAGGACAACCAAGCGGTGGTCGGAGCATCGGGACACGGAGGTTGGGAAGCTGTCCTGAATCTGCCGTTAAAACGGCATCAACGGAACGGAATCCCAAGAGGGGAATTCCGATGGTCGGAATCCAGAGGAAGCTCGGGGGTCAAGGAGCTTACCCAAAATTTTGGTTTCGATGGGCATTAGACCAGGGTCCGAGAGTCGGGAAGACGTCCCAGGACAGCCGTTAAAATGGTGAACACGACACGGAATTCTGGGGAAGGCAATCCAGAGGGAAATTCGATCAAAGGCTCCACCTGGAAGTTGGAATAGATTTCGCAGAGTCGAGAACTAAGGTTCGGAAAGCCGCTCGGGGAAGGCCGTCGAAACGGCGAAGTCGGAACAAAATCCCGAGGCTACTTAGATTTTTAGAAGGTCCTTCGATCTTCAAGTTTTCGGACGGACTTCGAGTGTCCGAGGTCTGGGGGTCGGGAAGGCGTTTGAGCAAGGCTGTCGAAATGACAACGACGCAACAGAATCCCGAAAGGGGAATTCCGGAGGTCGGAGTCTGAGGTGGGTTCGAGCGCAGAGAATTTTGAAATGAGTTTGCGGATGGCGGCGAGAAGGTCTGAGGTCCGAAGGATGTCGGCGACTGTTCCGAAGAACGGCCATGGAGAGGTGAAGTCCCAGGTTGAATTTGAGGCCCGAAATGATCGATTTCTGATTTTCTAAGAAATGGGTTTTCAGCATAGGGCATAAATTTACTTAATTTCAACCCAATTCACATTTTTACATTCATCAAAACGTGAAATTTCACAAAAGAAAGGGTAGGGTGCGTGGACGGAAAACCTACCTCAAAATCTCAAAGAAATTGACTGATGGTCGCGCGGAAAACGCTGAAAAATGGAGCTCGGATCGTTGGGCGGAAAATGCCTGGACGTCGAGAGCTCTTCGAAGTTTTCTATCACTCGAACTAATGATAATGACGGTTGGAAAATTCGTTTAAATAGTTGAAACCACCATTAATACAGCATTCAATTCCTCTATACAGCGCAGGGAATTTGGTGGGTTCAAAATCGCAATCGGCGGCGGAAGGTCTAGAGTCCAGCCTCTGGGAAGCCGTTCCTCCGCGGTAATTGGAACGGCAAAGTTCGAAAGGAAACCCGAAAGGGGAAACCCAGCCTCCGGGGTCCGATGTTCAGAAAGACATTAGGCCGATGTCGTTCAAAGGGCAGAATCCAGACAGAAATCCGAAGGGGGAAACCCGAGTGCCCGGGCCCGGAGGACGCAACGGACCGCCAGAAAGGGAATTTCGACAAGGAAAACCCAGATTGAACCCCAGACTTAGCATTCTTTAAAGGGGTTATTTTGGTCAAGCTTAAGATATGAAATTAGGGAACATGCCGACCTTTTAGTATAGAAAATTGGGTATGCAAAATGAGGCGAAGCAAAAAGGGCCCAGCAACCCAAAGAGGGAAGAGAGGGTCCCTGTTCCGAACTAGGCGTGTGTGCAAAAAGCACAACAATACTAACATGATGAAGATGGTAAATTAAAAGTGTTACAAGTACATAAAGTTTAAAACAAAATTTGGGAAAGAATCCATAAGTTTATATTATGTAGAAGAGGAAGTACCTAGTGGAGCATTTATGCAATTTTTTCCTAAATTGATACAATTGTGCATACATCGTACATTTTGCAGAACATTGCTTTAAGAAGTTTTTTGAAGATTTGGAAATAAGAGGTGTGATTGAAAATAATTTCGTATGGTCTAATGGGTGTCCGTCATAATTAAAATTATCAAGGCTATTTTATGCACTAAGTAGATATGATCAACATGACAATATACCACATGTTTGGAGTTTCTTTGAGAGTGGGCACGAAAAGGGTGAACATGATGGGACAAGAGATTGAATGACACGTGATCTAAGAAAACATAAAATGAATTATGAGGGAGATCATATAAATTATGCACGTGATATTATTGAATGGTGTGAGAAAAACTTTGCATGTGAGGTCGACACATATTTAAGGAGGAACCCATGTTCAAATAGAGTGTTTTGGGAGATATCAGGTATATAATTTATTGTTTGAAAAAAAATTGACTTGTTTATTAAATGTTAAGTTTGAAATATATATATATATATATATATATATATATATATATATATATATATAATTTTTAGGTGTGGATAGTGTTTTTCCTTGCACCCATGCCCCACTTTTGTCTCTAGCAAAATGGGGACACCCTTTTTGTTTTGTTTTTTTCAGGTTTTTGAGTATCAAGTTGCCCACTTATCATATCCCTAATCTAAAAGGACCAATGGTGGTGACATCTTGTCACCTTGATTGTTGGGTTTGAGAAAGTATTAATTTGACTATAGAGCATTAATGAAGGTTTAATGGTAGTTGCCAATAGGTTTAAGAGGTGGATTGGAGGGTTATTTTTAATCACTTGTATATTTGGTGAATGAAATATATCTTTGAAACTTTTCAATGAGCCCTCATAATCTTCATGTTCTCCCTTTTCAACCTCAACTCCTAAGAGTGTTCATTGGTTCATCACCTTGGTGCATCTTCCCATGTGTCATGTGTTTGTGTTTTTCCTACCTTTTCCCTTGTTGCCGCATGGATTTCAGGGTAATTCATGATTTCAAACCCTCATTTCAATTCATGTTTTATTCTTGGATGTCTGTGTATACTCTTGTCATGTTTCATGGTTCGATTCAACATTGTTGTGTTGTTCTTTCTTCTTTGTTGATCTTTGTTTGTTTGATTTCAGTTTGCTTTTATTTTCTAGTCATTTTCTTTGTTTTATTTTGTGTTTTTTATTTTTGTCTTGGACATCGAATTGAATTTTTCCCTTGCAAGCATCAATCAAAGATATTAGTGAAATCATTGTATCAGACATTACCCTTTCCTTGCTTTTGGGGTTTGTCCTTGTTAATTTATTGTAGCTTAGACAACTGCTTTCTCCATTCCCAATAATTATTATTTAATTCTGGAGACTTGCAGAAAGGAGTTAGTTAGGTCCAGATAATTAATTGATTAATCCATTCCTTTAGAGACTTCTAGAAACCAGTTAGTTATGGTTTGTTAGATTCTAATTAATCTTAGCCATTGATTGAGATTAAATCATGGCCATTGGTTTTTCAATGAGAATAGTTTAAAAGGGGATCAATATGCATTTGGAGGTCACTGACACTTGAGAATTATTTGCAGTGAGAGAAAATAGTTTAGCAATGATAACAAGGGCGTAGTGATAGCGTTCGAGGTAGCATTGGTGGAATTTCAGCAAGAGAAATCAAGGGAAGAATTTTCGGAGAAGAATATTGTCGGAGCTCTGCCAGTAAGAGGCAAGCAATTTATGTATCTCTTGATTTGCTAAAGTTTAATAAAATTCCTCATCTACAGTACTAGTTTTCCCTCCAAGGTTTTTCCAGGGACAATTTGTCCAAAAATATTGTGTTTATTATTTTGCATGTTTTCTTCTCTATTCCTGTGGTTTTGTTTGTGAAGTTGCAGTTGTGTTATTTTTCAATATTTGTTGTGAATTAATTTTTGGCAATCAAATAATCTTTATAGATAGGAGATTAATAATCCATAACGACAATAGATTTTTCACATGGTATCAAAGCAGATATGAGGGTTGAAAGGGCTCAGTGTAGGCATACGAAGGAAAAATCAAGGGTTTATAAAACCCAGTTCTACCTCTTCAGTATTATTTGTTTTTTATTTATTTGAGATGGCCTCAGCAGGTTTAAGAGATCGGGATAGATTGGATGGAGCCTCAAATTTTGGTGTCTAGAACGTCAGTATTTCTTTATTGCTGGAAGAGAATGGTATCAAGGAATATGTGACCAGTGTTGTATTTGTACCTACGGACCCAACACAGCTCTTAGCATATAAGAAGGAAGATGCCAAGGCGAGGAAGTTGATTCTTGATGGTGTTAAGGATCATATTTTTCAACATATCACAGAGTTAGATATAGCGAAGAAGATGTGGGATGCCATTCTAAATTTGTACCAGAATGCTACCACTAACAGGAAGCTGATTCTCAGAGAAAATTTGAGGAATACTCGGATGAACAAGGGAAAAGACTTTGCAAGTTACCTCACCAGACTTAGACTTGTCAAGGATGAGTTGGTAGTTGTTGGAGATAAACCATATGATGAAGAGTTAGTACAAATAGCCCTAAATGGGTTTACTAAGCAGTGGGATGTCTTTGTTCAAGTTATTAATGGACGAGATACCTTACCAAGTTGGGATAGACTATGGAGTGACTTCACTCAGGAGGAGCTTAGACTAAGTCTTGTCAGTGGTACTAGCAATAAGAGTCAGAAAAAGTGAGGAAGAATAGGAAAACGTTGCCCTAGCTGGAAAAGGGAAAGAAAAGAAGGGGTCTAGCAAAGGATCAAATCCTAAAGGTGAGAAGAAGGACTTATCTAAAGTAAAATGCTATGACTATCATGAGTTTGGCCACTATGTCAGTGATTTCCCACAAAGGAAGAAGAATGAAAAGAAAGGCAACAAGCAAACGACAACTTCAACAAGTGCAAATGAGATCTCTAGTAGAATGGAGGATGAGTTTGCACTCATATTTTGTATGGTTAGATCAACCTCACAGGGTGTTTGGTATATAGAAAGTGGGGCATCATTTCATATGATAGGAGTTAGAGAATATTTTTCCAGTTACTTGGAGGAGGACATCGAAATCCATATTTCTATGGGGAACATGTCCAAACTCAATCCAATTGGGAAAGGGACTGTTCTATTTCAAAGAGAGAATGACAAGTTGATTCTCATTCATGATGTTTTGCATGTTCCAGGCTTGCGTATGAACCTAATTTTTGTATATATCCTTCAAGATAAAGGCTATAATGTACTCTTTAGAGGGGCAAATGTGTTAATCAAGTATAAGGATTGGAAATCACCCATAGCTATTGGAGTTAGGAGTGGTCGTCTTTACAGGTTGTAGTTTGATACTCATACGACACTGATGAGCAGTGGTAATTCTAGAGATCAAGGAGAGCTATGACATAGGAGGATGGGCCATGTACATCATGGATCACTTAAATTTCTTCGTGAGATAGTGACAGGTGTTCCAGAGGCGATCAAAGAGCATGATGATGTATGTAATGGATGTGTGTTGGGGAAGTTTGTGAAAGTAACTTTTCCAAGGAGTGACACTAGATCCAAGGGTGTTCTTAATCTAGGACATTCAGATATATGTGGACCAATGTCGATGAAGTCTCTTAGAAGATACGAGTACTTTGTTACTTTTATTGATGATTTTTCTAGGAAGACTTAGGTATACTTCTTGAAGACCAAGGATGAGGTTTTTAGTCATTTCCAAGAGTTCAAAGCTCTTGTGGAGAATTCGACAGGAAGGAAGATAAAGGTTCTTCGGTCAGACAATGGAGGCAAGTACAAAGGGAAAGCATTCTAGGAGTTTTATACCAAGGAAGGAATCAAGAGAGAATAGATTGTTCCTTACAACCCATAGCAGAATGGGGTTTCTGAGAGGAAGAACCGGTCTATATTAGAGGCAAAAAGGGCTATGTTGTATGACTAGGATATGCCATGCTACTTATGGGAAGAGGCATGTAGTACAATAGTATACATACAGAATAGCGTTCCACATAAGGTATTGGGCAAGATGACACCAGAGGAGACATACTCAGGGAAGAAGCCAAATGTCAGCCACTTCAGGATATTTGGGAGTTTGGAATATTTTCACATTCCAGGGGATACACGTTCTAAGTTAGATCAGACTGCAGAGAGAGGGTACTTTGTGGGGTACAATGAAACCTCAAAGGCATATCGAATATTTATTCCAAGGGACAAGATTATTATAGTTAGGCATGATGTCAAGTTCATGGAGGACAAGACATTTAGAAGGTCTAGAGATTTGCTAGCAAATGATCAAAGTGAGTAGCCAGCAAAATCTCTAAGGATCGTACAATCAGATCAGGGGGAGAAAAGCTCGAGTATAATTACTAGTACTAGCACAGGCTTAGGTGTGGAGAGTTCATAGAGTATGGAGCAACAGGTGTAGTAGATCCAAGATATGCATCAGGAAGACATGGAGGTTGATAATCCATCATCTATAGTTGGTAGCAGGAACCAACAGACGCAGAGGGATACCTAGGAGTTTTTGGAAGCTCCTAGTATGAGTAATAGACAATGGAAACAACCAGCCAGGTATAATGACTATATGGCATTAGTTATTCAATTGGTAGATAGTGAGTCTTCTAGCTATCAGGAGGTCGCACAACAATAAGTGTGGCGAGATGCGATGGTTGAGGAATATACCTCAATAGTGTAGAACAATGTGTGGGAGGTTGTGCCTAGACCGATAGATAGGGCGGTGGTTGGATCATGTTGGATCTATAAGATTAAGCACGGTGCAGATGGTAGAATTGAGAAATACAAGGAAATTTTTGTGGCCAAGGGGTTCTCTCACAAGGAGGGAATAGACTATGAGGATAAATTTGCTCCAATGGCCAAGTATACTTATATACGAGTCATGATCTCACTTGCAACACATATGGGATGGCAGATCCATTAGATGGATGTCAAGATGGTGTTTCTTAATGGTGAATTAAAATATGAGGTAAACATAGAACAATTATAGGGCTTTGTAGCACACAACAGTGAAACCCACGTGTGCATTTTGAAGAGAGCTTTGTACGGACTCAAGCAGGCTCCCAGGGCATGGTATGAGCACATTGATAGATACTTACAGGGAATGGGCTTTGTGAAGAGTGAGTTGGATGCTAACCTCTACTACTTGGTGGTTGGGGGTGAGGTTCTCATTCTTGTTCTATATGTGGATGACTTTTTTTTAACAAGTTCATTGGGGCTCATAGAGGAGTGCAAGAGGGACCTTGCAATAGATTTCAAGATGAAGGATTTGAGGTTTATGCACTACTCTTTAGGCATGGAGGTATGGCAAATAGATGGAGAGATTTTCCTTGGACAAGGGAAATACTGCATCGAAATCTTGAGGAGGTTTGAGATGGAGGATTGCAGAGCCATGTCTACTCCTATGATCATGAATTGGAAGAAGGTAGACTCACCTAGGGAGAAGGATGTTGACCCCACCTTATACAGGCAATTGATTAGGTCTCTCATGTATTTGGTCAACACCAGGCTAGATATATCCTTTGCAATAAACTCTCTTATTTGATTCATGGTTGAGCCGAAGAGAGTGCGTTGGACAGTGGGAAAGCATGTGTTGTAGTATTTACATGGTACAATCGAGTATGGGATCAGATATGCTCAAGGTGATGGTATTAGGTTGATAGGCTATACTAATGCAGATTGGTCAGGCAGTACAATGGACAGGAAAATAACTTCAAGGTGTTGCTTCAGTTTGGGATCAAGAGTTGTCTCTTGGTACAATTGGAAGCAAAAGTTTGTGGCTATGAGTTCTGCAGAGGCAGAATACATAGAAGCTAGCATGGGGACATGTGAGGCGATATGGTTTCAAAAGTTGTTGGTAGCCTTGTTTAGTTAGATGGTTTAGATTATGGTGGTACATTGTGACAATCAGAGTTGCACCAGGTTGTCTAAGAATTTGGTGTTTCATGATAGGTCTAAGCATATAGACATCAAGTATCACTTCATCAAGGATTGTGTATAGTGGTGGATTATTCAGCTATAGTATATACCTACAAATCATAAAGTAACAGACATTTTGACAAAGGCATTGGGGAAGGTGAAATTTATCTTCTTCAGAGATATGTTGGGTGTCATGCTAAACACCTTCCTTGCTAAGAGGGAGTGTAAATTTATTGTAGCTCGAACAACTATTTTCTCTATTCCCAAGAATTATTATTTCATTTTGGAGACTTCTAAAAAGGAGTTAGTTAGGTCCAAACAATTAATTAATTTATTGATTCCTTTAGAGACTTCTAGAAACCAGTTAGTTAGGGTTTGTTAGAGTCTAATAAATCTTAGCCATTGATTGAGATTAAATCATGGTCATTGGTTTTTCAATGAGAATATTTTAAAAGGGGATCAATGGGCATTTGGAGGTCACAGACACTTGAGAAAGATTTGTAGTGATAGAAAATAAATTTGCAATGAGAACAAATAGTTTTGCAGTGATAGCAAGGGTGTAGTGATAGCGTTGGAGGCAGCAATGGTGGAATTTCAGCAAGAGAAATTAAGGGAATAATTTCTAGAGAAGAATATTGTTGAAGCTCTACTAGTAAGAGGCAAGCAGTTTATGTATCTCTTGATTTTCTGAAGTTTAATAAAATTCCTCATTTGTAGTACTGGTTTTCCCTCCAGAGTTTTTCTAGGGAAAATTTGTCCAAAAATATTGTGTTTATTATTTTGCATGTTTTCTTCTCTATTCCCGTGGTTTTATTTATGAAGTTGCAATTGTTTTATTTTCCAGTATTTGTTGTGAATTAATTTTTGGCAGTCAAATAATCTTTACTGATAGGAGATTAATAATTAGTAATTGTAATAGATTTTTCACAGTCCTTTCTCGATCAATGTCCAGGCCTTAGAATTTTTGTGAATTTAAGCCTTTTGGATATCAAGTTTTCAGGTGTGATGAGTATCTCTTATCAAGTAATACAAAATAACTTAAGTTTCATACATGAACCCTAAAGTTCGATCCTTAAAGTCGTAGAAAAAATCCAGCTCTCAAGTTTTAGATTTTAGCTTTTGAGAATATTCCTTACCTTGGGTTTTCTTATAAAATAAGTGTTAGGTCTTAACCCTAAACACTAATGTCTGATGGCTTAAATAAGTCTCAAACGAAGAAATGATCGAGTGTATTGAACATCAAACTTCAAAGGTTTCATTTAAGTCATGTTTGTATTTCAAGATTAAAACCTAAGCATTATGTTTAATTCCTGAGTCTTGAGCAAAAAATCATTAAAGTAGGATAGTATGAGTTTCAAGAATCGGATCTTGGAATGTTACCCTACCAATTGATAAATGATAACCGAAAATTTAAGTGTTATCCCTGATACTTGATATCTATTGAAGATTGTTAAGAATTATCGGATGTCATTAATCGAGTATGTCTCTTAATACTTAATATTGTTATCAACAAGAGGTAAACAATAGGCCAAAAGCTTGACTCTTGATAAATAATATATTTTCTAAAGAAAATTGTCAGGTTTGGTCACTTGAATTTTTTTTTAATGATTAAGCTTAAGGATTGACAAGAAGTAAGCTATACCCCCGACCCATGACATCTAAAAAATTGGATAGTCATTGAAGTTTTCTAAATATTGTTGCATGTCATTGATCAAGTATATCCTTTAGATGATTAAAATCCTCAGATATAAGAGGTAAGTTGCACGGCCAACCCTCAACACCCGAAAGACCACATAAATAAATATTTTAGCATTGAAACACTATTTAGACTTCTTTTATTTAGATTTCCTAGTTCTTTGGTAAGTGATATGATTTATGCCAAAGGCCCGATTCCTAATATATCTAGTTTTGCATAAATATGATCTCAATGGATTTTTTCATGGTGTTGTAGTTGATTTATCTTATCTTCAGGTCTTGTTAGGGTATGTTTATGCTTCTTCCTAGCTCCTCTTATCAAAGGATTTTGATATATGGTGTTTTCATATGTAGGAAGCATGCCAAAGGAGGGAGAAAAGATGAAGTACAATATACAAGTTACCACCCCATCTAATATGTTCTCCCCATATGCTGAAATTCGAGACACAAACATCAAATATGTGGACCTAGATGAGTTCTAAGAGATAATTCATAACGAAGAGACCAAAACTTGTAGAGCCACTACTTTCACTAATTCAGGGCTAGTGGAGGCAGTTGTCTTTCTTGTGTTAGTGTAGTCACCTGATCTTGTCTTGACCTATGCTCAATACTATGATCAAAAGCATAGGAGAATTCTAGGAGCATTTAGAAAAGTAATGTTGGACATTAGTTCAAACAAGATTGAGAGATTTTTCAAAATTCTTGCTTCCCCTCAGTACCACACCATGGATATGATGAAATTAGTGGAGTGCTTTGATACGTATGAAACAACCAGACTGAACTTGATTAATAATAAATTGTTGGCTAATCCAAGGAAGATAGTCACCAACATGGCCAAAGTGCAACACATAAGTAATTTATTGGAAGACATAAAGGACCAAATCACATTACTGAGTAGGATTTATGGCTATCCTAGTGCTAGGTATTTCTACCCAAGGATGGTCAAATTCATGCTATGTATATATAATGGAAAAAATATTGATTGGCCTTCCATTATAAGTAAAAATTTGCATGACCATCTCAAGAATGTTCAGAGCAACAAGTTTTATATGACCTCCTACCTAGTATATTTATCGGCTTCTCAAGAAACGTTTCCAAGGTTAATAAAGGTAGGCTCTTTTCAACTTGGAGAGGTGAAAATTCATGAACATTATCCACAACTCAAGTTGGAGGATAGCAATATAAATTATTATGTGGTTAATAAAAAACAAAATTATGCCATAATAGGAGGATTAGAAGGTGATTTCTCAAGGAGGATCTTTAAAGAATCCATTGAAGAGTTGGAGAATTAGGTAAATTATTACATCCAATTCGAGACCTTCACATATATTAGAGTGGTAGGATTTCATAAAGCCCCTACCAAACTCCTGAGATACCCCTCTGAAAAAATAATCCTATTAGAGTTATGCAGATAGGTCATAGAGATCCATAAACTGATTGTTGGCAATCATAAGTCAAGATATTATTTCCTAACAAAGATAGGGGTATATTATTGTGCCAACATGCAGAATGCCAAGAGCATAGAGATGAAATTGGAAAAGTATTCTATGAAAATTTAAAATGATCCTAGGGGCATATTTGACTCTAACGGAAAAATCAGCAAGGTTATACATTCATTCTTTATACATGAACCTTCCCTAGAGGATCATTAGGCCAATTGTGAAGAAGAGTATGAGTTTAAAATAAAATATTACTATCATTTGATACTAGATATGATAAATGGTTTCAATATTGCCCAAGTATCCAAGTAACTAAAAGAAAATGGGAAAGTTTTGGACCCCATTTACAGTGGGTAAGGTGTTTACAATTAGCCAATCTACAATGTAGATTTTTCTCTATAGAAATATGATAATATAGACACCGGAGATATGAGTTTCAAGGCTTGTTCCATAAGGTGGTTGAAATCTCCATTCTCAATGATGGATTACCAAAACCCTAGCCTTACACAATGAAGATAAAGCCAGGTGAAGAGACATATGTTGTAGCAGAGGGAAAGTAGAAGGCCTCATCTTCAAAATTTGCATCAAAGAAGAGAAAGGAGAAAGAGAGAATTGAGATAGGATCCAAAAAATAATATTTTGGGGAAGAAGTTTCTCTAATAAGAAGGAAAATAACAAGGGTCGCATCTTAGCCCCCATCTACTCAAAAGGAGATTTCTCTCGCTCCTTCCTCTCCTCCACATGAATCTTCTTTGTCTTATCTCCCTCCTTCTCCCACTTCCCTACATGAACCTCCTCCACCTCCACCTCCATCTCTTCAACCTTATCCTCCTCCACATTTTTCTCCACTCCATATTCCTACAACAACTGCACCTCCACATTCTCCTCCTCATGCAACTGCTTCTCCTCCTCCATCTCCTCCCCCACCACATGGCATTCCTCCTCATCCTTCCCATGAAGATGAACCATAGACACAAGAAGAGAAAATTCATAATAAAGAGGTGGTAGAAGAGGAAGTGGTTGTTGAAAAGGAAGTTCCTATTCAAGAAAAGGAAACTAAGGGATGTTAGGGGGAGAAATTGAACCAAACAAGGAAGCTCAAAATGAGAAAAGAATTGAAGAAGAGATAAGCGAAGAAACAAAGCAACAAGAGGAAATTTGGACAACTCTAGACCCTCACATAACACAAAAATCATTTCTCCTCAAAGGGAAGCCTCCTCACATGTTCCAATATGGTTGAATCATACTATACAAAAGAGGAAAAGGACATATGTCCAAGAGAAGGCAAAGGGGTTAAGGATCTTTATACAAGCACTTCAATCCTCGACCAAGAGGAAGAAGAGAGAAATAAGAATATCCATTATCACCATGGATGAGAAAGGAAACAAAACTTCTCAAATAGTCATCCCTCTGGTAGATAAGTATGAATCTGATATGCAACTAGGGGATTACCAAATTAGACAAGTCGATATTAGTATTTAGACAAGAGAAGGTGAACAATAGTCATTTCAAATGTTTGTTTCTACCATTTTGAAGAGAATGCAAAAAGATGAGAACACCAAATAGGAGCTCAAGGCTCGGGTGGCACAATTAATAGCATGTGTAAACAACCTAAATGGACCTATTGATGTTGTAGCTCCTGAACCAATTTTGTAAGTTTCTCTCAAAGGTGAGGTCAGACACCTTGATCTTGAGGGGTAGATGTATTAGTGATGAAGATAGATTAACACAAAAAATAGAGCTAAGCATTGATTAGTAATTGATGGTTTTGGAATATTACATCCTAATTTGGAAAATAATGAAAGCCACTTCTTCTAAGGATTTATGGAAAACAATTGTCATATAAGAGAATGATTAGCACAAGCCAACAAAGTAGCTAAAATTTGCATGCACGTTGAGGGTGAAAACCCTAAATAAATGCAAAGGTAAGTTAAATAAGAATAAGAACCTAGCTAAATAGGTTATCGTTAAAATAGAGCACTTTGTAGAAAGCCTTGGTTTCACATTTCGGGAGACGCCATATTTGGTTGCCTATTCTAGCAAAATAAGTCAAATTTGAAAGGGTTGCTACACAACTAGGTCACACAAGAGGCTATGGAAAAAATGATGAGAAAGAAGATGAAACTACAAACCTTCCAAGATGAGTTGACAAGATTTAAAATCTTACAAGAGAAGATGGAGACCTCGACCTTTACCCAAAGGATTAAGTTACAATATCACTTAGGCCATCCCATGGACAAAATGAATAAAGTTGTAATAAATTTATTTGATAGCTTCTCCAATTTACTCAAAATTGTATATCTTAATTTTACTTTATTTTAAATGAATTTGTAATAAAAGACAACACCTAAGTTGTAATCCAAGTTGGTGTATTGTTTTTAGTTTGAACTTTCGTTCTAGGTCTTTTTTTTTAGTTAAATTGAGTTAGATCCTAGGTCAAACTAAAGTGTTGTAGTTTGATTTTAGTTAGCATTTAGTTTAGATCCACCAATCATGGGATGCCTAAATCTACATAATTTTGATTTTGGATCATTGTAATGATTAGGTCTCATGTGTTTTGCAAAAAAAAAAACATATACACTTTTTCAGCTTGGAATTTCCTACTGAATCTTGTGAAGATACTTTATGAATCAAAGGATTATGCCTTATTTTCATGCGTGTGGATATCGATCTTTGGTGATGGTATGAATATTTCATTTATCTAAGTTGAATAAATTAATGAAGTCAATTATGATATTGTGGATTTATGTAAAGTTTTTCCTCGGATATTTGCATGTTTGATGGTGGTTTGGTCTAATAAAACTTGAAAATCTTATGATTAGTTGATTTCCTTTGAAGTTTGCATCAGTATTAATAACAAATGTGTGAATAACTAGCTGCTTTGATATTGGTTAATTGGATTTCGTTTAACCATTCAGATTTGATAGATGAAGCATATATTGTCATTGTTTTTTTAAATTTAGTATTTATTTTAAATTTATTGTAACCTCCTTTAAAATTTTGAATTTTATTTTAAGATGATCTAAAAAAGTGGAAGAGAATATAATTGATCCAGATCCATTGAAATAATATCTTTAACATGCAAATGGATTAATGAATGATGAAATGCATTGTTTAAATTACATGTCATAAATATATTTTTCCTTGAAAACCTAACAATCCAAGCCCCTTGTTGAACACATTACAACAACCACATGGCTATCCATCAAAGTGAAGAACCAACCTAAAAGGAACCTTGGAGTAGGAAATATTTCTTTTCAAGAGGGGCAATAACTCATTATTGCTCAACAAATTATTTGTGTAAAAATCACCCTCAACAATACCAACACTAGAAGGAGGGAAACCCAACATAAGTTAAAGGAAAACTAGAAAATATCATTTCCTTTTCTCTAGAAAAATATCGCAAAGTTCTCATATCTTCTCCTAATAAAGGATATCTAATAGAATTATCTCAACATCGAAAGATGAGGAGTGACAAAGGAAAGAACAAGGGTGAAACATCAAACACAACAAAAACCTTCCAAAATATTGATCTTCAAACCACATCGGTGAGTGTGACCTTGCCTCAAACTTTAATTGTCACTATACCCTCGCCATTGAGGATGGCCTTATTCATAGTGGATGAAAGTTCCCCTTTAAACCTAGGGGAACTTTACATGACTTAACCAAGAACCCAAAAACAATTTACCCTAAGTTCATCTATAGAGAATCCCAAAGTGCTAAAGATCATATCATAATTGTTAAAGAGATTTGCAACTGAGCCCAAATCAGCTATCAAGACATAGCTTTCAAACTTTTTCCCTATTCACTATGGTATTTTTCCTATAATTGGTACCTTAACTTACCTAGAGGGGATATTACCACATGAAAAGTTCTAGAAGAAAAATTCTTAAATCAATTCAAAGTATGCACAAATCTTTTCATTTTGTATCATCAATTTGTAACTTGCAAAAAGAATTCAATTAGTGCATTAACATTTTAAAAACTCAATTTCACAAGGCTTGTAAAAGGTTGGTCAACCCCTATGTCATGGGCAAGGTAGTTGCTATTCAAACACATTTCTAGTCACTAGATCGTTTAAGCAGTCTATTCCTTAGAAGACTACATGAGGCAAGTAAGGATACTTTAGATAAGGTGTATCACAAATCAATTATATTTTCTCAACAAATGGATCCACAAGTAAGAAATCCTTTTGGAGCAATTCCATTCCTAGGCTTTCCTGACATGCTCAACCAGATCTTAGCAATAAATTGTACATTGGCCAATCATACACCTTTATTGAATCCTATCCTAGGAGTAGTAATCTACCTCAAAATTTGTCATCTTACCAATGAGTGACCCACAAACCTTACACGAATCCCATGATTATGTATCTAGGGGTGGACATGAGATCAATATCACCAATCGTACAGGATAATTTGGAGGTGCATTCTTCAAACAACAATACCAGAGGATGCTTCTAGATCTGAGACCCAATACTCAGTTAGCATTTGAACTTGAAGCTATGAAAAGGACTCTATCACAAGTTACCAAAATTATAACTTTTTGTCCTATATTTTACCTATCAATTGCTTAGTTTTCATTATTTTTTAAATGGTGCATTAAGTCCCTATCAGGTGTTTGAGCATGCAAATTGTGTTCCTAATCAAATATTGAAATATCTTTCTCTGATTAATGTTAGTTTATGTTGCATCATTCTTCAAAGTAATTCAAGTGTGTTTTGTTGTTCATCTACCAAATTGGTCTCACCTACTTTAGCACAACTTTTAAGTTTGAATCTGAAATCGGCTATAGTGGTGAAATTCATGAAAATAATTAATTTTGAAAATTGATAACATCTAGTATAAATTCCTTCAATCGAGATGTTCCTAGGGTAATTCGTCCAATGTGGCCAATTTCTTAGTCTTGACTCTTCATAGGTTGATATATTTTAATGCTTCAATTTTCTATGCACGAGATTACAAAAATGATTAAATCTGCATTTCCAGAGAAATTGGGAATATTTTACTTAGTGGGTTTCTTCGCATTGGTATTTTGATTAATCTAGAAAATTTTAGGCAAATATATGCAACCAATCAAAAGTTATGAAAATTTATTTATTTGGCGGGCTTGTGAGTTTAACCGATTTTCATTTGTTATGGCAAAAGAAATTGGATTATCTTTGATCCAATGTTGTCAAATCATGAGCAAGATTTTATGGATAGAAGAGATGTGCAAATTTCATGACATAATTTATTTTCTCAATGTTTGGATTATTAATTACTTATTTTAATTAAATAAGTAATTAGAAGCATAAGTGGGAAAATTAAATTGAAATTAAAAGTGAGGTTGTTCAAACTCACAACTCAAAATTCTAACTTATAAAAATGGGTTGTGATTTCGTAAAATCCCAAACTCACAACCCAAAATTCTAACTTAAAAAATGGAATTGCGAGTTCGTAAAATCCCAAACTCACAAACCAAAATTATAAGTTTATAAAAGAGAGTTACGAGTTTGTATAAGTAATTTTATTTAATTATTCCTGCTTTGAGGGAAAAGTTTATAGGGAAGTTAATTGTTCAATTTCAAACATGTAGGTTGTGAAAGTGTGCATCAAAGACCAAGAGGAGGAATAAAAGAGAGAGATTCTATGCAATACTCTACAAAGTGTAATGTCTCTGTTGAGGAGGGTCATGCAAGATTTACAAGATGGATTTTGAGAGGGTTTTAGAAACTTTCAAACAAATGTAACTAGTATTTGCATTGCCATTTTCCTCATCCCTTGCCAACATCTACACAAAAGACTTCTTTTTGAGTGTTAGTTCTCTTATTCTCTTCTCAAAGGCTAAGACTTACCTACAAAAAAAATATTGTCATAATGATCAGCAATAAATGAAGCTATATAATTCTCCATTATTCTCTTTATCATGTTAGCACCTTGCAAAAAAAAATACAGATGCAATGATAGGTTATGTGCAGAATGAAGATCATGGTGTAGAATTTGGGAAGGTTAATATGCAAGTATTTTGAAGGTGTTTGAAACTCCAGATCAAATGAAATGCATTAAAATGGTTTGAATGAAAAACATTAGAAAATTCCAAGAAAAAGTAGCTTGTGGGATCATTGAAATTACTTTAGAAACTTTCAATAAAATGTCATTGGTAGTTTTAAAAGACAATGCCACAACCTTTATGAAATATCCTCCCAACTTACGCCAAAGTGGGAGCGTTGGAAAAAAATCTCGAGCTTCATCAAATACACAAGAAGAAGATATGAAAATCACATGCCTCTATTCTTCATGACCACACTGCCTTTCATAATCCTGTCTCATGGAATGAATGATAACAGGATATGTGTGCAAATGTGATGGCATAAACAAGGCATGAAATTGTTTGACAGAGTATCCTAAAAGATATGTCAATAGAATGTGATGCATGCAACCTCAAAGAGACCTAATCTCGTGGAACGTTATGATTGCAAGACAGTGCACAAAGATATGCACCAGATTTAGGAAGCCCACATGAGTTGCATTGGGAAGATACACACAATTCTACAGTTCATGAATGAGTTTGTGCATTAAATGTATTTGTGGAGAAAGTGATGGAGGATTTAAATCTGAATTTATGCTTCTCCTACGCCAACTTTATTCCCGTGTCAATATGGGGGCTTTGAGAACAACAAATGGACAAACATTAAAATAGAACAAATATTGCATTCTTCTAGTTGCTAGTACTATTGTAGAAATGCATGTAAAATGTAGAAGCATAATCAAGCACGTGAAGTGTTTAACAAAATTATTTAAAGAGATGCCACAATTGCAGAGGCAGTGAGGCATGATTTATTCAAGAATGATCCTTCCTTTTTTAATGTGTATCATGCAAGGTGTGACATAGATGAAATGAATGTTGCAATCAAAGATGGTTAAATCTAATCTAACATGCATAAATCTAAATCAAACAACAAAGAACGAGATAAATGAACTACAAAGCAATTAAAGCGATAATATGAAACAATCTCACCGAATATCAATCCATTTCCTCGAATTATCTTGATTGTCCTCCATTTTTTCATGTTGGTATTCTTGCCCTCAAATTTTCAGTATGTATGCAAGCCTAGCCTTGACGTATGTCTAAGAAAAATATCAAAGATTAAGTTCTTCCAAAAAGTGTATAGATTTCTGGAGGAGGAATACTGGCAAAAATCAGCCAATTTATAGAAAGTTGGTTTTCGAATGATCGGCTCAGACTCAAAAGAGAAATCAATGATCGAGATTGATGAATGTCATGCAATGTGAGATTTGTGTCAATTAGAACATGAGTTAGGAAATTTTGATCGATAAAGATTAAATTAGAATAATAATTTAATCTGGTGTTAAGATTGTTCGAAAATATTTAAGAACAAGACTTCAAGATTAAATAAATGATTTAATTTTCAGTTGAAAGTCTTCGAAAATAGAAGAATTAGACTTTGAATGAAAGGATAAAGTTAAAATTCGACAACCGTTTGTTTGACTGCACACATGAATTAATTAATTAATTAATTAAAGATATTTAATTAATAAATATGTTCATGCATATGAGTTAGAACTAGTTAATTGAATGGTTGTGACAAAGAGTCCTTTTCACAGAGATGATCAGATATTGAATCCGAAAATAACTGATAGATTTAAATAAATCTCGAGTCAGATGGTGAGTGAATAATTAGTTAACTGGACGATAGAAGAATGTGACAGAAACAATTAAGTATGAATTAAATGTTAAATTAATTCAACATTCAAAAATTGAAATGATTTAATTAAATAAATAATAATGTATTTAATCGACTGAAAAGGTTAATTGAATAATTAAATAATTCGAAATGAATATTTAATTATAGTTGAAATATGATAAGAGGTAAATTAAATAATAAATTATTTAATTCAGAAAGGGAATTAATTAATTAGCGATGTAATTAAATAAATAAGATTTATTTAATTAATCAAGTTGAATAAAGGTCATAATGAATTAATCAAATAATTAAAAGGTTTTTTATTAATAAAAGAAATACGTGTTTAGAAAGTAATTAAATAATTAACATTATTTAATCATGACCATGGACATTACAAAATTATGTCAAAAGTGGTACTCGCAAGCCTAGACCATTTTTCAGTGTCTACACAAGGTATTAGGAGAAAATGTCTCATTAACCTGAACAACCAATTAAAATTATCACCAAATGGCTCAAGGAGCACAACCTCTCTTTAGTTGTGGCTAATTTTGGATGTAGTGGTGCAAGATTATCTCAAGGAAGCTTACAGGGCTCTAAAGCCTAGAGGTGAAGAGTAGGTTTGATTTAGATAATGGTGGTGTTGATCCCAATAAATCTGTGAAGGATCTCAATTGTTTTGGTTTCAACATTATCTTAAAGGACTTTTCAAAAAAAATCATACTCTTTTATTTCAAAAAGAAGAAAGTAAGGTTTTTGATGGGCCCTATAATTGACTAGTTTACTTTTACTATTTCATACTTTTCACATCTCTTTCTATTAAGTTTCAAGACATTACCAAGACCTTTTATACTTTTTATATACTTTTAGGCAGTCTTAAGTATGTGGAAATGGAAATATGGTATGTTAATATATGTATATATGAATGCATGAATATCTATGAAATTTAGTAGGATTTTATGTTTAATTTATAATCGTCAATAATGTGGGTTCCTTAGGAATAAGACTAATACCTTGCAACAAGAAGAACTGTCAACATGCAACATAAGGACTGTAGATTGTTGCAGAGAAGGAGTCAATTGACTAGGGCATGACACTTTCAGAGGAAATGAAGGATATCATTTATTGATTAGTTTGTGGGTTGCCAAATATCACTCTTACTCACCAATAAGACATCCATGAGAAGGAGTCTAATTATAGTGGAACCGATTTATGACAAAACTGTTTTGTGAACACATTTTTGTTATGAGTAGTTAAGTTGCTAGATATAGAGTTCGTAGTTGGTTTTTCTACTCCTATTGCATATAGTTATTGTTTTATGTTTCAAAACCTACTCATCTTCCTATCCTTGAGGAAGAGTTGACATTTATTTCATAAGTCTATTTTCAATCCATAAATAATGAAACTCCTCACAAAACCTATATAATAGGATATTTTGTTGAGGAGGAGATCTAGTTAGCTAGGTATCTGTTTACCATTATTACTCAATAGTTGCAGCAATAGAATATGTGTTACATTACAAAGATCATCAACAAATTCCTATTAGATTTCATATAATAGTTCAGTGTTAGAATGCAATAAAGGAAATTGGTTTGATATCATGATTTGTTGAGTGAGTAAGTGACTATTTGATAAATCTTGTGGAAGTAACATCTCAAGTAAGGGCCACTTGAGGTATTGTTGAACCACTTTAGTTTTATTTAGAATAGATAATGCATTGTGAATTAAGTTGGTAGTTTTCAATTATATAATCGTGAATGAATGTGTTACATTTATTAAATTTAAACATGTAGCTTAATATTTTGATTCTACTCCAGAGGAATTAGCTAGGTTAGGACACTGTAGTTTAACAGTTACAATCTTAAGCATTAGGTACCTACAACATAAGGTAGTTGTTTACATTATTTTCCCCTGTTTTGCAAATTAGCATTTTATTTTGATTTCCAACTTTTATTGTATTTGCTCATATATTTTCCTATACTTAATTAATGTAGGATGTGTCTAGAATCTATGAATGTATATATTTTTCTAGCACTATCTAAAGTCTTATGACTCCCTCATTGATAATTTAATACAACCCTCATATAAATAATGAACTATTTAGTTAAGGATCCTTAGGTCCTCTGAGTCGTGTGCATACTCTATATCACCAGTTTACTTAGACATTAGAGTGGCTCCACAATTCTCAAATGGAAATGCATGAAGGATGAATATAAAAATGAATGAGAAGGAATTACAAGATTTGAAATTACTTCGTGATAGAGTTTTTCCAGAGAAATGGGACACTAGTTCTTTTTCTAAAAGAGAGAAATCTAAAACAATTACTACCAAAGGAGTTTCTACCTTTGATGGATCTATATTTACTTCAATCGAAGAGGCTTATCTTGTTTTGAATGTCCCCTCACAAATTTTTGTGCTAGTATGGCTAATAAGGAAGCAAGAACTACATCTATAAATATTGATCTATTTTAAAGTCTATAGAGTTGGGAGAAGGCAAAGAATTTGTCTACATAAATGCTTCAAATATGGGATTGAAATGTATTTATCCAACGCCTATGTTGTAGTTACATCCCACACAAATTTTTAATCCACAGACTAAGGATGTAAATAAATCTTTAGAGGGATGCACCTCAGATAATCATAAATGCATTTGGAACAAAGTAGCTCAAGCAAATCAAGCTTTGATTACAATTATTTTAAGAATCTTCCTATAGGACCAATATAGAATAATTTGGATTCTTTTTTGGGGAGATGAAGATTAGACTGAGGCCTAACATCAAAAGGAAGAAGATTTTATTAAAGTTGATTCACATATTCTATCTACTCTAGTAATTGTAAATATTAATAGGGATAGCATCAATGAAATGATCATTGCAATGTCTTATTTTTTATCAATAATATTATGAAAAACCTGTACATTCAACAAATTTGGTGGGTATAGACATTGATAAACATGCTGCAGGTTCCATCATGGTCTTTAATCTTGATATGAAACAAGTGAAATTGACCAATTAGTTGGATCTTAACACAAAATCTAGAAAATTTTGTGCTCATGTCAACTCTTATCCTATAGTGGTTGATTTGGACGGTGGTGGCTATTTATATATTATTGTCAGTAATTCATTTGGCTTCTTTTATATTTTGGATCACCACAAAAAGAATAGGGAAATATTTCTACTACAAATGGGTGAGATTCAAGGACATGTTTTAGCTACTGACATTAATGGTGATGGAAAAATTGAAATGGTGAAAAATTACACGAGAGGGAATGTAACAACATAGATTGCTCAAGGAAAATAAATTTGGGAGAAACATATTAGGAGCCTTATTGCAAGGGACCCATTGTGGGTGATGTTGATGGTGTAGACATTGACAAAGCTAACTCAAAAGGTCGAACTCTAAGAGCCCTGACACAAAGTCACGAAAAACTCTCTACAACACTTAAATATCCATCTAAGACTTCTGAATTGGATCATAGAATCCAAATCTTAGAGACCCATATAAGAAGTAGCAAGTCTCGAGGAAAGGAGGACCACCGTGGTTTTTGGTACCAAGTTTTAGGTCTTCCATATTTTTAATAATTCACATTTCTCTAGATCAAGTAGTAGTTATAACAATTATGATACCACATGAACAAAGCTTAGAAAAATAATTACATGCCTGGAATAAAATCAAGAGAAGGTTTAAATTTTACTCCTCTCAAAGTAGTGATTCAATGTCACTGTCCCACCACATAAATTACCTTTCACAAATACATGAAAGTTAATTGCCCTTCCCAACTTTCTAGAAAAACTTCTAACAGCGGGAGGGATGAAGTGTGGTTATTTTCCAACCAAAGTGTTGAATAAAGATGGTGTTGAGATTGTTGAAGTGGATGTCATAAGAGATATTGATCATCTCTTTCTTATGTGGGACGAGTAGATATTTTTATGAAGATTCATCAATCATCCATATCTCATCTCATCTTTCTTTTATGCAATGTATATGACTTTGATCTGTAAAAAGATCCCAAAAGAAATGAAAAGAAGGGATAACATGTTAGTACTACACATTTTTGGGATTCTTTGGTTTATTCATTACTATCATACTCCTCTCCCGTGCACTTATTCTTCATTTCACAAACGTGGAGCCTTTTCACTTACTATCTTGAATGCAGTCCAACTTAACTTTTGGATTAGGGCTATGCTCACTACTAGGTCGACTAGAAGTGGTTATTTGAGTATTATGATGACTAGAGATGGTGTCGAGGATGTTGATGAAGAATTACTATGATGGAATAATTTTCATTTTAGTTTTGGTGCATGACAAAGACATATAATGCTCACTGTAAGGAAATTTTTTCAAAGGGTATTAGCGATGAAGCATACAAAGATAGAGAAATACCTTTAAGAAAACACCATAATTCAAAAGTTAATTTCGATTATTTGTGTTATAAAAGTGACTTATGTCACTCATTGTAAATTAAATTTCAAAATTGAACCTTGTTTGTAGAAAATTTATGTAAAACATAATCACGTAAGATTTATTATTTTTAAAACTATTATATTTCAAGAAGGTAGTTATAAATTAGTTACAAGGTACTTATTCAATGGAGCCTATAAATACAAGGCTATTTTAAAGGTAAGGGGACTTCTTACGAAGGGGAAACTTTTGAGAAAAACTCTAGGAGAAATTCCATTAAGACTTTTGGATTGACACTTTGTATAGATGGATTTTTAGAATTGTATAATTCCACAAAGATAATGAAGAATGTATTTTGGTTCGTATGTTCTAAATTTGTTCCAATGTTATTATTACCTATTTTCATATGTTGAATCAGTAGTCCCTCTATGAGACTATGCATACCATTGGTAATTCATAGCCAAAAAATAGGATAGTGAAGACATCGACCGCGAAATCATACTATATTTTGGCACAAAGAACTTCCAGAGTACAATATTATAAATATAGTATCTAGATTAGGGGTATCATGTATGGTTCATGTTCCTATAGTGTAGAAAATTGTATACCTTTACAATTTCACACTATATTTGGGTCCCTTAATTCATTGGACTTAATTAAGCTTCTATTTTTTTAAATTATGCATTCCAAAGCCTTATTCTTACCATTTTCCAAAAGAGGAACCAATATTAAATAAATACATTTAATAATTAAATTGCCTTGGATCATGTGTGTCTTAGAAGTATAGGCTAGGACCCATTCACCCATGGGTTAATGGGTCCCTTTTATGAGCTAAGACCTAATTCAAATATGTTTTTAGTGTCATTTTAATGTCCAAAATTCAAATTGTAAGTGTCAGCTTTTGGAATCTAATTTTTGGGAAATTGAATAAACACCTATAAATACATAGTCTTTTGATCATTTGAAATCTTAGACCCGAGGAAAAACTTTTGAGAAGCAAATATTATTTTCAAGAGGATTCAAGAATAGCATTATCAATCATTTGTAGCAGCAATCAAGATCCTAACATCATGTCAAATTTTATGTGTGTTCATGTTGTCTTGTGAAGGCTAACAAGTGTTGTAGGTCTTCATGCATTCAAGAAAATAAAGTAAGCACAATCCAATTCTCTTGAAGTGATGTGTATGTATTTATTCCTTCAAGGAAGCCATTGAAGGGTGGTGAGTTGTAGCAAATTGTTCATTCATTAGTTCCTTCCTTTCCATTAAGGTTTGTATCATTGGCATTGACATTGTGAAAGTGTAAATGCTATTCATGAGGTTTGACTGAGGTAAACCCCTATATGGCACAATTTTTTGCCCCTTTCTGAATGTGAAAATCACAGGTTGAAGAAGGATTGAAGAGATCTTGAAGATAAATTTTTAATTGTTACATTTGTCGTCATCATTCTTGTCAACCTACAAAAACTAAGTTGCATAATTATTTTTCGACATTTCAACCAATTCGTAGGTGGAAAATAACATCTAGCACCAAAGGACTGTAAAAAGTGTTTTTGGAAGTCTAATCAAATACTCGTTCACCTAGGTGTGAACTAGTCCCTCTGCACATGTTGTAATCAACTTTTTGTGATAGGTACATACTCTTTGATATCTCCCAGATCTACCTACAAAGTTTTGTTACAGTTTGTCTATCTTTAGAAATTTGTATTTTACATATCAGGTCATATAGTTCAATTAGTTTCATCATTTCAAATAATTTATAGATCATTCTTAATCATCCTAAGGCCCTAAAAAATCCACCAAACCAAGTTTTATTGACTCACCATTGAGGTGGAAACTCAATCTCTTGGATTTTTGGTTGGTATTCTGATGAAATCTTGGAAAAGGCCCCTTTGAGTTGTAGTTTCTTTGCATTTAAGATTTAGGACCCCCTTTTCCCTACATTTCATTTTGGTGAACCTAACATTTGGTATCATAATTTTTTGATTTGGAAGTCTTTCAAACCCTGGATCTAGTTTTTACATCATTGTGTTTTGCATTCTTCATTTAGGGTTTGAATATTGCATGTTTGCATTATTAAAACTCATAAAAATCCAAAAATATTGCATATATTTTGCATCATAGTCTACATTAGTTTGTGTTTCAGTCATTTAGATCAGAATTTCATTCAAAATTGCACTCAAAATTGTCACTTTTGATTACACGTTGTCATACATTTACACTTGCATTTCATAAGAAAATTTAGGAAAAAAACACTGTAGAATCACTTTGCAACAAAAAATAATAATCATAAATAGTAACCTAGACACTCGGTTTTTTATTTTTTAGAACCCTGTATAAAGACCTATTCACCCCTAAGCGACCCTATCCTTGTACAGGTGCCTCTGCAAAAGTTTGCACACTTTTGTCTCTACCTGCTTAGATTTCATGTACTTGCATATCTTTGTTATAGTTTTGAAATTTTATATTCTAAATCATTTTACATTTAGTTCATTTGGAAAAAGAAAGTGCATGTTAAGAATCAAGATTTGCATTAAAAATTCATCATTCTCAATTCTTTGCATCTTACAATTAGTCAATTATCAGATTTTAAATCTAAAAATTACATCACAACTTGTTCAAATATCTTTAACATTCTAGCATACTTGCATTTCACATCAAATTGGAATACATTAGACAAATTCTAGAAATTCATTTACTATTTCAATTGTTTGCAAGTAGATTCAAGATCCTTAAGTAGTGTAGTTCACAACCAAACTTTCATTTCTTAGAACCCATAAGTAGGACCCATTCACCCCTAGGTGACCCTATCCTACTTGTCTTGGCTAAACAAAATTTACTTGTTATTTGTTACCGTGTTTGTTATTTGCTTCTATTTGTTTCTTCTTGTTTCTAGGTGTTTGGTGTCTTTATTTAACCTATTGGTCTTCATCTTGGGTGCACTTTTGGTATTGTGAAGCTTGTATGAGTTTCACAACTTGGTGTCCTACTTCCAATACTTCAATGAAATGTGGCTCAAGACTCATGGCATCCTGCGTTATTGGTACATCCGATTTGGATCTTAGGTTTTCCAACTCTTTCACACAATGAATTGGCAATAGCCAACCCATGTTGAACTCCATCCCTAATGCCACATTTCCCATGACTGCCTTACCATCAACCACCATTACTGATGTTGAAACCATGGTTGCCCATGTTCCTCAAGAGAAACTCAAACGATTGAACAAAGCTTTCGATAAACTTCGATACTATATAAGTATGGAATGTATTGTTGGTACTAGAATTCCTGCCATAGATAACATGAGGAAAATTCTTGATAATGACCAAGGATTAGAGGTTATGCGTAGCCTAACCCATATTATTTATGATCATGTTCCAAAAATGGCTAGTTGTGCTCAAGCTTTGGGATATACTCAAAGCCAAGGAGGAAATCGAATTCCTCCCCTAAAACTATAACCTCTATTCCCACATATACAAATTCAAATGTTACCATGACAATGTAACCAAATAATGGTATGGCTCTAACATTGGGTATTTCCATTGGGAATCTTTTGAGTTTTGTGAGCTCAAACATAATATCTCCAAATCCATCACCTCTCACAAACTTGCAATATAGTTCCCCACCTAACACATATAAACCTCCACCGTATTCACCTCCATCAAGAAACACAACCAATGATTCCATCATAAACCAACTTTTTCAAAATCTCACATCCCTTCAACAACAAATAACAACATTGAACCAAAACCAAAATGGACAACCTTCACAATATGTCAAAATAAACCCATTATCATAGGATATATTGAAAACACACATGCCACAAGGTATAGAGATACTTTGAGAAATACGATGGTAAAGGAGATCCTAGTAACCATGTATCAACATATACAGTCTTATGTAGTGACTTCATCTTTGAAGATAATCTCTTAGCTAAAATCTTTCCTAGGTCCTTTAAAGACACAACCTTGGAATGGTTTTGTTCATTACCAAATAATTCAATTCACTCATTCAATGAGCTTGTTTATGCCTTTCTTAACCATTTACAAGTGTGTATTGGTCCTAAGATGGCTCTACCTAACTTAATGAGGTGTAAGCAACAAGGAGAAAAAGTCACAAATTTTATAGCACATTATAAATTGCTTTACTCATAAACCAATATTATCCGAGCCCCAATGTGTATCTTGAAATAATGTTCATTGAGAACTTACAAAAGGACATAAGAGATAGGCTTGGAATGATGAAGTTCCCATCCTTTACATATTTGTGTGTGGCTCTCTATGATTATTAGAATTCAGTTAGTCAACATGAAGAGAAAACTTCCTCAAATTGTGTTGAAAAATCCAAACCCATACCTCACAAAAATTTTCAATCAATCAAGAAGCAAAAAAAGGGTTTTATTAAAACAAATACACCTCAAACAACCCCCCATGTTGAGCCTTAGTTTGCTTCCATAAAGGAAAATCTATACCAATTTAAGGATAGGGATAGATAATTCACCCTGCTCCTTGATTCCCTTCATTCGATTATGTTGCAACTCTTGAGTAAGAACTTAATCACTTTACCTCTAGTTAGACCTATCAAGATACAACCAAGCCTTTACATCCAAACCATAATACAAATACCTTTTGTCATTATCATTGAAAAATTGGACATGATACCGAATGATGCATGTGTCATAAACATCAAGTGGAAGAACTCATTGATTCCAATCATGTCCAGTTGGGTGGAGGTAATGATCAAGGGTGTTAAAAATGAAGGTAAAACTATAGTAAAATGTAGTTTAAATTTTATAAATCCTATGTAACTGTAGATTCAATTTTAGTATTCTTTGTCACAATCTCTTTTGTATGATTAATCTTGAATTAGATCAATTTAATGTTGTAGAAAGAAGACATAAGATTGATAGAAGAAGTATAAGACAGAATAAAAAGGACACCGCATGTACGTGGAGAAAACCCTTTCGGGTAAAAAAATCCACCAAAATTGTTCTTGCTTCTATTATTTAACCTTTGAATGAGTTACAATAATACTGATTCAATTCTCCTAGATATGCTTCTTTTGTCTTCAAGAAATCTTCTTCACAACCTGCAATATTTTCTCACAAAACTCTCTCATACAATTGCTGCAATAATAGACAATATTCTTGCTTACAAACTCATAAGAGTTAACAATTATAGTATCACAAAGCCACTTGAGAAAATCCACGCCTAGGTTTTCCAAGTTGAGTTCTAAGATGCATGACAAAGTCAAAAAACAGTCTCCCTCAAAGTTGGCACCCAACATTGAAGTGTTAACCTCGTAGTTATCAAAATATCTTCTGCAAGCTCATCCTCAAAGAAGGTGTCCATTCTGGGTCCCACTTAACTGAGCATTACAAATATATTTTCCTTGCATTAGTTGTAACTCAAAGATTCCAACTTGGGCACCCAAGGTGGGCCCAAGTTGATCTTTGTTAACTGAAACACATCTGCCACCGATTCATGCAAAACAATGTGCATGCATGATCCTCCATTTGTTAACTGAATGTATCAACCTATTGTTTGTCCATGCAATTCAAATCAACTGAGATTAACTAACATGCAACTGAAGATAATTGAAACATAATTGAACTGAACTAAACTTCAACTTGAACGGCAATCCCTATTTTTTAGGTACTCAACATGCATAAATCAAAATACCTATTTTGTAGGAACCTAGGATGCATTTCGGAAGTGTACTCAATTCATCAACCAATTAACTGAAGCAACGTGGATCCCACCTCCAATGTGTGCACCTATGTGCTCCTATTTTGTAGGAGCTAACTCCAAGGCATCCCCTCATGCTCCCCTCATGCTCCTAACACTTAGAAATAATTACAAATGCCAAATTAAATATTTATTTTATTCCAAATTAATCTCTTCCTAATCCTAGTGTTGTGCAACACATTCCAAGGACTTAGGAGATACATGAAATATGTTTAGAATGAAATTAAATGGCGTCATATTCCCAAAATTCTCCCACTTGAAATTATCATTGCAATTATTATAAACAAGGAATCATTTAATAAAAATCAAGTAAAAGACTCAAGGCCAATGGCCTTCCTGCACCACGAGAACTTTTCTGTAGCATTAATCAAAGTGTCAACTTTCTCAATCAATACCTTTCCCAACTCTCTGTAGAATCCATGAGCACACACCAATCAATCCATGCCAACTTCAAATGCAACCTATATAATCATGAAGCTCCAAGCAAATGATTAATACTCAAAACCCAAAAAACTACAACCTCTCCAAATTTCATGAAGATAACCATATCCTACCAAAGCTCCCACGAAACTATAATACCGAGCTATACATGGCAACAAGATAAATATCAAAACCATCACTGTCAAAAACTCCCACTGAAACATGTAACCAAACTATCCATGACATCATGATAAACATCTCCTAAATGAAGATCATCCATGGCCTCAACACAATCAAAGAATCTGCTATTAACTATACACCTCCCAAAAGGTCAAGTAAAACCATAATCTTTAAACCAAGAAGATCAAAATCAAGGTAACCATCCCTCTAACTGGAAATCAGCCCATAAACCATGTCATAACATCCCTTAAAATGAATCCTCCAAAACTAACTATCCATAGCTCAAGATCCATATCTATGAAAGATAAAACATATAAACTCATGCTAAACCATCCTTAAATGAGTCTCCACAATCAACCATGAATCAAATCAATCCCATGAGAAATCAAAGCATGAAACATAACACATCTTGAAAGATATAATGGGCAAATACCTCTCAAATAAATAATTGATGAGTGTGTTGAACTCACGTCCAACCAAGGTGTAGGCTTCTCGGTCTTTACTGTTGAAAAAAGCTTTTCTTACAAGTAACCATTCCAACATATATCTCTTACCATAAGAGAACTCAAGCCTCACCTATTTCTCCAAGTATCCATGAGGACCTGTAACCAACCAATCCATGCCAAACTCCAAATTCAACACAACTCCATCATGAAGTAATCAAGAAAATGATTAATGTACCCAATACAAAGAGAACTACTATGATCAATGTCAAAGCTCCAATCATGAATTAGAAACATAAACATGACATCAATGATCTAACCATCTCCTCCAAGGATATCACATGCATCATAACATACATAATCATCCTAGTCTCAAGAGAACAAGTAACATGCCAAACTCTAAATGAAACAAGAGTAAACCATGACATAACCACTCTAAACCAAGAAAACATATCCCCAATCACATGAAGATAACCATACCAATGATGCATCTACATCACTACCAACAACTCCCACTGAACCATGGTTCTAAGTCACACATGGCATCATGACTACCATTCTCTCCATGAAGATCACTTTGAAGCATCAAGCAAAGAGTTATCACAAACAATATTAGCTGAAATAACCAATGCATCATTACTGTCATATGAGGATTCCTCTGTAGAAGAATCAAAACTCTTTTTATCGTTCTTACAATCCTTCTTCACATGTCCCAGTTTCCCAGAGTTCCAACACTTTACCTTACTCTTACCAGGGGTTTTAGACCGTCCTTCGGACTTACCCTTTCCTTCCTTGTCACCCTTAGGTTCCTTTTTCTCAAGCCTTCCTCTTACAAATAAGGCATCTTGTGATTCCTCTTTAGACTTCCTCCTCATCTCCTCTCATAAGAGAGTAGGAATTATATTTTCCATCTTTGGATATGCACCACTACCACTAATAGCAACAATTAAATTTTCCCAAGACTCTGGTAAAGAACAAAATAGTAAAATGCATTTATATTCATCTTCTAGCTTTACATCTACAGATGCTAATTGACTCTAAATCAAATTAAAATCATTTAAATGATGTGCAACATAATCACCATCTTTCATCTTAAAATAATATAACTATATTTTCAGTTACACTTTATTAGTAAGGCTTTTGGTTTGATAAATATCACCTATTCTCTTCCACAGATCAAATGCAGTCTTTTCATCTGAAACATTCAAGACATCAACATCAGCAAGACATAATCTTATGGTTCCTCTTGCCTTCTTATCTAAATTATCCCAATCCTCATCTAACATCGATGTAGGCATCTTTGTCTTATTACCCACAACTAACCACCGATCTCTCTCTTCAAGGAGATCTTCCATTTTTAATTTCCACATCTCATACCCATATCCATTGAACCTTTCAATATCTAAACGAGAAGTAGAACCCATTGCAACACACTAATTTTTCAAATCAGCAATTGACACAATATTAAAAGCTCCCACTACAGCCAAAAAACCTTCAAACTTTTAAGAGAAAGGCATCCCAAACTCTACCCAACCTCTAGCTCTGATACCAAATGTTAAAAATGAAGGTAAAATTGTAGTAAAATATAGCTTGAAATTTGTAAATCCTGTGTAACTGTCAATTCAATTTTAGTATTCTTTGTCACAATCTCTTGTGTATGATTAATCTTGAATTAAATCAATTTTAATGTTGTAGAAAGTAGACATAAGATTGATAGAAGAAGTATAAGACGTAAAGAAAGGACACCACATGTACGTGGAGAAAACCCTTTCAAGTAAAAAACTCCACCATAATTGTTCTTGATTATATTATTTAACCTTTGAATGAGTTACAATAATACTGATTCAATTCTCCTTGATATGCTTCTTTTGTCTTCAATAAATCTTCTTTACAACCTGCAATATTTTCTCACAAAACTCTCTCATACAATTACTGCAATAATAGACAATATTCTTGCTTACAAACTCATAAGAGTCAACAATTATAGTATCACAAAGCCACTTGAGAAAATCCATGCCTAGGGTTGCCAAGTTGAGTTCTAAGATGCATGACAAAGTCAAACAACAGTCTCCCTCAAAGTTGGTGCCCAAAATTGAAGTGTTAAGCTCGTAGTTATCAAAAATATCTTTTGCAAGCTCATCCTCAAAGAAGGCGTCCATTCTGGGTCCCACTTAACTGAGCATTACAATATATTTTCCTTGCATTAGCTGTAACTCAAAGATGCCAACTTGGGCGCCTAAGGTGGGCCCAAGTTGATCTTTGTTAACTGAAACACATCTACCATCAATTCATGCAAAATAATGTGCATACATGATCCTCCATCTGTTAACTGAATGTATCAACCTGTTATTTGTCTATGCAACTCAAATCAACTGAGATTAACTAACATGCAACTGAAGATAACTGAAACATAACTGAACTGAATTGAACTAGACTTCAATCCCTATTTTATAGGTACTCAATATGCATAAATCAAAATCTGTATTTTGTAGTAACCTAGGATGCATTTCTGAAGTGTACTCAATTTATCAACCAGTTAACTGAACCAAGGTGGACCCCACCTCCCATGTGTGCACCCATGTGCTCCTATTTTGTAGGAGCTAACTCCAAGGCGTCCCCACATGCTCCTAACACTTAGAAATAATAACAAATGCCAAATTAAATGTTTATTTCATTTCAAATTAATCTCTTCCTAATTCTAGTGTTGTGCAACACATTCCAAGGACTTAGGAGACACGTGAAATATGTTTAGAATTAAATTAAATGGCATCCTATTCCCAACAAAGGGAATACGTTTGTTGCCCCACCTAACCAAAATTTTCAAATCTTCATGAACCCAATTCCAAATCGTTCAATCACCTTTGTAAAATATAGTGAAGGTAAGAATGATTTGATGAATGTTGATAAAATAGAAGACATGATTGATTATGATAAGAGTGATAATGAGGATGATCCTCTACAAACCATGATCAATCTCATTGACATTCAACCTCGTAAGGACCAAACCACTTTATTACCTAACATTGCTTTCACTAATGATGATGTACTTAGACATGTGCTTGATGCTCCTCTCTACATTGTTGGTTGTATCAATAATATACCTGCACAAGGAATACTTATTGATCACACATGTGCAAAGAATGTGATCACTAAGGAATAATATTTGTATAAGAGATTTATCAAGATACTTATGAACAATTGAAATCATGGATTAAAACACATAATGGTTTTGATTTCCCTACAATAGGTTTGATCACTCTTCCATTAAAGTTAGGACCTAAGTAATTGGATGTGTCATTCTCCATCATCCCAACATTGGACCAATTTTGTGTGAAGATAGGCTACTCATGGTTATGCTCCATGAATGTCATCCAGTCGGTTATTCACATGTGCATTAAGTTTCTTGTTGGAAATGATATATTTACAGTGTATCATAGTGCATTTAGTCATTTGTCTTCACGTGGAAAAATTTCATTGGATTTATTTTGGCCTAGACCTATGGATCTTATAAATACTCATGAAGATTTCTTTTTCAAGTCCTATCAAAATTTCAAGGCAAAGCGTATAGCAGAATTATCTCTTAGCAATATTCTTGAGTCTTCCTTTCCCCCAACTTACCATTGATGAAACTATGAATAAGCCACAAGCCCTTCCAAGTAACCAAGATAAATTCACTGTTGTTCCTCCACCCATTTCCTATAAGAGACCAAGAGATAATAAGATGATCCCCTTTGTGCCTCTTAAGATAAAACAAGTCTATAGACCAAAAGAGATAGTGGTTTCCCAACCCTCGGTGGTTCCTATAGTTCCTCCCCTAAGGGAAGAAAAGAAACCAATGGTTGATAAACCCGCTCCTACACCATCACAACTTGAAAATCATGCAAAAAGAAACCAAAATACTAAAGAGCATAGGCATAGATGTGTTATCGCTCATCAATTGGAAAAAACTAATAAACCAATACCCATGGAAAAAATTCAAGAATAAATTCAACCATCACCAAAACAAGACAGTAAACCAAAATATTAGGTGAAATAAGAAAATTCAAATGTAATAATCATAAAACCTCCTATTGTGATCAATTTGGATAATGATGATGAGATTGCTAAGATTTATGAAGGAGTGCATAATGAGATGAATTTTTTATTTTCCACTTCTATGAATTTAAATGGGGGCAACCGTGATGATCCTCCTTATGAGAGTGGCTCACCATGTTTTGAACCTAGTGGTGTTCTTAGTATGACACTTGTTGTAGTCCCTTTAGCTTTTTATTCACCTTCCATTTATGATGAGCAAGATTGGGATGCAGACAACTTGCTCTAAGTCGGCTCGCATGTGACATACTACTTCATGTTTGCTTACTATGTTATTTTTGTTTGTTTGTTTGTAATGTGATCTCTCGTATCATGCTACTTGGTGTGCCTTTATGTTTATGTTTTGTTTGGATGACCCTTGTTGATCCATTGGTATAAGGATACAAAGGAAACAAATCTATTGTGACATTATTCTATTTGTATCTCGATTCTTCTATATGTCATAAACTTTATCTTTTCCTTTGTCTTGTGTTTTCCTTTTAGGGATGATGCAAGGAATTGAGACATTTAGGTCTCTTCCATGTTGACCCAAAAACTTGTTTTTTATCTCTCTCTCTATGTGTCATTCCTCCTTTGTGTTTTTTGTTCCACTAGTATTTGGGGGATGATGACAGTTTTGATCTCTATTATATGGTTGTAGCAAGACATATGCTGACCCTAGATCTCTGGATCCCTTAGTGTGTTGAATGCACATAAGAAAACTGAGAGGGGGGTGAATTAGTTGTACATTAAAACTTCAAACCCTCATAAACATTTAGATCCACATCAACTAAATTAACCCTTAATCTGTTAAAATGATTTAGCATGAAAGAAAATAATAGAAAACTGAAACATAACAACACCATGTACAATAGAACACCAGATATACATGGAAAACCCAAGAAGAAAAAACCACAATGAGGATTAGTTCACAATATAAATTAATTGCAACACCGAATACAAAGGGCTCACTATCAAAGGGCTCATTGCCCAGAAGAAAGAAGGGATCATTACCAAAGGAGCACTACCAGATTACAAAAAAGAAGAAAGAGGAATGTTACAGTGAGAAATCCATTTCAATGCAATGTAAAATATCCACCACAACATCACTAACACATTCACAGTCTCTCTAAATATTGTAGAAACCTTTTACTCATTGCTTCTAGTAGTCTAACTCATTAACCTCACATTTCACTTCCCAAACTCACACTTCACATCTCTGCAATTCACATCACACACTTAACTCCTTAATTCTCCATCAACTCATCACTTATTTATACCTTCTTCAACCTTGAAAACTTTCTCTAGGGTCATCTATGCACCTCAGCTGTGCAAATTCAAATTAGGTCAACACTAAGCATTCTCGTGGTGGAAAAGAATGAAAGCAGACTACTCCTCATCTTAACTTGGACCCAAATCATACATATACATCATGCCACACTTCCACAAACATCAAAGCAAATCTATAATTAGTGTAAACACCCAAGATTGGTCAAACTAGTGTAAACAACATTAAAATTTAAGTACATGCTTCTTTAAATCCAAAGATGGCTTATGGACCACACACAACACTTGAATAGAATTTGGAATATCACACAAAAACCTTAAAATCAAATAAATTCCTTCACAACAACTTTCACCTGAAGAATGTACACACCCTGTACACTCAGACAACCTTCCATACACTATAACTCAAGAAACCAACTTTTGAAGCACCAAACCATGAAAAACTTTGACTATAGGTAGATATGATCATTATCAACACACTTACAAAACCAAAAGACCAAAGACCAAATTACAAAGAAATGTGGAGCAAAACAATTTCTCCTAGACATGGGTGAAATCATGAAACCGTGTCTCACTTATGCCAAGAGGGTTTTGTGATGTGGCATTGGTGAGTTTGCCCAATGAGATATTGTTTTGATCCTATATATATTTGATTCTTCTTGTGCTTGGACAAGTGTTTATATGTTGTGTTTATGGAGTGTCTTCAATGTGTATGGTATGCGTGTAAGCCTTCTCCCCATTTTTTTGGTGCGAGTGTTATGCTTGTGGCCTATGTGACTATCTCCTAACATAGTGGGAATGGATCTTTTCAATGCTACGAGGTCAGGTGGTGTGGTAACCACCATTGGGGACCTAAGGTTCATGGATCTAGGAATGATATGGTATCATGGACTTCAAGTTTAATTCATGATGATAGATGTATTTAATTTAATTATATTGTAAAATTATTATTTTGGGACTTCTCTTTGGAGATGATTGTAACTCAAGTAAAAGAAAGAAATAGTCTGGCCATTTTACATGCCTCAGTGTTGGTGTCAGTCATAATTCTTATTCTTATCCTTATCATGATGTTAAAATTCTTAAAAAAAACTTAGGAACATTTTATTTGGTGTTCAAAATGAACTTTTTAGTCAAATTTCATAGTTGGGTGCCTCGGTCCTACACCTAGGCGATCTTGTTTAACTCTAAGTTAACCCAAACTTCCAAAATTTTCTATAACATTGCTGGGGTAGTCTAGAGCATATTGGGGTGACTTGGCGGAAAGAAGCGCAACCTAGTTTTGTATGTCTAAAACTTAAAATTTACATTAAGTATGTTGAAGCAACCTGGTCCTATGTAGGGGTGGCCTCGTTCCCATACAAAAAACTACAGAGTAAATCATTTTAAACATTGATAAGTGAGGGTTTTCTAAGACAATGGATAGGTTTTAAAATAATTTTTGACTTTTAATTTTCTTGTTTTAGTCATTTTGGTCGTTTAAACCATCAGAACCTAGTCAAATTTTCTCCAACTTTGAACTTAATCCTTCCTTGCTTTTTTCAGGACTTTGTCTGGGAAAAAATTGTATACAAAAGTTGTTCACCATAGTCCCAAGGAATTAGTAGTGATTTGACCTACTTCTCAAGTGCCATCATTGAGGACTTACATAATCTCCTACATCATTTTGCGTGCAACATTGGCTTGGTTGTCAAACCTAGGGTTGGGGAGATGATTCTTCTAGTCTTGGGAAGTCTGTGAAGGTTATAAGCCTTTGTGGATTGCCTTGTGAGCATCCTCAACTATCTGTACAGGTGATGAGGTGTTATGGAGTAGTTTCTTTCCTTGGGTGATGTCGCTTTGTGATAAGATATCTTAGGAAGCGTGAGGTTGTCTGGAAGTTACTCATTGTCATTCCACCTTGTGAAGGTTTGCCTTTGTGTTTACATTGGTTTAGTGTGTTTGGATATGGATTGGAGGTCGATGAATCCCTCATCCTATCCTGGTGTGTTGTTGCAAGAGAACATGATCGTGGTTTAGTAATCGATCAACATGTAGGATTATCCTCTCTTGTTTGTTCATCATGGTGGATTTATCCCACATTTGGTCTATCTTCCATTGTTGCCACCTTTCTTATGCAATGTTGAAGTGCCTTGTTGTTTCTAGCATTGTATCATTGTGACACTTCTATGCATGTTGTTGTGCAAGTGCACCATGTCATTATTGCATTATCAGTAGGTGATTCCACAATAGTGGTTTATAATTTTTGGCCAAACTGGACACTAAAATAATTTTTTCTAACTAAATCTTCACTTTCGGGCACCTATAGCGACTAAACCATGAGGAATTTGAAGATGATGTAAACTAGTGATTTTTGAAATTTTGTCCGTAGATTCTAAATATATTTTTTTCAAAATTTTTGGAATCAGATTGCACTTTTTTTTTCCATCTCCTTGAAAAACTAGTTTTTTTTAGCAAACATCATTTTTAAGAAGTGACGCTCACCGTATACAACATAAATTATTTTCCATGAAGGATAAAATTCTAATTCTTTCAAATTTAGATTTGTAACTTCGATATCTAGTGCTTCCAATTGGTCTCATAACTTTTTATTGAATATTTTTTCCTTAATCAAGTTTCAAAGTCAAACCAATTACAATTTAGACATAAGCGAACCGTATACAATGTAATTTTTTTTGTATGTATCGAAATTCTTTTTTTTTTTGTTGCATCAAAGACTTCAATATCTAGTGCACTCATATTTATTAATTTTTTTTTATTTAATCTGTTATTTTTCCACATGTGCAAAACAAAGAGCTTGATTTTCGGTGAAAAACCTATGTTTAATAAAACTTAAAAAACAAATACATAATAAAACCAAAACATATTAAAATTATATTCATTGGATAGTTCATTTCGAGGACTACCATCATCCAGTTGGGTTTGTGAAGTCTTTTCATTTTCATCCTCAACTCGAGCTTCGAAGCGCAAAATTTTGGACTTTTTTGGTCCCTGAGGGGGAGAAGGAGGGAAAAGGGGGGTTCGAGTGAACCCCCAAGGGTTCATTCAAACCCCCCTTTCAAAACATGTTTTCTTTGTTTTTTTTGGTAGGAATGGTGGGACCTTGTATTTAACTGACCTTCGCTTGAACCAAGACTGTTCATTCAAACCCTTTTTTGGTTCGCTCAAATCTATGGGTTCATTCGAACCCCAAAAACCAATTTTTTTTGCATGGGGTCATTTTTTGCAAGTTTTCCTTCCTCACTTGAATTGTAAACCACTTTTGTGGCTTTACCCCAGTGTTGTTCTCCTTGTTTCAAAAAATAAGATGTTCCATTAGGTTTTGTTTCGAGCTTGTAAGCTTAGGGCATTACAAGAGACATGTTATCATATGAAGGAAATGTTTACTTTAGTCAACACAAATTACTAGAATATATTAATTTAAGAAATTTATAGACAATACTCCAATATTAAAATTTCAAAATAAGTTAAATAGAGGTGAAAGGATAGATTTTCAAACAAAATATTTCATCCAAAATATTTTTTAAAATGAACAATATTTTATTTAGATAGCAACATTTGATTTTAATTTTTATTAAATAACAACTTCAATTTTAATTTTGAGAAACTAGAAGATGGAGACTTATCATCAAAAGTTATACTAGGTGAGAAAAATATTTGTTGTCCCAATATCTTAGCCTCATGTCATCATTTAGAAGCAAGGCCAAGGTAGACTTGTAAAATAAATAATAATTTTATGCTTTTATAAACTTGAGTCCTTGCACCTAAATCTTGACCCCACAAAATTAGTAAGAAACAAATGATTATCAATGAAAGCTAAGATATGCTAGATTGAATCTTTTTAAATTTTAAGCATTTACCTCGAGCTATTACTTGATCCCATGTAACTAAATAGATGCGAGGTGAAATAGATGGATTTTGAGTGTTGGTAATTTTTAAGAAATATTTATTTTTAAATTATGTTTATTAGGTTTAGTTTGAGGATTTATTTATGTGATAATTACAAGAGGGGGCATTTTCTTATTAGTTTTGGAATAAGATTTGGGTTAAAAATTTAAATTGTTTAAATTTACAAGAAACTTTGATAAGGATCATGGCACTCATGAAAATATAAATCAATATTTTATATAGAACGTTGATGTTTGAAATAGATTTTTTGGAGAGAAAGATAAAAAGAATATCAAATAAGATGCCACATAATAAATAGATTATAAGATAATCAATCATATTAAACTTAAATAATATAATGAAATGAAAACAAATGAAAAATAAAGATCAAGTTAAAATGCAAAGAGAAAAAGATTGAAGATGATAACTCTTTATCTTCTAATATGCATAAGTAAAAGACCACATCATTATAGTATTTTTTTACTACATAATATAATGAAATGAAAACAAATAAAAAATAAAAATCAAATTAAAATGCAAAGAAAAAGTGATAGAAGATGAGACCTCTTTATCATCTTGTATGCATAAATATCACGTTAGTATTTTTGTAGTATTCTTTTACTAAAGAAGGACTCACCATTTTTTCTTCCATATTAAATTAAAGAGTCTAAAATGAAAGAAAAAAAAGACAAGATACTAAGGAAGGGCTCAACAATGAGAGAAAAAAAGACAAGGTATTAAGGAAGGGTTCTACAATTTCTAAAAATTTTAGGCTTCATTATTAAATTGAAGAGTTAAAATGAAAGTAAAAAAAGCAAGGTAAAAGTAATTTTCTCTAATGCATTTATAAATTACCGATCCCATATTATTATTTTTTTAAACAAAGAAATTTAAAAGATTTTGAAAGTGCTACCAATGCTATAACACAGAAAAATATATATATCCTTTTAATCAATTTGTCACATAAAAATATAATGAAAACCTAAAGAAAGATATCTCTTGACAGACTTTATATATATTATTAAATATATATGATAGTTTTAAAACAAAGAAATTTAAAAGATTTTTTGAAAACTACAAAATGCACGGTTTGTTTGGAACTAGGGCTGAAATTGGGCCCCATTTTCCATACCTTTGAAAAAGATCGCTAGAGCGGGGAGCGCGGAATCTTTGAAACCGTTAGTTATAAACACCGTTAGGTCTCGTGCACAGTTGGGATGGTGATTATGTAGAGTTAATGGTTATAATTAATGGTGTCTGTCCCGCGCGTCAATCTTTTTTGGGCTGCTCTCCCGCCATGGTTTTCCCACTCAAAATTTGAATGAAGTTCGCAGGTTTTTTCCGTTGTATATTATAGTTTTTGTTTTTGTTTTGGGTGTGTTGGAAGTGGTTTTGCTGGATATTGGCAATAAAGATCTGAGTTTTCTGTTCTGTTTTGTGGGTGGATCTGTGGTTTGATCGGGGAAATGTTTCTTGTTTTTCTGGCCGAAGTTTGAGTGCAGTCAGCTATTTTTCGTCAGGGAGGGAAATCGAGGTTTTATCGTCATGGTATGTAAAGGCTACCATTTTGAAACGTGTAATACTAGGAGACTGAAGAGTCCGCGCAAGGGAAGCTGCGATCTGTGATCTTGATGGTTAAAGATAGGGCTTCGAATAAATGGTTTTGATTCTGGTGTAGTGAAAAAGAGTGTGGAAATGTCTACGTACTGTGATCCGGAGGGCAAGCCTCAGACTTACAGCAGGAAGGAGAAATCTTTGGGTTTGTTGTGCTTAAAGTAAGTAAAGATCTGGTTTATAGTGGCGATTTTCGATCATTTTTTGTGGATCCGTGGATTTAATTTGAATGGCTTCCTGTGTGCAGTTTTTTGAATCATTACACACAGGAGAAAGTGGATTCCATTAGCCTCGACGAAGCAGCGTGTCGCTTGGGCGTTGAAAGACGCCGGATATATGACATCGTTAACGTTTTGGAAAGCGTTGGGGTGAGTTGTTTTTAAATTTAAATTTGCTTTGTGCCGTTGAGTGTTTTTCTCTTTGATTGCTTTTTGCTTTATGTTGATGCGCAAAGATCGCGCAGGTTTTGGTTAGAAAGGCAAAGAATCGGTATACATGGAAAGGCTACGAGGGAATTCCTAAGTTCCTCGAAAAGCTGCGGGTATGTCGAGCGTAAAATCCGTGTTATTCGTGTTGTTGAATATTAATGGAGGATTAAATATTAGCAATCCGTTGCAGGAGGCAGCTCTGGAAGGTGATGTTTTAAAAGGCGTGAAAAATCTTGCAGATTTGTCTGAGATCAAAATGAACAATGTCAGGGTAAGCAAGATTTCATTTGGCGTTTTTCATGGGAGTCCAGTGATTTGAGCAGGCATTTGGATTTCTTTGTTAATGGCGGCTTTCGTGACAGGTCTGCGTGAACTCCGATGACGATGAAGAAGAGAATTCATCGAACGAGAATCGCCCGCCTTTGGAGAACATTAAACGGCAAACAACAAAACACGGATTGAACAAAAGCAGCCCCGTTTCAGTTTTCGCAGAGCCTTCCAAATCAAAAGCAGGTAAAATATTAAATAAAGATCCACAACTTCGCAGCCAATCCCTTCTTTTTTGAATAAAACAGATCAAAGATCACGCTGATCTGATATTAATGCAGATTGCCGGCGCGAGAAATCTCTGGGCCTTCTCACGCAGAAATTTGTTCAGCTTTTCCTCGTCACGCAGGTATAACCCTCACAGGCTTAGCCACATTCTCCTGCCGAGAAGTTCGCATTTTAATTTTTTTTTCTTTTTATTTTGCATGATAGGCTCAAATTGTTTCATTGGAAGATGCCGCTAGGCTGCTACTAGGCGAATGCAAAGAATCAGCCAAGCTCAAAAGTAAGCCATGCATTCTTGCCGCCATTTTGCTTTGAATAAATTTAAGACATCATTCGAACTTAAGCCCTATTTAATAATAGTTTTGACGCGATTTGAATTTAAGTCCCCTGTTTTCTATTTATACAGCCAAAGTTAGGCGTCTGTACGACATTGCGAACATTCTGTCATCCCTAAATCTCATTGAAAAGGTAAATAAATGCATTTTCGAGTCTAGTCTTTTGGTTTGCCGGGAAATGATCCAATTACTTAAATCCCGCCGTGGCCCAAACAGACTCACAGTGCCGAAAACAGAAAGCCGGCGTTCAAATGGCTGGGCGCCAAGGACAACGCAAAGTATCCCTCTGGTAAGCTCTGCACTCTAGTACTTCTCAACTTCCAAAGTCTCTTTCTGCAACTATTATTGAAGACTTTGCTTTTGTCGACAGAAACGCCAAGTAAGAAGAGGCAGTTTGGTACCGTACTGTCGAGCAACACGAGCACAACGGCTGCCCCCAAAACAAAGAGGAGCCGGCCGTTTAACAGAGACTATTTGGAAGCCCCTGCCAAGAACAGGACGACGCTGAAGCCTCTGCAGCCCCGCAGCTCAAATTTGAATGCAGGCGTGGCCATCTACAATCCCGTTGCGCTCTATCCACGCGAGCGCCAAGGCTCTTCCGTGCCTGTACCTGTGCCTGTGCCTAACATGGCCGTGCCTGCTCCAAAAGTGCCCACCAGCCTGACACTTGGAACGTCTGGAGGATGGAGAGAATGGAGCACAACTGATTCAAACAGAGCTTCAGAACAAATCGAGAAGAAGGCTTCCGGTTCCTGTTCAGCCTCAGAGACCAGATCTTCTCAGTGTTTGGAGGATTCCAATCTTAACAGGCACGGATTGTCATCAAAGGGCAGCGCTGCCGCTTTCTCCTTCGGTCCATTTTGCCCTTTCCGTCTGCAACAGCAATGCCTGGCCACCATTTCATCATCCTCTCAGTCTTCCGACCGTGGGAACGATCAGTCCGACGAGAGCAAAGACGGAGAATGCTTTTCTGAAGATCAGGCGCGGACAACACCGTTTCCTCTGCACTACCAAAACGAAGGTACATGCAACGTGTGCCATACGGTATTTTATTCTTTGGTATATGTAGAAAATAATTGTTGCCCTTTGACTTTTTTGATTGAACAGTTTCCTTAGTGGGGGGCTCTTTGATTTAGATGTCACTTTTAAGATTATGGTATCAGGGAGGCAGGCCCAAATTTGATACATTATATTTAATATGTTTTTTAATAATTATTAGTGTTTCGTGGGGTTTTGGGGACGGGGGACGACAAGGAACATGTTTCGGGGATGTGGGTACAATGGGTCTAAGTTTGGGGGCGGCAAGGGGACGGCGGGGGATGACAGCGAGGGGTGGTAGGGTGCTGAAATATGTATAGTATTTGAAAAAACAGTTGTAAAAAGATGTATCAGTATAAGAATTATACATTTTGAAGACAATTAGGAGTCCCCTAGACATTTTGAGGACACTCCAACATCCTCAAAGTTGTAGCAGCATTTTGAAAGTAGCAACACTCGTAATGGGATGGTGGTGCTGGTGGTGGACTGGTGAGGGGACGTCCCCCAAATCTCTAAAACGTCCCTGTCTAAAAAATGTGGGGTTTTTGACGGGGGAACACTGATTATTATTATTTATTATTTATATCAGAATAATAAATTTTTTAAAATTCACTTTTCGAATTTTTCTTTCTGAAGTTTTATCGCTCTGACATTGTGGACTTCAAAATTGCCCCCACTAGATCCTATATAGTTTAAAATAAAGTAAACCTCTCAAGGCTACGGGATGTAAGTACATCCTCCACGTATGATATGTGGGCGGAAGTACATTTTCTGACAATAGTTACAACAAACTAATCTCCACGTAATTTATTACGGATTCGTGAATGCTGTCCAATTTTTTTGGGCGGTTCAGAGAAATTATAGCCGTTGCAGCGATTTTTTTGTGGGCCGTTCTTTTCTTCCTAAACTACCACATTTTGGGCCGCATTTGATCAACGGATGAATTTCAAGATTTTAAATGGTTTTTTTACAGCAGGGTTACACGTAATTGTTTAGGTAAATACTAGTGAAGTGTCAAGATTCTATGCATCCGCTTGCATCATGGTTACATGCAATAGTTCTAACTATAAATTTATAAAAGTCCACCAGTACGTTAAAATATTAAGCCCAAGGCAATCGAAGGGACCATGCTATTAGACAAAAAGTATTTTGGTGATCTTTTTTCAAATTTTAAACAGTCTTTCAGCGTTTTCAAATTTCAAACAGAATTTCAGCGTTTTGAGTTTAACTGTTTAAGAGGTTCTTTGGGGTAAGGGTTTTCTATTTTTAGGTTTTTGATTGCAAAAAGTTTGAAAGAAAGATTTTGAAAGATCGTTAAAAATTATGGAATATATATAATATTTTTGGATAGTTTAATGTCAATTTATTTAATTTTTTAGTTGTTTAGTTATCAATATGGAAGCATAAATTTTAGGTTGGATTTTTTTTAATTGAGAATAAAAAATTGAAAGTATTTATCCAGACAAAGGCATCGACCACATTGATCAACAAGATAATGTCATATATTACTTAAAATTTATATTTATTTATCAAATATTATTTAATTAAATAATATTTTTAAGGAGTGTAAGGTATCCTTGCTCTATTGAATCATTTGATCCACCAATGTAACTAGCACTCGCATTTCATCTCATCCCATTTATCCGAATTGCGTTATAGGTTCATCCCAAGTTCCGAGCCAGGTCTTGTCGTATTCGGTACACCATATTCAGACTTGGATCTTGGTCTTGTTCGTTGAGTATTCCACGTCTAAAATTAGATTACTTTATTTATTACGATACGTCTCACTTTATATTAAATGGGTTTGTTCATCATCTCACATTTTTACAAACATTTAAAAAAGAAACATATATAATATTTTTTGTGAATTTAAACACGGATTTCTGTTATGGAAGCCCTGAACTCATTTCATTCCAAGTTGGATTCGATTTTAATATACTAATTGGTTCAATTTTTTAATTTCATGTGTGCAGCACTTGACCAGATGTTCCTTCACTACATGAACGCATGGAAATCATGGTACTTGCAAGTTGCAACTTCTGCAACGGCCAACGCCACATCAACAGTTCATTCGCCAGCTCCTTCTGCACAAGAACCTTGTGACTCATCTACAGAAGATATCTGAGCAAAGGAAGAGATTAATTTAAAAACTTGATTGTAATTGTTTTTACAAAATATATTTGTACACTCCTTTGCTCACTTTGTGAATTGTGTGAACTAAATTAACATTCTATTGGAATTTGAAGGCATTGATTCCGACGTCTAGGCATAGAATAATTGGCATTGGAGGCATTCTTAGGAATTTTTCCTCCAGCAATGCTCAAGAATGATGTTTGCAGATCAATACTTCCAGTTGCTTACACTGAAGAGTTCAGGGAAACTGTGGATTATTTCCGAGCAGTTTTCTGAGCAGATGAGCTGAGTCCTTGATCTCTGGATTTCACAGCAGAAGCTACTTGATTGAATGCCGATAGCTACACTTTTAGATTTTTCTATTTCTGTTTTCTCAATAGGAAAAATGCAATTCTTGAGGATTGGAATCATATTTAAAAATGCAGTTCTTAAGGACTGATGATTTTTTTACAAAGATTATGATAATTGAGCTCTTCTTATGAGTCCATCAAGAATGTGGGTGTGTATTACTGTATTTTGTCTACATTTTGATAGCGGGAAATTTGTTATTCTTATTCTTGGTTCATTAAATATCGTCTGGCTAACAAATTTTGATATTACCATGATTGAGTGGTAAGTACGCGTTATACATGTCTCTACAAAGTGCTTCACCTGTTGAAGTAACATTCATAGTCCCAAGAAAGCTGATCACTTAGAGAGAGATTATTAATATGGAAATGGTATACCAAATTTGAGCTGCAGTGTCAGTCTGTAGATCTTACCTGCATAATATCTCATGTTACTTTGTCTGGCCTCGTCTATTGCATTAGTTGTTGAAATGGGATGCTGCAAAGATGATTCTATCTTGTAATCATGTAATTGGCCCCATCGTGAATCTTGGTGAACTTCTGGATCTTCGTGCCTCTGTTCTGCAGTTTGATGGAACACCATAGTTTGTTGATATTGACTTTCAAAGTTGTTGTGGCCCTATTTCATTCTATTGAACATGCAGTAAAGATAGCTATAATATCATGGCCAGAGCAAGAAGCATGGCAGAGAATATGTGCAAAGCATTGTAGATAGCAATACAAGTCATACCTCTGATGACCCATCAACAGAAATATGGTTAGAAAAGGACATTGAAGAGGGATCCGTCATTCTCTTTGCATCTGGACCTCAATAAAAGGCCCTGTGTACTTTGTCGATAGGTTCCTGCACACACTTAACATATTTAACATTGTGAAGGCAGAAATATCTATGGAATAAATTTTCAGAAAAAGCGAAGCAAATTCTATTTTTCTATTTGTACAATGTTTTATACTTTAAAGTTGCCAGATAATGATATGTTGCGGTTACTTAAAACACATGAAATTGCACAAGAAGCACTGTGAACGTTTCTCAGATCATCAGATCATTCTATTGTTTATAAAAGGTATTTTGAAGTCATAAGAGTTTACCAATAAGCTTTCAGGTAGAATTCTTAGAAATAATCTGCCATTAATAATCAATAGAAATTGGGAATACGGAACTATGACTCCTAATATAACCCTATTACAAACAGAAAAGAAAAGAGAAGGATAACCCAGAGAACAAAATTCTTACACAGCTTTATCCAAAATATGTATTGAATTAAACTAAATGTTCCTGTTCACAAGTGCTCTGTTACTGATGCCTGAGCACCAAACAAGCCTTACAGCATAGTGATCATGGCTGTTGGCTCTCATCAAATTCAGCCACAGCTCAAATCTTATGCATCTGGCAATTGAGCAACAGTTATGTCAAACAAGATGCAAATAAAAGAACAAAAACTAATTCTTACAGCTCAAATCTCACCGCATTCAGCCTTAAACGCACTTTACTTTGAGAATTGTGTGCTCATGTTCTTGAATTTAACGAGTTAATTATCATTTTCTTCATTTGAAAATTTATGCAGTAACTTGAACTTTGAATTTGTTACTAGCAGCCAGTAAATTAGAGCAATGTCCACTCGGCCAACCGTTCAAAGACCAGGGACATCACCCTTAAGATATGGTAAATAACACGAGTACCTCTGAGGATTCTTTTTGTACAACATTGTCACCAGTATACGCATAAAGGATGTGGCAAACAACACCGTAGGCGCCTTGAGGGTATGTTTCATTTACAACTTTTGAACCGGTTAAAAACACCAAGCGTATGAGTATAAAACTGTGTTGCAACATAGTAAAAATAAAAAATATGGCCATGATTTTTTGTCTCTGATCATTACAGTCTGTAGCAAAAACAAAATCCTTTACAGCTCGTACGTTAAGTTATATGTGCAATTGGTAATAGATGTACAAAGAGACCTTATCCCACAGGCCTTCCAAAAATGGTAAAAGCAAGTAATGCTGCAAGTGCGGATAATTAGCAACATTACTACTCAAATTTATCCTAAAGCGTGAGTACATCATCTTAGAAAAGCTCTCTTTTGAGTTCTAAATTAGATCATAATCGATAAAAACCTAGGTCAAAAGTAAATTACTCAGCAGTTGGAACTTCCTTGATAAAAGGCAGACGAACAAGCTTTGATTGAATGCTGAGGTGTTTAAAATTTACGTAATACTTTGAAAGGCCTAGCTTAGCAACCAAAACGGCCAAAAACATTGAAAATCCTCATATAACTTCCTCTGTAACTTTGCTTCAAAACGCTGCCTCTAAATACCATCAGAAACCCCAAATTTAGCAGCTACCTAAAACAAAATTTCATCCCCTGGATGTCTAGAACGAAAAAGAAATACAAATACAAATTCACGGTTCCGTTGAATACAAGAAAATAGGAAATTAATTTAATTTTCAGTAACTTACGTTTTCGACAAATTAAAGTCGTCGCTTTGCAGCCTCAAATTATCAGAAAATGTGAAACAGATGCAGAGCAAACTGTGTTTTGGGCTTAAATGTATTTAGTTGTTAGAAGTCGTTTCCATAAACAGGTAAAACAGAAGTCTAATCTAGAATTGCCGCCAATGTTAAAAAGGAAAAACAATAACGACCTTAAAAAATTTAGCCAATGAAAGGATTGCTTTAAATACGTGTAAACATGGGTTGTAGAGATCTTAAGCTGATTATTTTACTTCTTGAAATACCTAGAGAAGCCTGGGGAGAGTGGCGCATGACCAGAGTATATCATTATATTATTCAACCTTTTTTTTTTATCACATAAAGTACAGTCAAATCATTTTGTTAGTTAAATTATTAGATTATATAGAATCTAGATATTAGTATTTTTGTTTTTATATAGAAAAATAGATTTGTTTTTAAAAATTAAAATTATATATTTATTAATTATTTTAAAAATAAAAAATTATGTTTTTAAAAATAAAATTATATTAATAAAAACAAGAAAATATAATTAAATTAATAATATTTTATTTTTAATTAAAAATAATTAGTAATTATATTAGATTAGAGATTTTTATATAAATAATTTTCTATCAATTAGTATTTTACCATCAATTTATATTTGTCAAATTTATGTATTTTCTTTTTCAAAATGATGGAATGATATAACACTTAGAAAACAATATGATGGAAAGTATAATTTTAATTTAATATAAATAATATTTAAAAATTAAAAATAAATTTATTTTAAGTGATATTTTGATTTTTTAATTTATCTTTTAACATATGAAAAGAGTTTGTTTTTTGTTTTTTTTATAATATTAATAATAGTTTAGTCAAAATATATATTGTGGATTTGTCATGGGAATTGCAAAATTCAGCATAAAGTTGCTTTGTATGCCATTGCTAGTATTGTCCAAGTTCTATTATGTTTGCTAATAAGATTTTCTATATACAAGTATGTATTTTCAATTGCTTATACAAAATTTTACAAAAGTATGCAACATGTACAAAAAAGGGGGATACATATATCATCTTCTCTACATATTCCTGCTCTCATTGCAAGATTCCAGGTCATTCCATCTTGCCAGAGTTTCAACAACCATCATTTCATCCCTTGAGAATTTCTTGTCTTTTTCCTCTTTAGCTTTCTCATTGAATTCCTTTTGAAACACTTCCAATGCAATCATAAAGGTGGAGAGATTTGGCTGGCCATACTGCCAGGAGTGCCCATACTTAACTTCATTTTGGTTGACTAACACCACACCATCTTTCAGCAGGTTGAGGAACTTGCCTTCAGAAATCTTCACTGTCATGGTAACTTGCGATGCAATATCAAACATGGCGAGTCTTTTGGATGACCCAGTAAGGGCCCTCCGTTGTCCATTGAACTTATCATCATTCCTAGCTTTCCATAAATGCCAGAGAATTTCAATAGCCAAACAGAGCCAGAACAAGTTAATTTCCTTTCCAAACTGTTTGTCATTGCATAGTAAATTATTTTTCCAATCGACTTTCACATTTGCATTCCATATTAACAAGTCATTGCATAGAAGCTTCCAAATTTCATTAGCATACAAACAGTCAAATAAATGATCCACTGATTTTGGGAGCTTGCATATACTACATATTTCAATATCCGTATGCTTCATTTTTATAGGGACCCTTTGTAACAGTATTAGTCTAAAGCATGCTTTCATAGGGTCAAACACACTAGACTAGTTAGAGATGAAGATTTCCTGCCATTCTTTGTTGTCCAGGTTTACTTTCTAGGTTTTATTTAGGTGTTCAATAAGGGACTTTGTTTGGTTTAAGTCTATATACTAGCTTAGCTTGCATGTCTTTTAGGGGAGTGAAATCCTTCCACAAAAGGTCCTCAGTAAGATTGATGTTAGTTCTGTTTAGATTGAGAGGAGAGCTTTCCCAGGCTTCTTTTACTACAAAATATGTACTTAGATAGACATTGGAAGGTTGAATCCATTTCTTAACCCTTCCCAATCCTTTAAAACACCATTTTCCAGCACATTGTCAAAAACTTTAATCCCAACCTAGGACCATTTCCTCACAGAGCAACCTTGGAGGAGCGCAAGAGGCTTCCCATTGTTTTCCAAAATTTAAAAAGTACACTAATTATATTATAATTTTATGGAATTAGAAAATATGAACATAAGATTAAAATGATTTAAAAATGGTAATTTTTTCAATATAATTACAAGTTTTAATTTAGTGTTGAGTATGGTCAATCATTTTTCCCCACCAACTTATAAATAGGAATAATTTTTTTTTTTTTTTCGAAAATAAAAGTTTTATATATAATTACAATTTTTAATTTAGTATTAAATAAGGTCAACTAATTTTTTTCCCCATCAATTTATAAATTGTTATGTTAATTTGATATTCTTTTTAATTTTAATCTTTCCAAAAATAATATGAATTATCTATGGTTTTTATACTTATATAAAAAATTTCTCTTCCACTAAAATTTTGTTTTGCTCATGTCAATTATAAATCCATAAGAACATTTATTTGAAAAAGGTTCATAATTTAGTCATTCAAATTGTTTTTGTTAGAAGATTTTTATACCAAATCTATTTATTTTTGCAACTTAATTCTATTTGATGTCTTTTAGAGTAAGCCAAAACTTGAAACAAATTAGAAAATCCCCCTCTATAATACTATAACAAAGAAAATATAATTTTTTAATTTGTTAAAACACTTGTGTAGAAAGGGGGATTCGCTACTCACGAGTTCTCTTCATTCAGAGAGCCTCACGGGGTGAACTGTCATACCTCAAGGAACAACGACGAGAGTTCTAGATTTTGAAAGAGCAAGTCACAAAGATTTCCTAGACAAACTGTCAAGCTCTCGGCCAAAGGATGGCAGTGTGGAATACTGATGACAATGCGACGCACTGGCGTCCTAGAGGTGGGTTGGAGTCTCGTACGGACTAGAGAGTGATTTAATCAAATAAAATGATAGAGTGACTACTTCTACTCTAATTGCTCAAAACTTCCAGAATGTGGACAAAATGTAATAGAACTGAAATAAAGAAGTATACATGATAAAGTTAAAGAGGACAAAGAAAATACTTACAACTGTCCAAGTGATGGAGCCTCTAGCATGTGAATGTCTTCAAAACCTGCATGCGAAAGATCTGGAGAAAGTATTGGGGCTGTATAGGGGTTTGCCTCAATCAAACCCTCGTTTTGGTGTTCCCACCTCTACAGACAACCAAAAGATAAAGAGAGTGAGAGAAGTAAGAAAATGCGATGTGATAAAAGCAATCCCCGCTTGAGGAGAACTTGTATCATAAAATGTGAGTGATAAAAGCAAACCACGCTTGAGGAGGAGAACCCGTATCATGAAGTAGAGATGCAATAGATAGGGGATATGGAATCCCAGGATGCTCGTAAGCACAAGGAAAGGGAGATAGAGTTGCAACGCTTAAGGAAGCCAAATGGAGTGAGCAATAGAGTTGCAAGAGCCAAAAGAGTGTTGCACAAGGGATTGTGAGAGCTTTAGAGAAAGTTGTTGTAGAAAGCAATGGAGCTGTGCAAGCAACATAACAAGAGAGAAATGTTAGATTCAAGGATGGAAAGAAGCTAGAAGTAGAAGAATAAGTTAGAAGAGCTTGTAAAAAGCGATGGAATTGAAAAGGTAGCATTAAAAGAGAGAATAAGAGGGAAAATAAGCCTCCTGAGCCGTTTTTGGGCGTCTCGGGCCGTTACCACCGACAAAAGCAAACGACAAGTGGTAAACATGCACGAAAATGGTTGTTTGTGTTGATGTTATAGCAGCTATGGTCTGCACTTCATCGCACGAATTCCAAGAAGAAAGCAAATTAAATGTATAGCCATTCGGCTATTTAATTTATATCAAACAATAAACATAAAAGAATAAAGGGCCAACCCTATTGATTCACATTTATCTATTATTGCTTGGGCCGACCTCATTTGTATTTTATCTTTTATTATGTTTCTCTAAAGAGGCCGACCTAAGTGAAGAGGCGCCTTGTGTTGTATAAATACAAGGTCATTTTGTCATTGTAACATCATTCGATTTCAAGCAAGTTCGCATTATTCTTCAAGAGCAGAATTCGCACTTCTTAGCAGCAGTCCGATTTCAAGGAAGAATATATTCATTTGTATCTTGTGCATCTAGGAGAGGTGCGACCTCATTACATTCATTATTGGCCATTGCTGGGCCTGAGTTGTAAGCAGATTTCTGCCATTGTTCTATATTATAGAAGAGATTCATTTGCTGGGTTTTTCTCCCTCAAGAGGAGGGTTTTCCCAGGGTATCTTTGTGTGTTCATTGTCTTATGTGTTGCAATTCTTTTAAGTGCTTTCATTATTCAATCTAATCTAAGAAACACTAACATGGTATCAAAGCGGGTGTGAAAAAGATCGTGATCAGATTTAGTGTGCAACACTCACTTTATTCTTTTTCAGTCTATCTCTTAATTCTCAAATTCAAGATGGTGAATGGTTTGAAAATCGAGGATAGACTCAAAGAGATTTCGAACTACACTTCATGGAGGTTCAGGATCATGCTCACATTGGAAGAGAATGATTTGGCTGAGTTTGTGAAATCAAAAGTTCCTGAACCTGAGGAGGAAGAAAGACACTAGGGCAAAGAAAGTGTTGGTTGATTCCGTCAAGGATCATGTTGTACCGATTGTATTCAAGTTGGATACAGCAAGAGAGATGTTTGCAACCTTGGAAGAGATGTACAAAATCAACAACACTAGTCGAGCTCTTGCACTGAAGCAACAACTTCATCATGTGAAAATGGCGAAAGGAGAATCTGTTATCACATACTTCATGAGGATTTCAGAGATAAGAGATCAAATCTCCACTATTGGTCACATGATTGACGTCAAAGACCTAACTATGCTTGCTCTCAATGGTCTTCCGCTTTCATGGGAGGTGTTCATTCAAGGAATCACTGCTAGATCTAAACTTCCCAAGTTGGATTGATTGAGGATTGACTGCATTCAAGAGGAGTCAAGATTAACGGCAAGGGGAATTGGTCAAAGTTCAAAGAATGAAGAAATACAATTTCTTGCCTCTCATTCATCAAACAAAGGAAAAGGCTTTAAGAAAGGATTCTTCAAGAGGAATCGAGAAAATGGAAATGATGGTGCTCCTGCCTTCAAAAGGAAATGAGACATGTCCAAGATTCAATGTTTTCGTTGTGATAAGTATGGTCATTTTCGAAGGATTGTCCTTAAAGACCTAAGCATCAAGTTGCCACTGCAGATGTTGAAGAAGTCGCTCCACAGAAGGACTCCAGTGATTATCTGTTCTATTTAGCCTTGTCAAGCAATGTTTCTACTGACACCAACACTTGGCTGATTGATAGTGGTGCTTCTAGGCACATCACCGGTTTCAAGGGTCACCTTTCAAATTTAGTGGAGAGCAACTCTAGTGATCAAGTCGTTATTGGAGACGATGCTAGATATTCTATAAAAGGAATTGGAAACTCCACTCTTCACTTGGATTCTAGGATTTCATTAGAGTTGAATGATGTATTGTTCGTTCCAGGGATAAAGAGGAACCTTGTCTCAATTTTAGCATTGGAAGACAAGGGTTATCAAGTTGCCTTCGGAGAAGGCAAAGTTCTTATATGGGCAAAGAACTCCAGCTTCAAAACTACTCAAGTGATTGGAGTTAGACATGAATGTCTTTACAGGCTACGCACTCGTCCTCTTCAAGTGCTTGTGCATGACAGCTCCAGCCTGTGCGATCTTTGGCATCGAAGATTGGCTCACATTCACTTTTGTGCTCTACCTATCATGGAGAAGATGGTCATTGGTCTTCCAAAATTCAATCAAGAACACGAAGGTACATGCAAGGGATGCGCCCTAGGCAAGAACACAAAAGGTACGTTTCATACTAGTGAAAGTAGATCTAAATGTATTCTCGATCTTATTCATTCTGATTTGTGTGGTCCAATGTCTATTGCATCATCTAGTGGTTTCTTATATTATATTATTTTTATTGATGATTACTCTAGAAAGACTTGGATTTATCTCTTGAGATCTAAAGAATCTGAAGAAGTATTAGAAAGATTCAGAGAATTCAAGGCATAGGTTGAAAACCTGTTTGGGAAAAGGATCAAGGTATTGAGATCCAATAATGGTGGAGAATACACCTCTGGCACATTTCGAGATTTTTTTATTGAAGCAGGGATTAAGAGGGAGTTCAGTGTTCCCTATAGTCCACAACAAAATGGTATTGCTGAGAGAAAGAATAGGTCTATTGTGGAAGCAGTGAAAGCTATGATCCATGATCAAGACCTGCAAATCTCTCTTTGGGCGGAAGCATCGAGGACAACCGTCTATGTTCAAAACAGGAGTCCCCACAGGATCTTAGAGAATAAAACTCCTGAAGAAGCATTCTCAGGTGTGAAACCTGAAGTTAGTCATTTGAGGATCTTTGGTTGTCTAGTCTATATTCATATTCCAAAGGAAAAGAGAAGAAAGCTAGAACCTTCTGGGAAGAAAGGAATTCTTGTAGGTTATAGTGAGACATCAAAAGCTTATAGGATATACATACCAAGACAAAAGTCTATTGAGATTAGTAGAGATGTCATATTTGAGGAAGATGTTGCTTTCAGAAGGTCCAAGGGCACTCCTATGGAGATTGATGAAGAAGAACCTCCTCAAGATATGGAAGTTGACCATATTCCAGAGAACCTAAAGGAGGTTCCAGAACCTAAAGAAGATGTTGATCTAGTTGAACCCTTGGATCCTACTGATGGGCCTTTAGATATTGTGATTGGAAAGAAAAGACCTCTTTGGGCTCGTAGGACAATGTAGGAAGCAAAAATTTTTGTAGCTCCAAGAGGAGCTTTCAGAGAAAGCAAGAGACCTCACAAGTTCTCTAGTTATGTCGCCTTGATGAGTCAGATTATTGAGTTAGAGCCTTCAAATGTTGAAGAAGCTTCTAGTCAACAAGTATGGAAATATGCCATGTCTGAGGAATACCAGTCCATACTTAAGAACGATGTTTGGGATATAGTTCCTAGACCCAAAGGCAAATCTGTGGTGTCTTCTAAGTGGCTCTTCAAGATCAAGCATGCAGCTGATGGGAGCATTGAGAAGCATAAGGCAAGATTTGTGGCTAGAGGGTTCTCACAGAAAGAGGGAGTTGACTATGAAGAAAATTTTGCTCCTGTGGCTCGATATAAGTCTGTCAGAACCATCATTGCTATTGCTGCATCTAGAGGATGGAAGATTCACCAAATGGATGTAAAGACAACTTTTCTAAATGGTGTAATAGAAGAAGAGGTTTACATTGAGCAACCTGAAGGATTTGAGGTACATGGAAAGGAGTCTCATGTTTGTAAGCTGAAGAAGGCCTTGTATGGTCTTAAGCAAGCTCCTCGTGCTTGGTACGAAAGGATTGATCAGTATCTATCAAGCCTGGGTTTCTCAAAGAATGATGCAGATTCTAACCTCTACTTTAAGGTAGTAAAGGGTGAGGCTTTGATTCTGGTTTTATATGTTGATGATCTGATTATCACTGGTGAAGAACATCTAATTCTAAAATGCAAGAAGGAATTAGCTTCAGAGTTTGAGATGAAGAATCTAGGTCTCATGCATTACTTTCTTGGCTTAGAAGTTTGGCAAAAGCCAGATGAGATGATTCTAAGTCAAGGCAAGTATACCATTGACATTCTCAAAAGGTTTGGTATGATTGACTGCAAACCTATGTCTACACCCATGGAGACTAATCTAGATAAGTTGAAAGAGGCTGCAGCTAGTTCAGAACCAGTGGATTCTACGATGTATAGACAGTTGATTGGTTCATTGATGTATCTAGTTAACATTAGACCTAACATCTGCTATGCAGTGAGTGCACTTAGCCAGTTTATGTGTGAAACAAGACAAATACATCTTGTAGCAGCTAAACATATCCTGAGATACTTATGTGGCACAATTGGATATGGGTTGAGATATTCTTCAGGTGTGGATTTAGAACTGCATGGTTTTACTGATTCTGATTGGGCAGGATGTGTCTCAGATCGAAAGAGTACCTCTGGTTGTTGCTTCAGTTTGGGGACTACTATGATTTCTTGGTGTAGTAGGAAACAGTCTTCAATGGCCTTGAGTACAACTGAGGCAGAATATATAGCAGCTTGTGTGGCAGCTCGTGAGGCAGTGTGGCTTCGTAAGCTCCTTGCAGGATTGTTTGGACAATCAATGGAGCCTACTATTATACACTGTGATAATCAAAGCTGTGTAAATCTTTCTGTCAATCCTGTGTTTCATGACAGAACAAAACATGTTGAGATCAAGTACCACTATATTAGAGATATGGTACAAAGGAAAGCTATATAATTGAGGTATATCAGCACTAAAGAGCAAACATCAGACATTCTCACCAAGCCTCTCGCCAGGATTAAGTTTGTGTACTTCTGAGAGAAACTTGGTATGGTGGAGAATGCAGCCTTAACTGAGAAAGAGTCTTAGTATCAGTGATCCTTATTTGATAATGCAATTCTCTATTGAGAAAGAGTTGAGGTGAAAGCCCTTGATAATGCAATTCTCTATTGAGAGAGAGTTGAGGTGCGAGCCCTTGATAATGCATTTCTCTATTGAGAGAGATTTGAGGTGAAAGCCCTTGTTTCCACCCTCTGGGAGAGCCATGGTGGATGCCATGTGTGTGACTCCATGACAACATCACGTGAGGGAATCCGTGATGATTTATCTATGCTTGTGTATCACCCTCTGGGAGAGCCATGGTGAAAGTCACATTGAGGTGACAACATCACATTAAGTGATGAGCATTTGCTCTTACCATCTGTGGAGGTAGCCACAATGGTTGATATCATGATGAGGTGATATTCTCTGTTTTTCATTTTGATATGATGTGTCTTGTGCAGGTGGAAGTTCATCCCTAGCTGAGAGGGAGTGTTGATGTTATAGCAGCTATGGTCTGCACTTCATCACACGAATTCCAAGAAGAAAGCAAATTAAATGTGTAGCCATTCGGCTATTTAATTTATATCAAACAATAAACATAAAAGAATAAAGGGCCAACCCTATTGATTCGCATTTATCTATTATTGTTTGGGCCGACCTCATATGTATTTTATCTTTTATTATGTTTCTCTAAAGAGGCGGACCTAAGTGAAGAGGCGCCTTGTGTTGTATAAATACAAGGTCATTTTGTCATTGTAACATCATTCGATTTCAAGCAAGTTCGCATTATTCTTCAAGAGCAGAATTCGCAGTTCTTAGCAGTAGTCCGATTTCAAGGAAGAATATATTCATTTGTATCTTGTGCATCTAGGAGAGGTGCGACCTCATTACATTCATTATTGGCCATTGTTGGGCCTGAGTTGTAAGCAAATTTCTGCCATTGTTCTATATTATAGAAGAGATTCATTTGCTAGGTTTTTCTCCCTCAAAAGGAGGGTTTTCCCAGGGTATCTTTGTGTGTTCATTGTCTTATGTGTTGTAATTCTTTTAAGTGCTTTCATTATTCAATCCGATCTAAGAAACACTAACAGTTTGAATGTTGAAACATCGTAGGATGATAGTGTGGTGCGTAGACGTCTGCACGATGCGCTAGTGTCCAGACACATCATGCTATGAAACGATGAGAATGGGAAAAGCATCAGGTTTAATGCAAAGATGACATGCAAGGGTGGCTACTGAAAAGGGGTGTTGAGCATCTTGAGAGGGGAAAAGGTTGATGCATGGGCTAAAATGAGCCTACACAAGATGCCAAGGGAGTGGACACTAAAGCAGACACAATAATGTATGTGAAATTGCAAGGGGTGCAATTTTATGACATTACAACTTGATGTAATTTCCACATCAAACCTTACTATTAAAAAATAAATTAGCAAACATATATTAAATATTAATATATATAAAATACGTCGAGAGTTATCATTATCGAGGTGCCTATTGCACTGAGAAAAAAAATAAGCGCCTTAAGAAGGATAACTCTCGGCGTATTTTATAGATATTAATATTTAATATATTTATGCTAGTAGCAGTCGTGGTGCAACATGTAAGAGATTAATATACTAATATAATATTATAATAATGTTAATTATTATAATATAATATTAAATTATATTTCGATATAATATTTAATGAATATTATATAATATTAATTTTAATCTAATTAAATTACAATTACAATTAGAACTTAATTGGAATCCTAACCTTAATTTAATGCTAACCTTAATCCTAATTAAACCCTAATCATAAGTGAACCCTTACCTAACCGTAACGCTAATTTAACTCTTACCCTAATTAAATCGTAACCCTAACAATAACCCTTACCCTAATTGAATCCTAACAGTAATGCTAACTCTAATTGAATCCTAACCCTAATTGATTTATAATCCTAACCCAAACCTTGATAGTAACCCTATTTGAACCCCAACCATAACCCTAAATCTAAGCTTTATCATAGAAACCTAACCCAGACCTTAAGCCTAGTCATAAACCTAAGTGGACAGTAACCCTAATTCATTGCCAACCTTAACCCTATTTTAATACTAACCATAACATAACCTTAATGCTAACCCCTATTAAACTCGAACCCTAACCCTAATCCTCTTTGAATGCTAACTATAATTTAATTGTAACCTTAATTTGAAGATTTCTCCTATAACCCTAATTGACCCTAACCCTAACCCTAACCCTAATTAAATATTTTCCCTAAACCTAACCCTAATTTAACCTTGATCCTATTAAACCATAACCTTATTTGTTATAAAATTTAACCCTAACTCTTACCCTAATTGAACTCAAATCCTAACATCAGCTCTAATTGAACTCTAACCCTAATTAAACCCTAATCAAATTGAACCCTATCCCTCATTAAACCCTAACCATAAATGAACCCTAACCCTAAATATAATTAAACACTAACCTTAATCCTTATGACAACCTAATCCAATTTGAACACTAACCCTAACCTTATGTCAACCTTAACTCTAACCTTAATCATAAACCTATTGAATCCTAACAATAATTTAACCCTAACCCTAACACTAACTCAAAGATTTATCTTTTAACCCTAGTTGAACCCTAACCTTGAACCTAAATGCATTGTAGCTCTACTTGTAAACTTAATTGAACCCTAATCCTAATTAAATTATCACCCTAACCTAATTGAACTCCGATTCTAGCCCTAATTCTAACAGTAATTGAACTATAATCCTAACCCTAGTTCTAATTGAACCCTAACCCTAATCGAATGCTAATTTGACCCTAACCCTAATTAAACCTTAACCCTACTTAAAATGCTAGCCCCTGTTAAACTTGAACATGTATCCTAATTGAAACCTAACCCTAATCAAGTATTTGAATCTTAATTATAATTTAATTGTAACCTAACTTGAAAAATATCTGGACTATAACCCTAATTGAACCCTAATCCCAACCCTAGTTAAACCTTATTCCTAACCATAACCCTAATTGAATCTTGATCCTAATTGAACCCTAACACTAACCTAATCTAACCTTCATTAAAACCTAACCCTAATTAAAGCATAACCCTAATTTAACCATAACCGTAATTGAACATAACCCTTACCCTAACCCTACTTTAACCCTAATTAAACTCTAACATTAAATTAATTCTAATACTAAATGAAATTAAACCTTAACCCTAACCCTAATTGAATCATAACCCTAAAATAAATTTAACCCTAACTATAATAATTAAATCTTAACCTTAACCTAGTTGAGCCCTAACATTAATTAAATATAAACCCTAATCGTAACCCTAATAAAATACTAATTGAATGTAAACTCTTACCATAATTATAACCCTCTATCCTAATCCTAGTTGAATTCTAACCCTAACCCTAACCTTAATTAAACATCAATTGAACTTTAACCCTAACCCTAGTTGAATTTCAACCCTAATTAAACTCTAACCCTAACACTAATTAATACCCAACACTAACCTTAATCTTTATTTTTAACTCCTAAAAATGACCCTAACCTTGACCCTAACTCTAATAAAAATCTAACTCTAACTCTAATTGAACACAAACCCTAACCCCAACCCTAGCCATAAGATTTATTTTAGAAGCCTAACCCTATTGAAATTTAGCCGTAATTGAATTCTAATGCTAATTGAACCGAAACCATAGCTCAAACCCTAATTGAAACCTAATCCTAACCCTATTAAAATTCAACCCTAATTGAACCATAATCCTATCCAAGTTGAGTCCTAACCCTTACCCCAATCAAAAGCCTAATGTTTACCTCAAACTTTATCATATAGCCCTAACTTTAACCTTAGCCCTAATTGAACCCTATCCTAACCTTACCTCAAACTTTATCCTATAACCCTAAATTTAACCCTAACGCCAATTGAAAACCTAACATTCACCCCAAACTTTATCCCGTAACCCTAACTTTAGCCCTAACCTTAATTAAATTGTAATCAAGAAGCCTAACCTTAACAAAACGTTAACCCCAATTGAACTCTAATTTAACCATTTTAAACTCCAACCTTAATTGAACCCTAATCCTATCCCTAATTCAAGCCTAATCCTAATTGTTCCTTAAATCCAACCCTATAACTCCTAACCTTGACCCTAACCCTAACCCTAATAGAAACCCAACAATAACTTTAACCCTAATTGAATGCAAACCTTGACCTAAACCCTAGCCTCGAGATTTATTTTAAAGCCCTAACCCTTACCCTAAACCTATTGAAATTCAACCCTAATTGAACTCTAACTCTAATTGAACCCAAACCATAACCTAAACCCTAATTGAGCCCTAATCCTAACTCTATTGAAATTCAACCCTAATTGAATCCTAATCCTAACCTTAAACTTAACCCTTACCCTAACTTTACTTGAATTCTAATCCAAACCCTTATCTTATTTCTAACCCTAACCCTAACTATGACACTTATTGTAATTCTAACCATAACTATAATTCTAACTCTATTCATAATTCTATTTCTAACACTAACCCTAATTCCAGTGGAAACCCTAATTCTAATTGTACTACTAATTGAACCTTAACCTTAATCATAGTTAAAGCCTAACCCTAGTTGAACCCTTAGCCTAACCTATCTTTAATCCTAAGCCTAATCCTAATTGAATCATAACCCTATCTGTAGTTGAATCCTAAACCTAACCGCAATCATAACCTTGTCCTTTACCTCAAACTTTATCCTATAACCCTAACTTTAACCTTAACCCTAATTCAAACGTACCTACCCTAACCCTAACATATCCTTAACCCTTATTGAACTTTAATTTGACCCTTTGGAACCCTAATCATAATTGAATTGCATCGTAATTGATCCTTAACCCTAACCCTATCCCCAATTCATCACTAATCCTAATTGATCCTTAACCCTAACCCTAATCCTATATATAAATGAATCCTAACCCTAACTATAACCCTAATTTTTTTAACCCTAACCATAATTCTAACTCTATTCATAATTCCAATCCTAACCTTAATTGAACCCCTAATCCTAACCATATTGAAAACAACCCTAATCCAAGCATAAATTTGAATATATTTAATTTGACTATTATATTTATTTGTTATTTCTTGTGAATGTAGGTTTTTCATCGAGTATTAAGGTCTTTGTTTCACACACACAGAAAAAAGACAAAAATAATTCAAAAAACTATTTGTGCACTAGGTATTGATTTTGCTATTTAAAAAAATAAGAAGTTAATTTTGATGAATACAAAAAAAGTTATGTAGTATTGATGTAACCTATGTCTGAGTTTTAGATAGTCTCACTTCAAAAATTTATAAAAAAAGAATATGCAACAAAATTATAAAAAAAATATATGTTCACTAGATATCAGTGTTACAAATCTTTATTAAAATTTTATAATTCATCCTTTCTACAAATAAAATTATGCTTTACCGAAGTAACACCACTTTTTAAAACATTGTTAACTATAAAAATAAGTTATTAAAAGTTATGTAAAAAACTCACAAGTTATTTTTTTTTGAGATACATATTTTTAATCTACATAAAAATATAAAAAAATCACTATTTCTCATCATTTTAAAATTTCAAATGGTTTAGTTGCTATAGGTGTTAGAAAGTGAAAATTTGGTGAAAAGTGTTGATTTCAATGTCCCAATAAGTGGGACACAATATTATGGGAAAATCCACACCAAAATCATTTAACTTGGATACAAAAAGTAAATTTAGGAAGTCTTGGAATATACAAAACATAATCAAGGGTGTTACCATTTTCATCATTAAAATGCGACTATACTTGTCCTTTCCCAACAACTTACTTGGTATTGTTTTCTCCAAGGAAAACCTCTCCATCATGATAAGAAAAATATATAAAAACCACTCCTTGTGAGGATTAATATGGTAGGAGCAACTTGAATCAATAAGCTAAGCATCATTACTAACAATTTTAGTAGAAAAAACAAAGCACCATTACCACTATTATCATAAGACTTTCCTCTAGATAAATTTGAATTCTTTTTCTTATTTTTATATTCCTTCTTCACATGTCATATTTTTCCAAAATTCCAACATTTTACTCTACTCTTTTGTAGGTTTTATAACGTCCTTTACAATTTTATCTATGTTTTTCCTTGTTTCCTTTAGAACCTCATTTTTCTTTGAACCTTTTTTTTACATGCAAAACATCTTTCAAGCCTCTGTTCATGGATTTATTTCTCATCTCCTCTAATAGTAATTATCTCTATACCACTACCACTAATGGAAAGAATTAGACAATCCTAGGTATCAAGTAAAGAGCAAAGTAATAAGACACATTTATCATCTTCTTCCAAATTAACATCTACATAAGAAATATAACTTTAAATCAAATCAAACACATTTAAATGGTCTAAAATATAATTATCATCTTTTATATTTAACGAACTCAACTATCTTTTAAGATACACCTTGTTAGTAAGACTTTTGGTTTGATAGATATCAACTATCCTCTGCCACAAATTGAATGTGATGGTGTCCTTTTAAAAATTCAAGAGAATAAAATATTCAAGACACAATTTGATTGTCCCAATGCCTTCTTGTCTAATATCACAAGTAGATATTCCATCTTCATATTCCACATCTTCATCTTCCACATCTTATAACCAATACCATTGAATTTCTTAATATTCATATAGGAAGTAGAAGCCATGGTTTTTAATCCTTTCCAAAAAATTATAAAATCACACAATATAGAAGCTCCCACTATAGGAAAAAATCTTTAACACTTAATAGAAATACATCCCTCTCTTCGTAGAATCATTAGCTTTAATAACAAATGTTGAGAAACAAGGTGAAACTACTACGATAAAATCTCTTACAAGTGTGTGGAAATCTAAAATGTAATTATTTATCCAATGATTACTACATGATAATTATGTGATTCCATAACTTTAGCAAACTATATGAACACAAGATTTATATAGAGAAACCTTTTCAAGAAAAATCCACATGAGATGACAATTATGTGTAAATATTCAATAGAGAGATACATCCAACACACTAACACTCTCGTCATTTTACTATTACTTCGGTAACACCTGTGTACCTATTTAATAAAATTATGAAAATGTACTATCTCATGCTTCTAATTTATAAATAAATGGGAGAGGAATATAAAATTGGTTTCCCAAAATAATGTACCTTCAAATCATGGTAAAATACAAAAAAACCTCCCATGTCCAAAATGTAGAGGTTCTTTTAAGAATAATAAATGCAACTCCCTATGGGCCATGAATAGAAAAAATAAGCTCCATACCAATAAACATCTTTGACTTGTAAATCCTCCATAATGGCCTTGTAGTATTAGAAATTGTGTAACCCTACAATTTCATACTATGTAATGTCCTCCCCTTTAGCTCATAATATAAAAATAGTTTAAATGTAAAGTGTTGATACCTGAACATCTCCTGGCTAGCAAATTTTTGATGTTCCTAGGTCTTTGAGTCTATTTTTCTTGGATTGGAGTGCCACACATAGACATTTGCATGATACTCTAGCATCCCACAAAAAATGTGATTCAAGTAGTTGTTGGAGTGTTACATTCTTGAGAATATTTTAAATGTAACACCTCGGTGTGATAATCGTGTTTTGTCAGAAAAGTCAACTTTTTATTGTAAAAAAGAAGGGAAAAACTTTGATTCTCTCTCTTTCTCAAAAAAATTCATGCATGTACTCTTGTTTTGGATTTCTATAAATTTCTTGAAGAATTTATCAGGTTTTGAAGTGAACAACACTCTCTTGGTACCTTGCATGTCACTTTTTCATGATGAAATTGAGTAAGACAACATTGTTATAGTTCTTGAATCCACTTTAGAGGTCTTTTACAATTTCCAAGTGATAATACTCCATTTTATTGTCCCCTTCTCATTACATATGGATTTTCTATACTGGTAGTTAGATGTATTTGGTGTTAGCATAGTACATTTAATCTATTCTTTGTATTATTGAAATTGCATCCCTCTTTTGATACATTATCTTTAATATATTTGATCAATATTATCAAAATCAATCTTGGTTGTTTGTGGAGGTGGAAACACCAAAACATGGGTTTGACTGAGGAAAGCCCCTAAACAACCAACCCAACATTTTATCCTTCTCACTTTGTGTGTAGGCTTCTCTAACTGGAAGAAAAGAAATACACTTGGTGATATCTCTTGCTTTCTAGTGTTTTTGTTTGGTTCTTATAGTTGGGGTTTTGTAGTTTTCTTTTCTGTTATTTTTGTTATTTCAATACTCTTGCATGCAATAATCTTGTTATGTTCGCCATTTGTGTGTAGGCACAAATTACAAGATATCTTGGACTTTTATCTTTCCATTTATGTAGGAAAAAAATGTGCCTTGATTATTCCCATACTACACACTAGTGTCCATGGCCAAGGCTTTTAGAAAGCTACATAATCATCTTCAAGATTTGTACATTCTGTTTCTATTGGAGTTAAGTATTATTTCTTATTACAAAGATACATATTTTCACATTGGAAATTTATATGAAAACCATAATAATTAATTTCATTTCCAATTATAATATTTGTAAAAGGATTAGTTATAAACTTTATAATGAATCATTTGATTCATGCTAACGTGAGTATAAAATCTCGGTTCTCAAGGAAATTTCCTTCATTAGAATCAAATTTCTACACTACATTTTGGAGAACTTGATGTTTTGAACATTAAACTTTTTTTATTGCAATAAGCTATAAAGCACTTTTGAATAACCTCTTCATTATTTTCTACTCAAAGTAAAAATATATTGGGTGTCATAAATAATCTTATGATCTTTATGAACCAATCTCTTTCTTTTGGTAACATAGTTAGAAGAAGTCTTCAAAAACTCAAATGCCACAATCAAGACCTTTTAACACTCCTATCCAGACTAGACCAAATTTCTTAAAAGAAAAATTTATAATAGGAATGCCTAATTATACTAATTCTCCTTATTATATTTTTTTTCTAATCTTGCTTCATTGACCGCTTCATCTCCCTCTTTGGGCGGTAACATTTCAATCATGATGCTAATCTAAGAGTTCCTTTTGAACAAATTCAGTCTTTGGAAGATAACTTACATGACTTTCAAAATGCTTTATCTAATGATACTTTCACATAAGGTGCACCTATTTTGGATACTATCAGCAACTTGTTAATTTTTGATAGTAAAATACTTGATTTTCTTTGGAGTCTGGAATATATTTTGCATAGCAATGTCAGCTCCTATAATTCAATCTTGGTAAATCAACAAGATTTTCATTCTAACATTATTGGCACACAATTATCTATGTCAATGCGAATACCTATTGTTCATATGGTGACAACATCACCTATGACCATAATAATTGTTCCTCCATGTTTCTTTGTGGGTTGTTCCTCTGGTCTTTCTTTTGGTTTTTGTTCTAGCTTTCCTAGGTTAAGTTTTGATGCTTCTTAGCCCCTTATCTTAGTCATTACCACATAAATTTTTTTTTTTATAAACTTCTAATGTTTATACCTACATAGTAGATCCTATGCTAAACCAAATTTTGCAAAATGTGGGACAATTACAAACTCGCATTGCTAATTTATCCAACACTTGTTTGCAGCCATTAATTCAATCATATTGCAGACACAATCCATTAGAATTTCATATCCTTGATACACCTCTTTTTTAGGGGTTTGAAGCACACTGATTCGAGAAGTGCATTAGAAAAGGAGGTCCTTAGAGTCACATTTTTGTATTTATTGCATCATGTACCGATTTTATTTTTCAAGATTCATTGTTAGATAAGCTAGTCACACAATCTTTGAAACCTATCACATTGGATTAGTTTTGCTTGCTACCTTCAATTTATACATTTGAACACTTGATCAATTAGTTTCTCCAACATTTCTGGGTGAATATTGGACCTCAAATCACATTTACTGATCTCGTCCATTTTAATAAGGGACTTGTTGAGAAAGTAACTAATTTTATTTTTAGATATCAATTGTTATTTTCACAAATTTCCTATGTGCTCCTAGATTTTGATGTACAACGTGTGTTCATCATAAAATTGCAGCCAATACTTGGGATAAATTTTTATTGAAGTATAATTTGTTTGCTCATCTCTACATCACCTTGCGATATTATCAACACACTATCAATTATTATGGGAGCTCAACCTCATCGACTCACTTTGATAACTAGGGTGGTGCATCTTCTTTTTGAAACTATAAAATAAACGACCTTTTAATTAGCATAATTTTTGTATCAAAAGATTTTGAGGTCTCAAGCATAACACCTTAGAAGCATAGACTGTTAAAAAAATGGTCTGACTCTTTATACTATATTATATAAAAGATATTAAAAGATAAGCTAATTACACTTCTTGAAATTAATCAACTTCCAATTGATCAACCTTATCCAAATTGGTATGATTCATTTTTTTTGCCACTTTGATTGTGTTCTTGGACATGATACTGAGCGGTGTATGCATCTTCACCATTTTGTGCAAGACCACATCAATGCAAGTAATATCCAGATTTGTGATAAAAAATAAATCACTAACAAACCATTTCCAAGTTGAATCAACAATGTCAAATCTATACAAATCCATTCACATCACATTCTACCAATTTCATAAAAAATGATACTTCAACTTCTACTTCTCCTATTTAATATACTTCAAAAACATTTGTAAACATGATTGGTGTTAACACACGATCAACTCAAGTGGCTGACATCAATATACATGTGATATCTTTCTCTTCTAATGACCCACCCTATGATATTGATAATGGACCTCTTTACATAACTACTCATTTCAATGAGAGAACCATTAGTAGTGTTATTGTTGATCATGCTAGTAGGGTCAATGCTATAACAAAAGAAATATTCTTTAACAATGGATTTCACAAAGACTCTGGTGAGAATTTTTACATATGATAGTCTTTCTCTAACTACAATGGGTTCCATGATTTAGTCAATCCAGGTTGGACCCAATTCAATGGAGAACACATTTGTTGCTATCCTTGGATCTAGCTTATTCAAAGTGAAGCTAGGCATTCCATGTATAACTTCCATGAGTGCAGTCCTTTTAGTGGTACACAAGTGTCTAAAATTTCCTCATGATGGTATAATGCATACTATCCAAGATATTGGATACAAACCACATGTATCTCATGTAGATTTTTCTCTTGATTATTTTTGGCCCAATCCTTTAGAACCTTTGTAACTTCATGGTGATATATTATTCAAAGCATATTCTAAGTTCAAAGTAGGTTTTTTAGTATCTTCTTCATCCAAAATTCCTTCTTCTCAGGTGGTCGCTTTCCCTTTAGTTTTCCCAACCGCTAAACCACCCGTCTATCTTGACGCCAACCCTTGCAATGGCTAAGGATAAACATGATCCATTAGCTAAACCTCTCATTCCCCCTAAGGTTTCCAAACCTTCAGTGGTGCCTCTGATTCCCCCAAATGTCAAAAATGGAAACCAATGAAAAGGAACCTATGTTAGGAATATATTCTCATAAAATATTCTATCCTCTTGTGATTTTTACTATTCCTCAACCTACCCCTCTGATAGCAAAAGGATAGTAGCCCAATAGAAAATAATATTCTTGTGCACCACTCATGCCTCATCCTCTAGTGGTTCTTTTTGCTCCTTCGAATTCCCTGCAATAGAAAGAGGAAAGGCACCAATGATGTAAGATATGTAGCATGCATCCTATATCTCTCACCCTCCACCTATCAAGATTATTATTCTTCTTGTTTTGGAAGTGAAGACAATCTCACAATCGAAAAAAGTGATCCCCTTCCTATAGTTGTTCATGGACCCCATCATCGATGCAAGCAACTTGCACAAGAGCATAAGTACAATTGATATGTGTTGGATGATGAGCACGTTGATATGAAAATTCCAGATTTTGAATATCCTCTAAAGCAACCACCTCCATATTTGGTAATACCTTCTTCTCCTTCATCTACACTAATAGTTCTTTCTTCTACACCACCTCTTGTTCCTTCTTGGGGCCTTGATGAACCTCACTCGAAGAGGGTGCAAGTAGTCTTGGCTCCTTTGATGCAACCTCCACTTATCCCACATCTTCCTAATATCTCACCATTTTTGAACCAATATACATGGAAAAACATATGTAATACCCAATGCCACACTTTTTAGTTTAGTGTTATATTAGTGTACTCATCATGAAGTGTTTCTAGATGTTATTTGACCCACCACCATTGAAATTAATATCCCCCCACCTCCCAAAATAAAACTAAAGCACTATCCAACTCCACCCCATAGAAAGAAAAAATCGAACTCACCTTCTCCACCACATCTAAACCACTCTTCATAGAAGAAATACCAAAATATTTTGTGTCTGTCATTTCTTTGATTCATGAGATTAATAGTGTCAGTCCTCTTGTCATATATTTCGATAACAATTCACAAACTTATCCTCATGAGGAGAATCTATTTGAGTCCAAATATATTCTGACTGTATAGGAGCGAATAGGCACCCCTTAGGAAAATTCCCCTTTCACATACCCTCACCTTAGAAAATCAAATCCGAAGGCGAAATTCCACATCATCTACATGCCTTCCATCCACTTGGCATTTGTCCTACGTGTTGATGAGAGAATATTTGTCGAGGATGAAAGCACGGAACGTGCACGTCTGTGCAACGCACTGCCTTCCTTAACGAATTCCTGTGTCTGAAGTTGGCAGAGGCATTACACACCCGATTGGGGTCGAGTTGTAACGTCCCTCTTCGACCAAATGACCTAAAAATGCCTTATTCCCTCCCATTCTACCTTCAAATTCATTCATTCTCACTCCATTTCCCTCTCTAGACATTCACCTCATTCTCTAAGCAATTTATCACTTCATTCACTTCACTCTTTCACTCTCAAGCAACATTCTAGCGCTCCATTTTTTAGCATTGCAGCAGCTTTGAAGCTTCATCAACTCCACATTGCAAGTATGAGGCAAGTTCAAACATGTGGGATTAGAGTCTTGCGAGACCTCCCTTCATCACCATTGGGGTTGTGGTGACTTTACCAAGTCCATACCTTGCATTCTCATTCCATTGGCTAGTGATCTTTTGGGTGGAGGTGGTAACACTTCACTCCTCTCCTTTGTGATTTGATAGAGTAGCATTGTACTATGTTGTAGTGTTCAATAATCTATCCTTTATTTCCTTTATCACATATTCTACTTCGTTTCTTTCTAGTTATCCGTGGAGGTGGAAACACTGAAACGGGGGTCTGATTGAGGCAGACTCCTATACAACCCCAGCAATTTTCCCTCTTTCTTGTGTGTATGCGAACGTACTTGTGGAGCTAGCTAGCGAACTGGCAATTGTGTGAGATTATCTTCATCACCTTAGCTCTCATTTATTTGTTTTATCATCTTCGTCTTTACTTTTTGTATTTCCTTATTCTATTTTTCCCATCAGCATCAACTAGCTAGATTGTTTGTACGTTTTTAGGCAGTTTTTATTATGCTTCTTGTTTTATGGCTGTACAGACACCAGCATGCGAGAGAAACGCCAGTGCGTCATCCTAGAACTGCATTGTCGTCTTCACACATAGAGTTGTTTGAGGTGTAGTACCAACTCCAAAAACCAGCTCGCCTAGCCTAAACCTGAATCTCGGGTCTAAAGAGTGACAAACATACTATTTGGTGCTCTTCATTCTTGATCCCTATCATTTAGAGTGAGGTAAGTTAGGGAAGCCCTTCATAACTTGGAGCCATGATGTGGTTGGTACCCCCTCTCTTACATTTTTGGTGAACCCGATGTGAACTATTTTGGTTTCATCCTGCAGTATTGAAAGCTCCTTTCCTCATGTTCTAGGAGTGTTGAAGGTTTGACTGCTGTGAGGCCTTCCTTACAACCCAACCTACAAACCCTAGTAGGCGTAGTTGGAAGGTTCTGTAGGTGTTGCTTAATGAAGCCTTAGGTGGGTCACTATCCAATTGTGAACCTTTGGGGGGCTTTGTGAGAGTATTTTTTAGTGTGCGTGATTGCCTCTTTCCTGGATTTGCCTATCCCCTCTATGCAGCTTGTGAGTAGTGGTCTAAGTATAACCTTCACCTTACAGGACCCGCTGATGGGTTTTAATAGAGAACCATCTCCTCTTTATATCCATGCACGAATCAACGAAAACATTGTAGTAGGTGTTCTTGTTGACCTGATGTCTCAGGTGAATATCATCACCAAGGAGATTATGTTAATTAACTTCCTGCATAAGGATGGGTATGACGCACTTGTCAGCACCATCCGTACGCATAACGAGATTTTTGTACCTCCCCTTGGTAATATCATTTTGTCAGTCCTTGTCAGACATAAATCTATAAACTTGTTGTTTGAAATAATGCCAGGGTTTGAAATATTCAGAGTGAAGTTAGGCATCCCCTAGCTAGTAGCTATGAACGTAGTTCCCTTGGTTGTGCATAAATGTCTAAAGTTTATTAATGGGGGTTCAGTGCATGTGATTCATGATATTGGTTATAAACCACCAATTGCGCGTCATAGCTATTCCTTAGATCACTTTTAGCATGCACCTATTGGTTCCCTTCCACCTAAGAAAGACCTCTTGTACTTGACATATCAAAATTACAAGAAGGGGCGCTTGATGCCTAAGGTGAGGTACCCTCCATCTCCTTATGTTGTCTCACATAGGGCCTACTTAAAAGCTGACAATGATGCCACCAAGGCACGTAGAAGAGAAGAAGAGAAGCGCTCTCAAGGCCCCTCATCTTCCTCTTCCATTTTCCAACTTGATGCTTCCTCTCGCCCTGTTACGACACCATCAAATTTTGTTTCGTGCTTGTGAGAGAAACCTATGGTGCTCGCTTGGCGAAAGCCCAAGTTTCCTGCATTTGAAATTCCTGTTCTTCCCACGAAGCCTAGGATTGTTTGATATGGTAGAAGGAAGGGTCCCCATGGGGAATTCTCTATGTCTTGGCCTCTGCGGCCTCCCACCACTCTTGCTCCTAAAGCAGTGAATGGGAAAAGGCCTATTGGTGAGGTGCTAGAGTTAGCTCCCCCCGTTGTTTCTCAACCTCTTCCTCCTGCTCCCGTTCAGGAGTCTATCCCTCCACTAGAAATAGTTGTGATGGAAACCCCTATAGCTGAGTAGGATCTTTATGTCCCTTCACATTTCTCGACCTCCTACTACGCCATCCTATCTCCTCCCCTTTGCTTTTATTCAATAGAACTCAGTTATGCTCCTAGCTCTCGCAATGAGTGCAAGTGCGCCTAACCCTAAAACGGTGCAGGTGTTTATCTCTCCCTCGATCGAGCCACCTCTCTTGATGTCCCTTCCGGACATCCCGCCATTCTATACACCCATGGACATGCCGAATACCTCGGTGGTGTCTTCTATGGTTTTCCCCTCCTCTTCCACGCCTCTTTCCTCATCTATGAGGAGTTCACATCCTATGATGAAGTAGAAGCTAGAGGTTGGCCCTTCCAGTAATGGAGGGCGTAAGAGGATCCCACCTTCTCTAGAAGGTGGTCCTACGCTAGCTTGTTCCATCCTGGTGATGGAGCCAACTCTGGCATCCCCTGAGTTTGTCACCGCTCTTGAGTCGCTCAGTGAGCCAAGTGGTGAATCTTGGGCGCTGTCCTCTCCATCCATTAAGGTACAATGTGGCACTCCTACAAAGTGCATGTTCAACTTTTTGGATGAGGTCTCGTTCTTGTCGGTGATATTTGTGAGACCGTTGACCATAGCTCCATAAGAGTCGAGCGGAGAAGACCTTGCAGGGGCTTCTTCCTTAGCCCTTGTTACAGGAGGGCTGGAATCTCATCCCCTTAGTATTCCACCACTGCAAGCTCATCCTCCTTCCCCTTACAATGATCTAGATTGGGAAGCGAATGACCTCTTGGTCGATGAGTGTTAGGGAGGGGCCTCTTCTTTATCTTTAGATCAGGTGTGTGTGTTGTGATGTGTTCCTCGTGCTTGCGTTACATGTTCCTGGATGACCCTTGTCACCCTTGTTGGTTCTTTTATACAAGAGTGATTTTGTGTTGTAAACCTTCTTCTATTTGTATCATCATTCTTCCATGTTTGTGTCTTGATTTTTGGCAAATTGGGGATGATGCAAAGTGTTGAGGGCATTTAGGCTTCCCTTCCATGTTGACATGATTTTTTATTTTTACATTGTCTTTCGTGCAATCCTCTTGATCTGATGGATTGATGATCTTTTGCCTTGCACCGCAATTACCTATTATTTATATAAGCATGAGTAGATCTGACCTCGTAAAACCAAATCCCCTTGTGTCTCTTGTTCGTGATGTTTCTATTTCTCTTTCGCTCTTTTCTTATCTTTCTCTCTTCTTTTCTTGAGTTGTCCCTCACATGTGTGACAACGTCATTTCTATGATGCTTCGATTTTTAGAAAACACATTCATTACCAATGAATCTTTTCTTGAAAATCCTCACAAACCTTTTTTCGAAAATCGCATTCTCGACTTGGACCTAACAGAACATGTTTCCTTCATCATGGGTTCACGAAGAAAGAACTTGAGAAATTTCCTCCGAGGAGGGAGCAAATTTTCTTGCGGGAGAAGCCTCGACCGTCCCCTCGCGAGGGGGCATTTTCTTCCTTTCAAATTCCTTGATGAAGTGAACATCTTTCAAAAGCATTCCTTGGTGATGAATTGATTTGAGAAAAAATGTCTTTTTACACTTTCAAACAACGTGTCCCTTGAGTGGACCCCTCTTCTTTTGAAGGGTTCCTAAGGGACCCCTTTGAAAGCCTTTCAATTTGCTTGACTGCCTACTTATTTTCCTACATGGCTGCTTTTGTTTTCTGACATGTTTTATCTATGGATTAACATGTTGCTTTGCAGGTGCGCCTTACTTCACTGGGCTTCCCTCATGAGAGAGAACTTGGGGGATGCCTCCTTGTAGGTTTGCAGACCTGTAAGGCACTTACTTCACTGGGCTTCCTTCATGAGAGAGAACTTGGAGGTTGCCTTCTTGTAGGTCTACGGGCCTATGAGATGCTTACTTCACTAGGCTTCCTTCATGAGAGAGAACTTGGAGGTTTCCTTCTTGTAGATCTGTGGGCCTGTGAGATGCTTTCATCCTGTAGGATTTTTCCATCATTGGTCTGAGGGCCTTTAGTTTACTTTGTGCAACTTCATAGTTCTATAGAGCTATGGAGTCCTTTTGTTCGAAACTCCTCAAGGAAAGTACCTGTGGAGTCCTTTGTCGGTTCGGGGCTTTTGAATTCGCCAGATCGCGATCTACTTCCTCGATAGTTCAGGTATACATTTCTAATATTTCAATCTAATTTACTGAGCACTCATCAATACTCATGCTCGCTAAAGTGGGGGCAAAATGTATAGGATCAAATTTGCACCCCTTAGAAAAATTCCCCTTTCACATACCCTCGCCTTAGAAAATCAAATCCGATGGTGAAATTCCACATCACCTACCTGTCTTCCATCCACTTGGCATTCATCCTATGTGTCGGTGAGATAATATTTGTCAAGGATGAAAGCGCGACATGCGAACATCTATGCGACACGTTGTCGTTCCTGATGGATACTTGCGTCTGAAGTTGGCAGAGGCATTACACACCCGATTTGGGTCGAATTGTAACGTCCCTCTTTGACCAACTGACCCAAAAATGACTTATTCCCTCTCATTCTACCTTCAATTCATTCATTCTCATTCCATTTCCCTCTCTAGACATTCACCTGATTCTCTAAGGAATTTATCACTTCATTCACTTCACTCTTTTACTCTCAAGCAACATTCTAGCACTCCATTTTTGAGCATTGCAACATATTTGAAGCTCCATCAACTCCACATTGCAAGTGTGAGGCAAGTTCATACGTGTGGGCTTGGAGTCTTGTGAGACCTCCCTTCATCACCGTTGCGGTTGTGGTGACTTTTCCAAGTCCATACCTTACATTCTCCTTCCATTAGCTAGCGATCTTTTGGGTGGAGGTGGTAACGCTTCACTCCTCTCCTTTCTGATTTGATAGAGTAGCATTGTATTGTGTTGTAGTGTTCAATAATCTATCTTTTCTTTCCTTTATCGCATATTCTACTTCGTTGCTTTCTAGGTTGTCCGTGGAGGTGGAAAGACCGAAACAAGGGTCTGACTGAGGTAGACCCCTATACAGCCCCAACAATTTTCCCTCTTTATTGTGTGTAGGTGAATGTACGTGTGGAGCTAGCTTGTGAACTGACGCTTGTGTGAGATTATCTTTGTCACCTTAGCTCTCATTTATTTATTTTATCATCTTCGTCTTTACTTTCTATCTTTCCTTATTCTATTTTTCTTGTTAGCATCAACTAGCTAGGTTGTTAGTACATTTTTAGGCAGTTTTTATTGTGCTTCATGTTTTTTGGTTGTACGAATGCCAACACGCCAAAGAGACGCTAGCATGTCACGTTGTCGTCCCAAAACCACACTGTCGTCTTCAGACAAAGAGTTGTCTGAGGTGTAGTATCGACTCCAAAAACCAACTTGCTTAGCCTAAACCTAAATCTCAAGTTTCAAGAGTGACAAAAGTACTATTTGGTGCTCTTCATTATCGATCCTCTTCCTTTAGAGTGAGGTAAGTTAGGGCAGCCCTCCGCTCTCAGCTCCCCATGACCTGGAGCCTTGACGTGGTTGGTCTCCCTCTCTTACACTGACATTATCCACAATCTTCACAAAATCATGGATACTCACCACATAGGATATTCAAGATGATGATTTGCTTGCAACTAGTTCTTTAGCTCTTGCTATAAGTGAGACACCTATTAATTATTTAATAGTACTTCCTTTATAGGCTTGACCTCCCTCCCCTTATGATCAATTTTTAGAGACCAATGATATTTTCGAAGAACTTTAGAGAAATACTACTCTTTATCTATAGATATTAGTTGTATTATTTTCCTATTTTGTTTGTTCTTCCCCATGCTTGTTTGTATACGTTTGTTAATTTTACTTGGAAGACCCATGATATCCAAGTACATGGATACATGGGAAATAAAGCATTATAAATTCATCTCTTTGTATCATCATTCTACTATATGTTGTATATTGGATTTTATAGGGGACAATGTAAAGCATTGAGACATTTAGGTATGTTCCATGTTGAACACATGATAATTATGTAACTATTGGAGTGTTACATTCCCAAGAATATTTCAATTGCAATGCCTTAGTGTGTTAGTCATGTTTTGGAAAAAAAGTTGTGACTTGCTATTTTGTAATAAAGAAGGAAAAAACTTTGACTCTCTCTCTATAAAAAATATTCACACATGCACTCTTGTTTTGAATTTCTACAACTTTCTTGAAGAATTTATTAGGTTTTGAAATAAACAAAACTCTCTTGGTACCTTGCATGTCACTTTTTCATGGGGAAATTGAGTAAGATAGCATTGCTATAGTTCTTGAATCTACTTTGGAGGTCTTTTAATACTTCTAGGTGATCATACTCCATTTCGTTGTCTCCTTCTCATTGCATATGGATTTTGTATGCTAGAATTTAGATGCATCTGGTGTTAGAATAGTACATTTAATCTATTCTCTATATCGTTGGTATTGCATCTTACTTTTAATCAATTATCTTTAATATCTCTTATCAAAATTATCAAAATCAATCTTGTTATTCATGTGGATGTGAAAACACCAAAAGGGGGTTTGACTTAGGCAAACCCCTAAACAACCAACCCAATATTTTCTTCTTTTCCCTCTATGTGCAAGCTTCTCTAATTGGAAGAAAATAAATACCCTTGGAGATATCTCTTGATTTTTAGTGTTTTGTTTGGTTCTTATAGAATTGGGGTTTAATAGTTTTCTTTTCTATTATTTTTGTTATTTAGCACTCTTTTACATAATGATATTGTGATGTTTGCCTTGTGTGCACATATTACAAGATATTCTACTTTTATCTTTCAATCTATGTAATATGATAGTACACCACAAGGATGTCCCTACTATGTGCCCGTGTCCATGGCCGAGGCTTTCAAAAAGCTACAAAATCATCTTCAAGAACTATACATTATGTTTATATTGGAATTAAGTTTTATTTCTTCTTATAGAAATAGATAATTTCACCAATCTTTTATGACTGGATATTTGTACTAATATTGTAATAGTTAATTTTATTTCCACTTATAATCTTTGTTAAAGATTGATCAGATTGTATAATATATCATCTGATTCATCCTAATGTTACTATAAAATCTTGGCTCTCAAGGAAATTTCCTTCCTTTGCTAGAATCAATTTTCTACAATACATGCCTATATCCCAAGGTTGGCCTCCAAAAGAATCATCCAACTCATATGGGACCCACCAACAACATGTAAGATTCCCCACTACTCAATTCTCATTCGAAGTTGAGAGATTTGAAAAAAAGTAGTTTTGTAACAACTGAATACATATAACAACTAATGCCAAGATTCTTGAAAAATATTAATTACAAAATTATTTTTAATTACACTCCAGGTGTCAGAAGACACTTTCCAAGAGTGTTGGAACTACATAAAATATACATAAGATTGCAAGGCAAATGACACCTCAACCTAATAGGGACACCATGATATTCCCATTCTATATTATGCTTTATTTCCTTGTCACACTTCTCTAGAGATATATTTTTACATTGGGGTATCATACATTCCATACCATGTTATGCTCATGTGCTCGATCATGTTCCTAAAGCTATCTTACCATTTTGGAGGCATCACACCTTCCCTATCCTATCGATTGCTCAAAAAATTTAGCATGTGCCTAGAGTTATCCTATCAATAAGGATATCATGTCTTACCTATACCATTGTGTGCTTGCATTTTTTACCATGTGCCTAGATCCAAATTAGGAGCATATGCCTTTCCTCACACTATATGTGCTTACTTGATTCTTATCTCACCTTTTAGGACTACCTTAATTTTCTCATTTTCATATACCGAGTACAAATTTATTATTAAATATATTGAATTTCAATGTCCTATAAAGTATAATATTATATTTTTTAAAAGCTTTTGGATTTGATTGAGCAAACTTTTTTTAATCAAAACTCTAAATTTTTTCAAAAAACCAAATTTATGATTCTTGATGATTATATCTACCCCATATGCTTTTTATGTTTATAATTTGATATGTCTTACTTGCTTTCTACATGATGTATTTATGACACTTATTAATTGCATTACATGGTTTTTGTGCTTACATGCTTACTTATATTTATATTTTATTTTCATATAGTGTTTCCCCTCTCCTCTAGTTCCTTGCATTTGATGGATGCAACCAATTGAAGGGAACTGTATTGTCATTAATGCTCCTATGTTGAAATTTTAGGTAGTGAATTATGCTACATACAGATTCATTGCCATCCTTAGACAAATCTTGACCAAATTACAAGGTCATGATCAAAAGGCCATATTATCTTATTATTGTCACATTAGATATAGTATTAACATACAAATTTCCATGTAGGCAAAATTTGCTAACTCTACACTCTCTCTATTTTTCATAGATAGTTAAATCAATTTACAATTGTGCTTATTTTTAATTGCATGGAAAAAGCTACTTATTGCATATCTTTTCTCTTTTTTGTATGTTCTTATGGAAGATGGATTTTGATACACTTTGCAAAAGATAATTTGATCATATTGCCCTTTTCTACTAGTCATTGGGATCCAACATGGTATTTGAAGACATTCATTTGTACATTTAAACACATCCAAGATTCATCCTACATCATCCAAACATCACTTGCAAATCCTAAGCATTACACGAATAATAATTCTAAGAACATTTTATTTTGGAGGACTAAAAGGAACCATTATTTTCATCAAAGTTATCTAGGACACCTACTTGCTTAAGTGTATTGTATTTGATATTCTTCTATGATTGTAATGCTCTAGTCAAGGGGGTCAACCAAGGAGAGCATGACCCTTGGAATCTAATGTTTTTCCTATGTATTTTTTAAGACCATTAGCCCTTACACAACAACACACAGTTCATAGTGGTGCAATTAAGGTCATAAATGTACGTAGTTTTCTAGATCAATTCTTTGAATTTTGAGACAAACCCATGTATCAAAATCAATCTTGTTATTCATGTGGATGTGAAAACACCAAAAAGGGGTTTGACTTAGGCAAACCCATAAACAACCAACCCAATATTTTAGTCTTTGCCCTCTATGTGCAAGCTTCTCTAATCGGAAGAAAATAAATACCCCTGGAGATATCTCTTGATTTTTAGTGTTTTGTTTGGTTCTTATAGAATTGGGGTTTAATAGTTTTCTTTTCTATTATTTTTGTTATTTAGCACTCTTTTACATAATGATATTGTGATGTTTGCCTTGTGTGCACATATTACGAGATATTCTACTTTTATCTTTCAATCTATGTAATATGATAGTACACCACAAGGATGTCCCTACTATGTGCCCGTGTCCATGGCCGAGGCTTTCAAAAAGCTACAAAATCATCTTCAAGAACTATACATTATGTTTATATTGGAATTAAGTTTTATTTCTTCTTATAGAAATAGATAATTTCACCAGTCTTTTATGACTGGATATTTGTACTAAAATTGTAATAGTTAATTTTATTTCCACTTATAATCTTTGTTAAAGATTGATCAGATTGTATAATATATCATCTTATTCATCCTTATGTTACTATAAAATCTCGGCTCTCAAGGAAATTTCCTTCCTTCGCTAGAATCAATTTTCTACAATACATGCCTATATCCCAAGGTTGGCCTCCAAAATAATCATCCAACTCATATGAGATTCACCAACAACATGTAAGATTCCCCACTAATCAATTCTCATTCCAAGTTGAGAGATTTAAAAAAAAGTAGTTTTGTAACAATTGAATACATATAACAGCTAATGCCAAGATTCTTGAAGAATATTAATTACAAATTATTTTTAATTACACCCTAGGTGTCCAAAGACACTTTCCAAGAGTGTTGGAGATACATAAAATATACATAATATTGCAAGGCAAATGATACCTCAACCTAATAGGGACACCATGATATTCCCATTCTATATTATGCTTTATTTCCTTGTCACACTTCTCTAGAGATATCTTTTTATATTGGGGTATCATACCTTCCATACCATGTTATGCTCATATGCTCAATCATGTTCCTAAAGCTATCTTACCATTTTGGAGGCATCACACCTTCCCTATCCTATTAATCGCTCAAACATTTTATCATGTGCCTAGAGTTATCCTATCAATAAGGATATCATGCCTTACCTATACCATTGTGTGCTTGCATTTTTTACTATGTGCCTAGAGCCAAATTAGGAGCATATGCCTTTCCTCACACTATATGTGCTTACCTAATTCTTATCTCACCTTTTAGGACTACCTTAATTTTCTCATTTTCATATACCGAGTACAAATTTATTATTAAATATATTGAATTTCAATGTCGTATAAAGTATAATATTAGTTTTTTTGAAAGATTTTGGATTTGATTGAGCAAACCGTTTTTAATCAAAACTCTAATTTTTTTCAAAAAACCAAATTTATGATTCTTGATGATTATATCTACCCCATATGCTTTTTATGTTTATAATTTGATATGTCTTACTTGCTTGCCACATGATGCATTTATGACACTTATTAATTGCATTACATGGTTTTTGTGCTTACATGCTTACTTATATTTAAATTTTATTTTCATAAAGTGTTTCCCCTCTCCTCTAGTTCCTTGCATTTGATGGATGCAACCAATTGAAGGGAAATGTATTGTCATTAATGATCCTATGTTGAGATTTTAGGTAGTGAATTATGCTACATACATAGTCATTACCATCCTTAGACAAATCTTGACCAAATTACAAGGTCATGATCAAAAGGCCATACTACCTTATTATTGTCACATTAGATATAGTATTAGCATACAAATTTCCATGTAGGCAAAATTTGCTAACTCTAAACTCTCTCTATTTTTCATAGATAGTTAAATCAATTTACAATTGTGCTTATTTTTAATTGCATGGAAAAATCTACTTATTGCATATCTTTTCTCTTTTTTGTATGTTCTTATGGAAGATGGATTTTGATACACTTTGCAAAAGATAATTTGATCATATTGCCCTTTTCTACTAGTCATTGGGATCCAACATGGTATTTGAAGACATTCATTTGTACATTTAAACACATCCAAGATTCATCCTACATCATCCAAACATCACTTGCAAATCCTAAGCATTACACGAATAATAATTCTAAGAACATTTTATTTTGGAGGACTAAAAGGAACCATTATTTTCATCAAAGTTATCTAGGACACCTACTTGCTTAAGTGTATTGTATTTGATATTCTTCTATGATTGTAATTCTCTAGTCAAGGGGATCAACCAAGGAGAGCATGACCCTTGCAATCTAATGTTTTTCCTATGTAGTTTTTAAGAGCATTAGCCCTTACACATCAACACACAGTTCATAGTGGTGCAATTAAGGTCATAAATGTACGTAGTTTTCTAGATCAATTCTTTGAATTTTGAGACAAACCCATGTATCAAAATTAATCTTGTTATTCATGTGGATGTGAAAACACCAAAAGGGGGTTTGACTTAGGCAAACCCCTAAACAACCAACCCAATATTTTCTTCTTTGCCCTCTATGTGCAAGCTTCTCTAATCGGAAGAAAATAAATACCCCTGGAGATATCTCTTGATTTTTAGTGTTTTGTTTGGTTCTTATAGAATTGGGGTTTAATAGTTTTCTTTTCTATTATTTTTGTTATTTAGCACTCTTTTACATAATGATATTGTGATGTTTTCCTTGTGTGCACATATTACGAGATATTCTACTTTTATCTTTCAATCTATGTAATATGATAGTACACCACAAGGATGTCCCTACTATGTGCTTGTGTCCATGGCCGAGGCTTTCAAAAAGCTACAAAATCATCTTCAAGAACTATACATTATGTTTATATTGGAATTAAGTTTTATTTATTCTTATAGAAATAGATAATTTCACCAGTCTTTTATGACTGGATATTTGTACTAAAATTGTAATAGTTAATTTTATTTCCACTTATAATCTTTGTTAAAGATTGATTAGATTGTATAATATATCATCTTATTCATCCTTATGTTACTATAAAAAAATGGCTCTCAAGGAAATATTTGTCCTTTGCTAGAATCATTTTTCTACAATACATGCCTATATCCCAAGGTTGGCCTCCAAAATAATCATCCAACTCATATGAGATTCACCAACAACATGTAAGATTCCCCACTACTCAATTCTCATTCCAAGTTGAGAGATTTAAAAAAAAAGTAGTTTTGTAACAACTGAATACATATAACAACTAATGCCAAGATTCTTGAAGAATATTAATTACAAATTATTTTTTAATTACACCCTAGGTGTCCAAAGACACTTTCCAAGAGTGTTGGAGATACATAAAATATACATAAGATTGCAAGGCAAATGACACCTCAACCTAATAGGGACACCATGATATTCCCATTCTATATTATGCTTTATTTCCTTGTCACACTTCTCTAGAGATATCTTTTTATATTGGGGTATCATACCTTCCATACCATGTTATGCTCATGTGCTCGATCATGTTCCTAAAGCTATCTTACCATTTTGGAGGCATCACACCTTCCCTATCCTATCGCGCTCAAACATTTTATCATGTGCCTAGAGTTATCCTATCAATAAGGATATCATGCTTTACCTATACCATTGTGTGTTTGCATTTTTTACCATGTGCCTAGAGCCAAATTAGGAGCATATGCCTTTCCTCACACTATATGTGCTTACCTAATTCTTATCTCACCTTTTAGGACTACCTTACTTTTCTCATTTTCATATACCGAGTACAAATTTATTATTAAATATATTGAATTTCAATGTCCTATAAAGTACAATATTAGATTTTTTGAAAGCTTTTGGATTTGATTGAGCAAACCTTTTTTAATCAAAACTCTAAAAAATTTCAAAAAACCAAATTTATGATTCTTGATGATTATATCTACCCCATATGCTTTTTATGTTTATAATTTGATATGTCTTACTTGCTTGCCACATGATGTATTTATGACACTTAATAATTGCATTACATGGTTTTTGTGCTTACATGCTTACTTATATTTACATTTTATTTTCATATAGTGTTTCCCCTCTCCTCTAATTCCTTGCATTTGATGGATGCAACCAATTGAAGGGAACTGTATTTGATATTCTTCTATGATTGTAATGCTCTAGTCAAGGGGGTCAACCAAGGAGAGCATGATCCTTGCAATCTAATGTTTTTCCTATGTATTTTTTAAGACCATTAGCCCTTACACATCAACACACAATTTATAGTGGTGCAATTAAGGTCATAAATGTACGTAGTTTGCTAGATCAATTCTTTGAATTTTGAGACAAACCCATGTATCAAAACAATTATGTAGAGTGAGTCAATCATGCACAACATATATTCAATGTATACATACTATAACCGTTACTATTTCCAAACAATGAACCAACTTAAAACATTTATTTAAAAAAAAACAAAACATAACATTGAATATTATTCTATATTATAATTTCAAAAATTAAATACCTAATCATCCTTATTTAATTTTTTTAAAATCGATTATTTAATCAACCCAGATTTATATATTATTTTCCTAAGATACCAAAATTGTTATCATCCACACGAGATAGTTTTATTGTTTTTGTTGGAACCCTATTCATTCCTTCATCGCCCAAGCTTATTATATTATGTTTTATAAAAATATTCTCCTTTTTTTTGAAAAATTAGGCGGTAACGGTTAAGCAAAGAAACTGATTTTTTTTAGCCACATCCACTTGTATATCTTATCATTTAAAACGACAGCGAGGAGGACAATTTTTAAATCAAACGGACTTCGAAAACTCGTACTAAGAAGTGAAACTCCACGAATTCAAACCTATGTTTATGCCGCCACAAACACAACGGAACGTGTTTTTATATTTCTTTTCCCGTTCCGTGAAATCGACAGCAAATCTTTGAGACGCAACTCCAAAAAATTTAATAATAATAAAAAAAATTGCGCCAGACAAGACAAAAGACATGGCGGCGATTCAGGGCGACCCTCCTGTTCTGATTTTTTAAATATTTTATTGCTATGTTTCATTTCTATCGTGAGGGGGAAATAAACATAACCATTTCTACACATGGGAGAGATAATATTTTTTACTCAAAAAAATCTGTTTAAATTGTGTGTTTTTAGGACTAATAATTTTATTTGATGCTGGATAGTGGAGTAGAATATAATTTAAATATATTTTTTTGATAATTTATATTATATTTAAAATATTGTTGATCATTTATGCGTCGTGTTGTCATTGTAGAGTACATCTATCAACACAATAATTATTTTAATAAGACATTTAGAGTGGTTTGAGTGTTGTAGATGTAGTCTATTTTTAAGTGTATGGTTTGAGTTCGACTCTCACTTAACATATTATAAAATAATTTGAGTGATATAATATTATTTCTAAGTGTGTGATTAATCACCTACTTTAACATGCAAGAGAACGATATCTTTAAATAAACAACTAAAAGATTAATAGAAACTGACTCTTTTTACCAAATTGTTCATTTACCTTCAAATTACTGATCTTAGTCATTGGTTGTCAATTTCCTCTTAACCAAAAAATTAAAAAATAAATAAAAATATATTGGCAAATGCAAGTATCTTTGTTAACAATTTAAAACACCCTTCCTCTTTATATGGTCTCAAATCAACCAACCTTAGACGTGCTCTTCAATTATTGTCATATCTTACCTAACATTTTGTTTTGTTTTTTTTAAAGCATATCTTGTAAGAAGATGTTTGGAACTTAGGAAAGCTTCTATTTTGAGAAGCATGGAAGAGCACGTTGCTTTAGCCTTTTACTTTAATATTTTACATTTTATTTTTATTTTTTAATCATATTTGTGACACGTTTAGTATTACTTTTAAGATATTAAAGATTACAATATAGAGATGAAGTGTTACTTCCATTTTAAAAAAAACAAATTGGTTGTGTTAAGCATATGGTTGTAGTATATAATGATTATATTTCATTTGGTGTATGCATAATTTGGTTTTGCATTCAAAATATTAATTAAGTTTGATTCAAATCAATCTCAATTTTTAGACTAGTATTTTTATATTCAATTTAGATCATAATGTTTGAATCAATTTTAAATTATGATAATCTTAAATTTCTTTATCTAAATATAAAATTCATTATAGTATTATCTGTATTTATCTTTACATGTTATTGTGTGGATTGAGAATTCAAGAATTTTATAATGATATATCATCACAAATCGTTTTGTTATGCATCAAAAAAGACAATTGGATGTCCATTTCATTTAGATGTTCATGTTCTTAGACTCCTTATTGACCTTCCTTTGAGTGTTTTTGTGCCTTCAAGTTTTCTAACCCAACTTTTGTGTCTTTATAGTGAAATCATTGCTTACCACAAGTAGCAATTGTGTTTTCAACACAATAGTTTAGCAACCACCTATGTACTACAAGCAATGGTTTCATTCGATGTGGGTTGAAAAATAAATTTTGAACCATCACAATCCCCTTTTCAAAATTTACCAATTTCTAATGTATTTTCCCAACCTTGCTAACCATAGTAACACCTCCATCTTAGCCTCCTACCTTTCATATACATGTTTTTTAATTTTTAGGAGTCCTCACTCATTTTCATAATAGAACTCTTACCATTTTTGACTCCTTATCCTTTACAAATTCATATAGGCCTTTGTTTAGCCTCTCTTTTTCCTAAAACCACCCCTACTAAAACTTAGGAGTGGTGTGGATGCCCATTTGCACATGAAAGCTCAAAATTCAATGATTCTACTAATGACATTATTATTTTTCTCTTCATCAACTTATCTAGTCTTAAAATCTTGTGTTTTAAGTTTTTTAAAATGTATTTTCATTGTTTGATTATTGTCTAATGTGTTGTTCAACATCCTAATTAATTTTCTAATGTTTTAGTGGTGTTTAGTTTAGTTTTCTTGTTTTTTGCTTTATATTAGTTTAGAATTTGTTTGACTTTGTTTATTTATATTCTTCCATGTTCTAATTTGGCCTTTTTTTCTTTGTGTGTGTGATTCTATAAGTATTTTGTGGAATTTATTCTTTGTTGTACATCTATGCCTCTCAACTCTAGGCTTTCCTTGCATAAGAAGACCTTGCACATCTTTTTTTGGGCTGGATTTTTATCATTTCCAAGTTATCTAAACAATCTTACGCTAGTTATTCAACTATAATAGCCATTTAGAGCTTTGCAAAACTTGAATTGACCTTATTGATTACTAGAAAATCTCCTAGCACCATTGGTATCATAGTTCTAGGGCCTAGTTTCAATGAATTTTGACCTCATAAGGTCCTACAAATATCACAATTTTATTGTATTGTTTTACAAAAAACCACCTTATGGTTAACCATTTTGACAACTCATACATTTCCATAGCTTGTTTTCCACTTTTATTTCACAACTCAATTTTAAAATATGCTCTTTCTTGATTATCTCTAGCTTGCCTTGAGTGCTCTGTAGTGTTGCTTATGTTGTAGTGTTGTTTATGCTAGTAGATTGTTTTAAACATGTGTTATGATAATTTCACTAGGTGGAAAAATTTGTAAATCTTGCTTTGACTTAATTCATATCATATCAACTTTAGTACTTACTCTTGTTGCCTACAAAAACTTATATTATAGTTTGTGCATCATATAGCTTGCATGCTAGGCATATTAAAAATTTCATAATTTTATATTATTACTTGTTAACTATATTTTTCACTTTTTTATTTGTGAGCTTATTTTCTTGTCTTATTGAAAGCATGAGAATCAGTGAACTTGTATTAGTGAAAAAATACAAGGAAGGTCATTCAGAAAAATATTTACATTTCTAGTTGTGTTCATCATATCAAGAGGAAAAATACATTCTTATACATAATTTCCTTTTGTATTTGGTAGCACAATGTTTGGAATTAAAATAACTACAAAATTTGAAACTAATAAAAATATAAAAACTATTAAAACATAGAATAACCTTATCGTACATCTCTTACACTTTGACATGCCTTGGGAATAAACCAAAAATAACTTAGGACTTGTAAGAAGAATTTATTCTCGCTCTTATCACTCCCATCCTTTGTTTTGAGAAACTTGGTGTGCTTAGGGAATAGTTACATCCCTCATCAACTCTAAAATTTCACCCACAAATTAGGAAAAGGTATAGGCACCCCAACCTATGCCTCTTATTGAACTCTTGCTACCTCCTATTTGAGTGCCACAAGATCACTCTAACCATCTGGTTACTCAACCTTTATGACCTCTATTGCATATTATTTTTCCTTGACCTCAACTAGAGCCTCTCCAAGATATTCAAAGGGCCAATTTGATTAATGAGCATCATCGACCCCCCTTAACCTTAGCATCTATGAGTGGATTTTGATCGAGGTTTCTTGAATTGATTTATTTAATTTCATATTATGGTGTTGATGTATTGCCCCTAGAAAACTAATCTTACAACCATATTGAATTTTTTGTTACCAAGCAAACCATTTGACCATGTAGTGTCTTATTTGAGATCTCTTTTAGGGATTCTCTCTTTTGAAACTCTAGGTTCTTGGTATGGATTTATCTTTGAATTTCATATCAATTCTCTAAAACTTAATTTGGCTTGACCCCAAGAAGTCATGCATTGCAAATTTTCTACATTAATTTTTGTACACAAATATTTTATGAACTCAACATGTTCTTTATTTTTTAGTTGTCATTGTCCCTTTTCTTCCTATTTCATTCTCTTCACCTTCTTCTCTCTTGAATTTTATTTTATGATCCTTTGCACCCTCTTTAACATGGTTGGTGTAGAGGGATCCAATTCTTTCAAGTTGATTATTGCAAATGATTAAGATTATTATAATGCCTATGATCAAAACCATGACCCCCCTTTAGTGTACACTAGTAAATATAGATACCCAAACATTCTAACAAGAAAAATCATTTATTTTCTACAAAAGAAAGACAAATAGAACATAAAAATAATTGATTTGAGAAATGAAAGAGAAAGAATTTATAATATACAAATACAATAAAGGATCATATCCTAATCAAGGGGTCCCCTCCATGGTAATGAAAAATCCCAAAATTCTTAAATTGGGTCCTCTAAAGTTGATATCCAACAAGGGCATAAATAATGAATAATAGATAATAAAAAAATTAGATAAAAATTGAGAGTTATTTTTTAGGGACCTCACATACACCTATAAGTATAGATAGAACATTCATAGTCACTATGAATTTGAGAACTTCTCTGTCATAGATTACAAGTTGGTTCTCTTAAGATACCTTACTGGAACCTTGTAGCCTAGAGGAATCAACACACCTAAAGAATTAAATGGGGCCTCCCATATAATTTACCCACCCACCTTAATGTTTTGGTATAGTTAGTTCTATCAAACAAGCAGTAGAATAGAAAATATGCTTATTAGCACCTTTAAATTGCTCTAAAATGACACATTTTATATGAATACATTAGATCATGCCACAATTATATGGTGTTGAGTTGAAAAATTTGAGAGATGTTATTTTGGAGGGACCCCACATCCACCTATAGGTCTAGAGGAATATTTGTAGGCCCCATGAACTTTAGGAAATCCATCATATATTGATAGGCTTTTCTCTCTTAGGGCTCTTAAGAGACCTTGTCAAAACCTTGTAGCATAGAGGTATCAACACACCTAGGGAATGAAATGGGTCCTCCTCTATTATTCACCCACCCACCTTGACATTTTGGCCTAGTTTGTTTCTCCCCATGAGGCATAGAATGGAAAATATTTCTCTTGACACCTTTACACTACTCTAAAATGATGTATTTTATAAGAATGCATTTGATGTTGCCATAGACAAATGGTTTTGAGTTGAAAAACAACAAAATATGTTATTTTGGAGGGATCCTACGTCTAATTTAATGCCTATATGGAACATTCATAGCCACATCAACTCTGAGAACTAATTTGTCATTGATTGTTATTTTTTCTCCTGGGGCTCTTAAGAGACTTTACTAGAACCTTGTGTCTTAAAGGAATTGACACACCTAAGGAATGAAAAGGGGCCTCCCCTAGAATTCACCTACCCACCCCAACATGTTAGTTTATCTTATTCGTCGGGCCATAAGACATACAATGGAAATTATGTCTCTTCCCACCTTTGCAGCGCTCTCAAATGACCAATTTTACAAGAATGCATTCAATCTTGCCATGGTCAAAGGGTGTCAATTTGATAAAAAAATATGAGGGGTTATTTTTGAGGGATCCCACATCCATGTGTACATCTACATGGAACATTCATAGGCCCCATGAACTCTAAGAGTTGCTCCATTATAGGTTATAAGTTGTTTGTGATTATGGCTATGAAGAGACCTTACAAGAACCTTATAGCCCAAAGAGATCATCACACATGAAGAATTAAATGAGGATACACATAATCAAATTTAACCTCTTGATATTTTTACATATTCAACTCAATTGAATGAGGTATACAACAAAAATTATGGATCTTAGCACCTTTACACTACTCTCAAACGATGCATTTTGTAAGAATACATGTAATCTTTGCCATAGAGAAATAGATTTGAGTTGAAAATTTTGAGAAAGGTTATTTTAGAGGGACACCACATCCTTCTATAGGTCTAGAAAGAATATTTTTAGGCCTCACACACTCTAAGAACTTCTTTGTCATAGATTGGAAATTTTTAACTCTTAGGGATCTTAAGGGACCTTATTATAACCTTGTCTCCTTGAGAGGTTGAATGACAGGACTCCCCTATCATTCAACCAACCATCCCAATGTGCTCGCATGGTTTGTTTTGAGGTATAGAAAAAAAAGTATGGCTCTTGACACCTTTACACTACTCTTAAATGATGCATAAGAATGCATTCAATCTTTCCAAGGTTAAATGGCGTTGATTTGAAAAAAAAAAGATTTTACTTTGGAGGGACCCAAAATCCACTTATAGTTCTAGAAAAAAATTGTATGCCTCACAAACTCCGAGAAATGCTCCAGCATAGATTGACATTTTTTTACTCTCAAGGCTCTTAAGAGCCCTTTCCAAACCTTTTACCTTGGAGGGTCAACACACATAGGAAAAATTGGGGCCTCCCTGGCATTCAAATATGCAACCTAATGTATTGGAATAGTTGGTTTAGGTAGACAATGGGTAGAATTAAAACTATGCCTATTGTCACATTTGCATTGGATTCAAAATATACATTTTACAAGAATGCATTCAATCTTGCCAAAATCAAATAGTGTCAAGTTGATGAAAAATTAGATATTATTTTAAGGGATCTCACATCCACCTATAGGTCTAGATGAAACATTTGTATGCCACATGAATTTTGAGAATCTCCCCATAATAAATTCATAATTTTTTTTCTCTCTGGGCCCTTCAGAGACCTTGCTAAAATCTTATAGTCTAGAGGGATTATAAAACTTGGGGAAAAAATGGGGCCTACCCTAGAATTCACCCACCTGCCTTAACACATTGTTGGTGTGTTCAATTTAGGCCTAGAATACATAGAATGGAAATTTTTCTTATTGGCACCTTTACACTACCCTCAAATGATCTATTTTGTAAGAATGCATTCAATCTTGTTGTGGTCAAATAGTGTCAAGCTAAAAAAACTAAGAGAAGGTATTTTGTGTGGACACTACATCCACTTGTAGGTCTAGATGAAACATTAATAGGCCCCATCAACTCTAAGAACTTATTTATCATAGATTGGTATTTTTTGTTCTTAATGGTCTTAAGAGACCTTTGTTAGCATCACCTAGATGCAATGAGTGCTAAGTGGGCTATTCATTATCACGAGAGATGGGTTCTTGTGAACCACTATTCATGAAACATGGGTCAATGAGTTTGAATTAAAAAACTACATAGTTGAATCCTGGTAGTAATATCATAATTTGACACACCGTGGAAAATACCTCCTAGTTATCCATTGCTAATTTTGTACATTTAGATGAGTGTTCAAGAGTGCAAAGTCAAGTGGCATTTTTAACCCCACAACGAAAGTAATTATTCATCTCTATTTTATCATTTCAATTTTATTTCTAATATTTTTATGTTGCACATGACACCTTTCCTCATTTTTATAAGTCTACATACAAGACCTCAATCTTACGGTAAGAAAAAATAATTATACCAACAAATATATGCCAAAAATTAGTAATGGAACTATTGTCACTTGGAATTGCACCCAGTTGAACAAGGAGTTCAACATTCCAGTTAAACAATGGAACTAACCTCAAGGTGTGAGGCCTTGTGAATGAGGTTAGATCTCCAAAGAAGGTCAACTTCCTTTCAAAACCAGGTGCAACGAAGGCTGGTCCAACCCAACGCTGTAAAGCTCTACACTAACCCTAAACTATGAATTTTAGGAGAAAAGGGGAGAAGGAGAAATGCTAAAGATCGGGGAAAAGTCGATGCACCAAGTTTTAGAGTGTTTCTTCCTACTTTTGTTGCATAGGGTATCAAAAAAATATCTTGAGAAACTCACATAGTTCTCTACTTTATCAGATTTATAGGGAAAACATGAAGGCTAAGAGTCAAAAAGATCGAAAGGGGTAGAGGTTACCCATAATCAACACTTTTCCGATGAACCATCATAATAATGCACTCTACGGAGATGATAAAAATAGTGCATTCATAGAGGTATCAAACAATACACAGGATACAAGCATAGAGAAGAGGTAAAATGAATGTTTTTTATTGACACAAAGGCATGAAAGCCAATTTTATATTCAGAAAATGCTAGAGTAGCATAATCTTGTTAGAGAAAATCCCTAAGAACCCCTAAAAAGGATACAAGTGTTGCCTTTATAGTTCACGCATAACTTAATTGACTCCAACCCAAACCCTAACCCTTACTAGGGTTAACAAACAACAAAAATCCATCCAGACTAGGGTTGAGGTGACCAAATCATGGAAAATGTGTTGAAGGACGAACCCTAGATGTGCGAAGACCTGCACACCATACCTTTGCAATAAATTGTTGTCCAAAAATCCCTCCAAAATGCCCCCGTGAAATCAACGATCTAATTATGGGGCAAGAAAGGAAGGACAATAATCACCAATAAATGAGCATATGTGCCCATGAGATTAACCACAACAATCAGGAAGTGCAAACAATGATGTCCTCGAGCCTCAAAAGTTGAATAGGCAGGTGCGAAAGTCGCTCAACCATTAATGGCGTTATCCCAAAAACACGTGAAGTCATGAAAGGTCGAGGCATCGGGCCTGAAAGGAACCTCTATCTGATCAAGAAATAATGGTCTAGAACCTTGAAAAACTGTATTTGTTGGAGGTCGAGCGTCAGGACTACCTCGTATCGTTTGCTAAAGAGCAGAAGACTAACTATATTGAAGCATTAAAAGAGATGCTTGTCGTTTGTCAATATAATTTAGAGATAACTAACTATATATTTAGAGATAATAATCATATCATTAAAGTTAATCATATGATAAGTGTCGAATTTAGATACATGATCAATCACATATTTAGAAGCAAAATACGGAATTCAAGTAAATTAAACATTCTGTCAAGATAATTATTTAATATTATAGAAATGAGAAAATTTGTAATTATAAATTATTAATTTGTAAGTGTTTTTCTAGATTGGAGTTATGAATCAAAAAGGTTACAAATTGGGGTCAAGTCTTCGAGTCTATTGGATCAACGAAGGCATAATGTCTGTGATCACAATAACCCAACAAAGACTTGAACCCTCGTGACCACAACAACAATGCCAACACTTAACCATCGCACTTTGAAATGAATCCTAATTATAATTTATTCAATTTTAATATCAACATTTTATATTATATTTCACAATCCATCACCAAAATTTAAAAAAATATTAAAACCAGAAATTTGTTCCATGAGTTTTCTAACATTGTCTCTTGAATGATAGAAATGTTCTATGTTTATTTGAAATATAGCAAATACAATATTCCAAAAATTAGAACGTGGGCTCGCCCACATGTCCTTGTCATGCCTAGTGCAAATTTTATTATTAATAAATTGTTAGGGTTGCGTATCCAAGATTTGATGTCGACTTCACGGAACGGGAAAAAAACAAATTAAGAACACGTTCCGTTGTGTTTGTGGCGGAACAAATTAGGTTTGAATTTGTCGACTTTCGGTTCTTTTCGCTAGCTGTACGAGTTTTCAATTCCCTTACCGAATCCTCCTCACTGTCGTTTTAAATGAAAACATAACAAATGGATTTGCCGTTATTTAAAAGCTTACGCCAAATTTTTCAAAAAAAGTTAAAAATATTTTTATAAAATATAAAATAAAAAGTAGTTTGGGCGATGAAGGGGGTAGGGTTCCAACAACGAGAGTAAGCGCATATGCCCCTAATGATAGGACAGCTTTGGGCACATGATATAAACATGCAAGAAACCAATAGGATAAGGTAGGTGTGATGATCGAGCATGTGAGCATAAGGGGTATGGAAGGTATGATTAAAGGAAGGTTCTAGAAGTGTGATAAGGAAATGAAAGAACAATATAGAATGGTGAAGTCATTTTGTCCTCCAATCTATAAAGATGGTTCTAGAAGCATGATGAGAAGTGGAAGCATGATGTAAGGGGGAAAGAATGATGCTCCAAAATCTAGTGAGATAGTTTTAAAAGTGTGATGTGGCAAATAAAAATACGAGAATATGGTATTATGGTGTCACTAATGATCATAGTATCAAATCGAGCATGGGATAATGGCATAATAAGAATTGTAGGTATCAAGATATTGTAGACAAGTGCTCGAAGCATGGTAAAAGTCATGAACATGTGACGAGCATAGAGTTGTGAGTGGATAAGCATGAGAAGTATAAGAGAACAAAGTTCATGGTAAACATAAACAAGTATAAGGATGTATACATGGAAATTATGAGGAGAAAAATATCATGGTAAGAGTAGGCATAAAAGTAGGAAATGATCAACCAAAGTGGTAAACATGAACAAAAAAAGAGTAAAGCATGTAAGGACATATCAATAGATAAGGAATTTGTGAACAACCATAAGGTAAAATGTGTCAAGTAAGAACAAAGGAAAATGCCCCCCAAGTGGAGGATGATAAACATAAAATAAGATGTGTAAAAAATTACAACAAACAAGGTATAATTTAAAAGGAAAAATTACAAGGTAATGAGCAAAAGACAATGTGTCAACTAGAAATATAGGCATTTACACATATAGTCTATAAAGATGCCCATGAATGATCAAAAAATATAGGAGGATCATCATCATCTTCCAAAAGTTCATGATTGTCCCAACATATGTCTTCATACTTTTCTTCATCGATTCTTACATTTTGTTCCCATCGCTTACCTTTACAATTACATGTGTTTATTCTTGACAATCCTTTGTACTTTTTTCACACACGTTACCAATTGATGATACATTAGGAATTTATTTATTAACCCAAATTCTTGCTTCTTTGATCTTGGGGTTATAGAGGAATATTTGGTGAGTATTCGTTTCCTTTCTTTTGCTATGATTATAAATCTTGTATTTTCTATATCTATACGATTAAGTCCTTAGGTTTTTAAAAGAGTGTAAAAAAAAGGAGAAGGTGTTTTAAATTAATGCTATTTGAATTGAACCTGTTCCAAAAAGGTCAAGACATTTCAAATTTTATGTTAACACACACTAAGTAAGGGAAAACTTATGAAATGAATTCAATATTAAACCTTAGACATATAATATCCTTACAAATTAATACGATCGTTTGTTTTAGCTTGCTCTAGTCCTCTTACAAAATGTTCGTTATTGGGTTAGCCATATACTTTAACTTAGTGCACCACAACACTTTGCTTAAGCATTTATATAGTCTTTTGTTCATGAAATTTTGATTTTTGTATCACTTTAGTAGTTGCTTTTATTTATTTTCTTGGTTCATAAATGATTTATTTTCTCTCTAGAAAACATGTTTGTATCAACAATTTTTTCCTTTGTCATTTTTGGAGGCTTTTCTTCACTAGCCCACCTATTTTTTATCATTTATATTTATTGTTCAAAAAAATTGATTTGATATTTATATCATTGAGATTTCTTTCACTTTTACATGGAGATTCCTTTGGAGTGGGAACATAGGTGTCCAAAGTCAAATGACTCAACTCTACAATAGTTTGGTATTGCTCTCTACTAATCGTGATAACTCTACTTTCGTGAATGAATTTTACACATTAATATAAAGCAATGGTACAAATCCTAAATATTCCAACCAAGATCTACTAAGTTAAATAACAAATATATTGGAAGTATTTATAATATGACATAGAATAAGCATTTCCTTAGATCCAAGTATAAGTTTTAGAATGTGACAAACAAAAGCACGAATGACTATCCCATTAGTAATCTTAATGATACTCCTAAATGTGCATAGGATGGTGGTTCCAAATGATTACCTACCAAAAATTATTCCATACATATGTTATATTGATTGGCGAGTTCTATGTGTATATTATCAATGATTAGATTCTTTATCTTCCCGACAATATACAATAAATTTTAATGACTATTTTTTGGAATCTCTTCATCAAAAAATAACAATGGAGGAGGATGAGGAAAAGAAGAAGTCATAAGAGGTAGCCTTATTTTCTATTGCACCCACAAAATCATGTAAATGTAATATGTTCGAGATTAATAATGACAATCATTTTTAACAATGTTATCTACATTACATCCTCCATAATAATTATATGTGTTTCTCTATATTTAGCCCCAATTTTGAATACAATTGTTTAATCCAAATGACTTCATTAAAGAATGAATAGTTTACATGTACATTAATTTTATAGTGGACAAACAAACCACAACATGTCACTTGTCCATCCATCTAATAGCACCACTAAAAATAGTGAAAAAAAAATCCACTAGATCTCCTACTATCAACATCCCTTTCCCAATCTAAATCCACAAATCCATGAGTAGTAACTAAATGTTGGTTCCCTATACAATAACTATGATAACAAATGGAGTACTTAGAGGTACCTCACAAATATATGAAGACCTCTTCACCACATCCTGATATACTTATCAATGATTAGTCATGGCTAAGGACTTCTACTACTTAGGCAATGTTTGGAGTTATATAGACCATAGTATACATTAAAATCACAAAGAGACTAGCATAAGGTATTATAGCCATATCCACCATCTCATCAAGAGAAGTTGAACATTGCTCAACAGATAACTTAATCCCCACTAAATTAGGAACACACAAAGGTTTGAAAGCTAACATGTTGAATATGCCCAAGACTATTTTCTATCCCAAACTATACTAAAAGTTGATACTTCAACTCACAAATCATATTCCTACCAATATCAAAAAAATAACATATCATCAATTTATATAATATAATTATAAGGAAGTGATTACCATCCATTTTATAATAGATGCAATGATCTAATTTGGACCTCACAAATCTCATTCCCAACATAAATGTATCAAACTATTGGTATCACATCCTAGGAGATTACTTGAGACCATACAAATATTTCTTCAACCAACAAACCAAAATTTATTTACCTTTTTCAATGTAGTGCCATGATGGCAACATATAAATTATCTCTTCCTCCAAACCACCATGAAGAAAAAATGTCTTCGCATCCATCTTCTCAACCTTAAAACAAAATTTTATTATAATAGATAATATAAACCAAATGAATTTCATATTATCATATCTAGATAAAATCTCACCATAATCAATTCCCTCAACTTCAAAATATCCCTTCACAACCAATCTTACCTAGTACTTCTCAATATTGTCATATGAATCAGTTTTCTTTTTTAACACCCATTTGCATCCAATAGGTTTACATCGTTTAGGTAAAGGTAATAGGTCCCACGTGTTATTATTATATAGCACAAAAACCTACTCATTCATGGCCATTTTCCAAGACTCTACGTTATTCATATCCACATCCTCCTTTATAATCCTAGGCTCATTGCTATTAGTAATCAAAGCAAATATACATATCTAATTAAGAGGATTATACTTGTCTAGTTGTTATATGAGTTGATTAGACCTCCTCAAGATTTATTTAATCTATCCTCCTCTTTATATCCTTTATGAGATATGGTTCAACTTTCTAGGTCTTTGGGATAGTTCAACCACATATTTATTTTCATCCTTTTATGGTTACAATATAGTGGAAGAAGGCTCAACTTCTCTAAAGATAAAAAAATATTCTATATAAAGCCCTCTCAACCATAGGATCCCAAAGCTTGTACCCTTTCACATCAATACCTTAATTGATGTAAATTTTACACCATTATTCTCCAACTGTGACCTCTTTTACCAAGGCACATGAGTATATACCCGATAACCAAAGACTCTAAGAGATATCAATGAAGGATTTTTTCTTGACCATACCTCCATAGGTGTTTTATCAACAAGATATTATTTAGGATACCTATTTACTAGGTAATAATTCATAGTAATCGCTTATGCCCAATTTTGTATTCCAATCCAGCATGACAAATCATACTCCTAGCTCTCTCCACCAATGTCCTATTCATTATTTTTTTAACTTTATTCTACTAATGGGTGTATTCTATTATCCTAGTATAAATTGTCAAATCATACTAAACAAAATTTACCTAAATACAATCAAAATCATAATCATAATCATTTATCCCCTTAATAAGGATTTTTTTCAAGGTCCCTAGACCTTTCTCATATATGTGACCCATCCTTTAGTTTCGTAACATAGTTTTCTTTGCAGAAAGCTTAGTCTCTAAAGCATGATCTGTTGGAATCAAGGAACACTGAGAGGGGGGGTGAATCAGTGTTCTGCAATTTTTAACTTTGTTAATCTGACCCTTCAAGCATTTATAACATTCAATCAAAATAAATATGCATGAACATAAAACAAACTACCATAACACAAGAATTTTTACGTGGAAACCCTGTTAGGGGAAAAATCACAATGGATGGCCAATCCACAATATGATCTGAGTATATTCAAAAAAAATTTACAGGATGGGAATTCACTTGCATTCAGGCACACTGCTCAAAGGAAGACTCACTGTCTTACAAAGATAATCATATTAAGTCCATCTAATAAATTGAATTGAGAGATTAGCATCTACATATGCTTGATTACAGTTCCAGTTAGGCTCAACAATCGATCTTTTGTCCTTCTGACTGATTTTGCGCTTCTACTTTTCTTTTGTCAAACTCGCATCACAAAATCCTTAATGCACAAGTGAAACTATGCATAATCACTCTATAACCCTTTTGATATTCGCAACACACATCGACACACCTTCTTTGCATATCAAAATGATATGATCGATCACTTATATATATTTATGACTAAGAATTTAATCGCAACATGTTGGCTTCAATAGAACACAAAAAAATATTTACAACTGTCAGCTCAAAACATGAGTAATATTTAATGTGCATCCACAAAGGTCAGCCACAACTTGGTTAGGACCCAAATAAAAAATGCTCGAACACAAAAACACTTAAATAATTCCTCTCCGAATATCCGCAACATGTTATGTCAATCGATTTGGCCTTCATGCACTAATGAATAAAAAATTAATCAACCGAATCTTCTTATTTGCACATAAATCGATACAATGCACTGAGATTCACAGATAACATAAAGCATACATCGATCAACCTTCCCTGAGATCCACATCACAAAATAAATAACAAAAAATCTTCATGTGAATCGATGAACACAAAACTGTCGAATGCTTTGTTCTTCCTTGACTATCTTTAGTCTGACTGTCGGTATGATTAAATGATGAAGTGTGGATCCCCTCATCGACTAGGGTTGCCATCAATGACAACACCAGAAAAAATTTGTAGTGTCTCTTGCCAACAATCTCCCCCTTTGGCATTGATGGCAACACTTAGTGAAAAATTACTAAGTATCGGATCAATACCAACATGAATTACACTACCACTCTTCAAAATTCAAAAACACGACTCTCCCCCTGAGAGGATTATACATTTTTCACTCTACTACTCTCCCCCTTTGACATCAATGGAAAAATTTAGGGAAACCACATACCAAAAATCAAACAAAATCTTCAGACTGTACAAGCTCATGCTTCTACAATTTACACAAACTTGAAAACATTTGCAAAATATTTCTTCAATAGAATCAAATTTGTGTCCCAAACCCTTTTGAGACTCTCCAAAATTGTTATGTGACCACAAACTAAGTAAGATTGTGTCTCTGCAGATTCAAGGTTCACTAGATCACTAACTGCCATAGCATCTTTAGCTTCCTTTAATGCACTCAACATTATTTCTATCTTCAGACCAATTAGGCCTCTAAGATCACATGTTCTTTCCACAATTATGTCATTTTCATACTTCAAGCTCCTTATCTTGTCAAGCAGAGATAACACTTGACCTTCTTTCTTTCCAACACCACCAGCTAAAGGATCAAATGCTTCAAAAATAACAGCTAACTATTTTTCGAGATCCTTAACCTTCTTCTCATTGACCTCAGTAAATTTAGACAAAGACAAACATGACTTGTATATCTTCCCTCCTTCAAGTAGAGCACTTTGAATATTCTTCACACAAGTGGCTAACAAAGTTTTATCATTAGTTATCATTCATTTCAACCTATTGAACCTTTTGGCATCAAACTCCTTCTGAACTTTAACCATGGTTGACATATCAAGGGACTCAAAATGAGTACTTACAGAGTTAATGAGCTTCTTCATTTCACCGGAGGAGGAACCAGATGGATCCTTGACATGAGTAGGCATTATTTTCTCCAGAACTCCAAATGCAATATTTAAGAGTTCTCTAGCCTTCTCCTGGAAAAATGATGCAACCTTCATTTTCTAAATTAGGGACAAAGTGGATAGGTTGATATGACCTTCAACCAATTAAGGGTCAAATTCTTCCTGTTGCTCTACCATAAAAATTTTCACTGCCTCTACAATGTCTCTTGCTTCCATTGGAACTTCCTTTACTTGAACCTTCTCCTCTTCGACTACTGGTTCTTCATCTATTGTTTCCTATTTTCCTTTAGGGACCTCAAATTATTTACTTGACATCTCCTTTTCTTCAACTAACACAACCTTAGGAGGTTTAGTCTCCATCGGAACTTCTGTATCATGCACATCAGGAGGAATCTAAGTGTCCTCAACCATACCATCATTTACCTCTTCATTCACGGGATCAGATGCAATACCTTCAACATTCACTTCTTTAGTGACAACATTGATTATGTTCCTTAACAATAATGCTTCCAAAGTTTTCTTAGTTTCTTTAGCAATTTCATCAGTTTCACCGATCATAAGCTTTTTCACCCTTGTCTTGCTCTTGAATTCGTTTTTAGCTTTATTTGAGATTTCCTTCATTTCTTCCATAGACATCACTAGTCATAACTCTGCAAGAATTCTCTCTCTCATTTTCTCTTCTTTTGTTCTAGCATTTACTCTTCTCATTTCCAAAATCTCATATAGGCTTTTAGGTAAACCAAACATTATTTCAATAAGAACCTTATTGAAAATATTTAAATTCTTTATTGTAGCCTCCTTGAGAGTTCTTTGGCCAGATTTATCAAAGGTTTCATATCATTTACAAAGCGGCTTAAGATTTTCATCTTTAACCAAAGCATTCTCAACCTTTTCTACTAGCATACCAAGTTTATCAATATTTACCTTCTTATTTGCTTTGTCTTCTTCACCAGAGAGCTTTCTTTTAGTAACCTTTGTTTCCTGGGTGCCCATATGCTTTATTTCTCTCACATCTTCATTAGATTCGGTCTCTTTATCTTATCAGATAGCTTCATAGACTCTTGTGCTCTTATTCTTCTTCCTCTTATCATATGCCTTGGTTTGAGTTTGCACAAGAATTGGCTTCACTACAGGGGAAAATAGGGATGCAGAGCTCCTTGTTGACCTAGTTCTAGCAAAGGATGTTGCCAAACTAGCAAATTCAATTCTTGCTGGCTCTTTTTTTGCTTCAACTTGTTCTCTCATTTTTCTAGCTTCTCTTACAACTTATGTGGATATACCCATGCTCTCTGCAATAGATTCAACAACATTTGTAGAGAATCTATGCGCTTACCATACTTATCCACATCCCGATGTCGGTTACCAATAGGGGGTTAAGATATTTTCTTGACAACTCCCCCTAGGCCAAAGGCCTAAAACTAATTCCCAAATGAATTACCAGAAGCAGGTTCTGGCACTGGCACATTTCCTTCAACAAAGGGTCTTTTCTTCACCCATTTCTTCTACATTTGCTTCCTGATCACATATGTAGTGACTTTTCCTTTTCCCTTAACATCCTTATGCATGTTTTGATTTACCAGACCTTTTCAGTTCCAACATAATCTAGCAATGTGACCAAATTTGTTGTAATTATAGCACACAACATTTCTCTGTCCAGATCAGTTGTTCCACTGATTTTCTCTTTATCTACATTGGTTAGCAATATGGGAAAATCTATTGCATTTATAACATATGACATCTCTATACAAAAATTTCATCACGTTTCAGCATTCATTTGACTTATGACCAAACTTGTTGTAATTAAAGCACTAAATTGAGAATGATAGATCACTTGGATTCATCCTACTTCTACACTGAGAAGCCATATGATCAAACTTATTGCAATTAAAACAATAACCATTGAATCTTTGAGCATTAGGTTGTCTTATTGGATTCCTTCTAGCTCTATTTATCTGATTTCCTTGCCTAAATCTCCTTTGTCTAGATCTGGAACTTTCTCATTCTTCATAACCAAGACCTCACTTGTCACCATCAATCCTCTGAATTTTGATCAATTCATCAAGCTTGGTTAAGAAAACTTTTAACTTCTCTTTGTACTCATTTGCAGTAGCAAGTTCATCTCTGAGATCATCAATCTGTTTTTCAAGCACTTCCTCATTGTTTTTAGATTGTTTCCAAACAACTACATTCTTCATATTTTTCTTTCAAGGACTGTGCAATATTCTCTTAATTCTTCTTTTTGTCTTCAATCGCCTTGGTCATCCTCATCATGATAGTTTCCATCTCATGCTTTAGGACTGTATTATCTCTGGTAATGTTTTCACATTCTTTTGTCTTTTCCTTCAGGGCTTGAATCAGTTGCTCATATTCAATGCTTTTACTGTCATTTTGCTTAATTTGGTCACAAAATTCCCTTCTCTTCTCCCTGAACTTATTGATTTTATCTTTCAATGATTCAATGAATTTCTCAGCATCCATGAGGTTTGCTTGCAATTTCTAAACTTCAGATTTTGATTGATCAAGATCATCTAGGGCCACCAAAAGTTATTGTTGAAGACTACTTGAATCCATTGAAACACTTTCCAAGATCTCCCCAAGTTGTTAGAATTTTTTTGAGGAACTAGCTCTGATACCAATTGTTGGAATCAAGGAACACTGAGAGGGAGGGTGAATCAATGTTTTGCAATTTTTAACTTTGTTAATTTGAACCTTCAAGCATTTATAACATTCAATCAAAAGAAATATGCATGAACATAAAAAAAACAACCATAACACCATAGCACAAGGATTTTTAAGTGGAAACCCTATTAGGGGTAAAACCACGGTGGATGGGCAATCCACAATATGATTTGAGTATACTCAAAAATATTTTACAGAATGGGAATGCACTTGCATTTAGGCACACTACCTAGAGCTCATTGCTCAAAGGAAGACTCACTATCTTACAAAGATAATCAGATTAATTCTATCTAAGAAATTGAACTGATATATTAGCATCTACATATGCTTGATTACAGTTCCTATTAGGCTCAACAATCGATCTTCTATCCTTCTGACTAATTTTGCGCTTCTGCTCTACTTTGCTCAAACTTGCATCACAAAATCCTTAATGCACAAGTGAAACTATGCATAATTCACTTTGTAACCCTTTTGATAATCGTAACACACATTGACACACCTTCTTCGCATATAAAAATGATATGATTGATCACTTATATATATCTGCGACTAATAATTTAATCGAAACATGTCGGCTTCAATAGAACACAAAAAAATATTTACAGTTGTCGGCTCAAAACATGAGTAATGTTTAATGCGCATCCACAAAGGTCAGCCACAACTTGGTTAGGACCCAAATAAAAAATGCTTGAACACAAAAACACTTGAATAATTACTCTTCAAATATCTGCAACATATTATGTCAATCGAGTCGGCCTTCATGCACTGATGAATAGAAAATTAATCAACCGGATCTTCTTATTTGCAAAAAAATCAATACAAGGCACTGTGATTCACAGATAACACAAAGTAGACATGGATCAACCTTCCCTGAGATTCACAACACAAAATAATAACATAAAATCTTCATGTCAATCGATGAACACAAAACTGTTGGATGTTTTGTTCTTCCTTGATTGTCTTAAGTCTGACTGCCAGTATGATCAAATGATGACGTGCGGATCCAATCATTGACTAGGGTTGCCATCAATGACAACACCAAAAAACATTTGGAATGTCTCTTACCAACATGATCACCCTTAAGTACCCAAAAATTGAGACCATAAAAATTGGACACACCACTCTTCTTTGTTGCTTGTTCCAATGGTGAAGGTAAATATTATATATATCATCTCTATAGGAATATAAGAACTATTGCATTAGTTATTTTATTTATCCAACTAAAATAGAGTGTCTATTTGAAAATCCTTGGAAAGCACCATAGCTCCTCTAACCAACTTGCACCCACCACTTGAGAAAAAAATTACACACGCAAATCATTTAATTTACCTATAGAAAGTGGGTTATGTATCAAACCAAGAATATGTATTGCATCATCGATCCCCTTCACTTATCCATCAGGGAATTAAAATAAAGATCTTTCTTAGCCAATAATATTCAGATGAGATTCATTTCCAAGATACACCTTCCAACCATCATATTATGTATATTTTATAAACTAACCCTCATGTGATCTCATTAAAAAATATACACCATAGTCAATCATTCATGCACCTTTTGATGCAGGTGTAGCCATGACTATGAAAAATAAATCACCATCATTTTGCGAGAACTTCTTAAAATCGTCACTAAAATATATATTTTCCTTTATCTTTTCCTCCTTAGAGTCTCTTCTGAAATGGCCAATCTTGCCACAATTCCAGAAAAATCCATGGACTTAAACTAGGAGATTTAAATCTCTCATGAGATTTAGATCTAGATTTTTCTTGCTTCTTTTCCTTCTTCTTACCTTTTTATTTTTTTCTACCACAAATAGATAGGTCCTTGGTAGATATATAATTATTTATTTGCAACTTTTTAGAAAGAAAGAATTCCACCACCTCATCCATTTTTATTAGTGGTATTACTTCCAATATCCATAACAAGGTGGTCCCTTGAATCAACAAATAAAATAGAAAATTTGTGCAACAATCCTCCTTTATTTTTAATCTAATGGAGTACAATTGATAACAACCCCTATTAAATGAATTTAGGAATTTGTGCATAGAGCTATCATCTTTCATCCTAGGGGCATACAACTTTATTAGAAATATTTAATTAACTAGAGATTTAAATTTATACAATGTCCCAATTTCTTCCAAATAAGTGTTGTGGTGGTCTCTTCATGTATATTCAATAATGTTGAATTAGTTAAATAGGATCTAATGAGACCATTAGGTTTTTTATATATTTTTCCAGTATTCTTGTGACATAGAAATAGATTTAGATTCAAATATTGTAGCCCATGGATCTATGTCCATGAGCATATCCTCCATTTTGAGCTTCCAAAACTTCTCCATTTCTATTCTAGATGTGATTTTCATCTCTTCCTATATTAAGATCAAATCCTTCTATGCAAACTTCCACTCAAATGAACATTAGTACCAAAAACTATTTACCCAACATCTTGAATCTAAGGTGATCAAGGTATAATACCAAATTAAATGAAGCAAGGTATACAAAAACACTTTCTAAACTAATGTTTAGAGGATATCAATGCAAAAAACTTGGATCTTTACAATTACAAAAGGGATCTAACAAACATAAAACATAAAAAAAATTATACAAAAACATAGGTGTAAATTTTTGAGAGGAAAACCCTACTCCAAAGCAACCTGTTGTATTATTTAGTAGTATAAACATGGTTAAAATACACTTGCAAATAATTTTATAAGAGTATCACCAACTAAAGATCTATATTAATTTTGATGGTGTAACGATGCTTAAAATCACTATCTATACCTCCATCTCAAGCAACCTATAAATAGGAGAATAAATACACAAAACCATGACCTTAAACCACCCAAATTTGGATTCCCAACTACCTAGTTAGAGAACCAACACCCAAATCCAAAGATGAGTTCACAAGATATAAATAGCATATTGCTTCCACTTGCCATAAGTATCCCATAATCCACTCACCAACTATGACATTTTATTTTGTCTTTATTATCTCAATTTAAAGATGCCTTATGAAACATCATAAGTTGGTCAATAAGTGTAACTCCCTCATACAACTTTTTTTTATATCTCCTATATTTTTTGACATTTCCAATGTGGGAGGCCCAACTTCTAAAGAACATAACTTTTAAATCAAGAGATTGTTGGGGCCCTTTCTTTCAAATTTACAGAGTTCAAAAATTGAACACGGCTAAATGCGTTTAGGAATTCTAAATGTCCTACATCATTTGAGCATAGGTAAATTGAACATAGATAAATGCATTAAAATGTTTTAACTGAAATTGACTTCTATCTTCAAAATAAAGTAAGCAAATACAAGGAACTACTTAATTGATATGGGTTCTTAATGCTTATGACTACAACTCAATAACTATTATGCTTACGATTGTAACTCAATAATTGGTATTCTTATGACTATAAATCAATAAATTTTATGGTGTAGAATATCCTAATCCAACTAAACTCTGGAGTATTGAACATAATATCAACTAAAGATTTCTAATTCAAAAATTAAAATACATCATTTATGATAGCATAAACCGGAAACTATGAAGTAAACTACAATGAAAAATATAATTTATTAACTAAAATAATGTGGTTCTATAGTACCTCAAGTGGCCCTTGCTTGAGTTGTTGCATCCATGAAATCTTATTCAATTATTCCCTCAAGAAAACATGCTACCGAATATATCTTATCTTTATTACATTCCAATCATACATAGAGTTATTGAATAGAATCTAATAGAAAATATTATTCAATCTAGTACATGTAAAATCTAGATGGTGTTCTCAATAGGGTACCCTACCATATAGGGTCCACAAGAGTCCATTTATTTGTGAGTTGTAAACAAACTTAAAAGCAGATGTCAACTCTCCCATAGGAATCAAAAGAGGACTAGGTTTTTGAAACAAAAAATAGTGGTTAACAAAAAAAAAAGTATAAAATTTGAATAAGGACTCTACACTTAATCGGGATTAACTGTTATAACTGAAGACATGCCTAGATAGATCAGTTCTCATTATAACTCTTATTCCTTGTTCAAACAGACTCCTTTCTCCTTCACGACTCCATGATCTTGTCTTTAAATGATCGCCTCCATATTCTTCTAAAATTGTGATCATGTTGTATTAGATTAACTCCTCTACATCAAACTTTCATCCTTCTAGTGCAGGTTGAGAAGCCTTTTGATATGGGTTGATAGGTTCCTTGTTGCAAGGGTTAGTCCTTATTTCTTCAAGGAATTTTTATTGCTAAACAATATAATTATACATGAAATTCTACTAAATTCACAAACATTCACAATTCATACACACACTTATTGATATACCATATATCCACTTCGAATGCTTTTAAATTCTTAAAGTATATAAAAGGTCTGACAATGTCTTTTAGAATTTAGCAAAAAATAAGATAAAAGTATGTAACTAAGGCAAGGAAATAGGACATTCTTTTGGCTCATCATGGATAAAATTCTTCTTAATCATGGTATTACCTTACTTTATCCTCTAGTCTTAACACGTGTAGAAATATCATCCATTCTTACTCAAAAATATTATGAGATATCAAGATGAACAATCAAGACATATGGCTTGTAATGAGATTTCATCTCCTATGACACTTGTTTCTACATTTGAATCCAATATTGACTCATCCATGAGTTCAAATGATTCTTTGCATCAAGACATTTCTATCATAATTCTAGATCCACCACGTTAGGATACACATCTACCAAACATCACATCTTTGTTTTTAGAATCCCACCTTGTAGATATGGATGACACCATTGAGGGCATTCATCTTCTATTTGATGTTCGCTTCAATAAATTTGCATCATCACTTTCATCTTTGGATATTATTTTTGCCTCACCTATATTAGCTTTTATCATGAAAAGTTATACAGATGTTCATGAGTTAACCTATCCAACTCAATTATCATCATTTGCAGTAGTATCAGATTTACATCACTCCAATTATCAACATATATCCATAGTCCCTATCTTGAATCATATATGGTACTTGATCCATCATATGATAATTTTTCACACATCAACATTAGATTGGAGATATTTGAGCATCATTGGAAGGCATCATTGACATAATTTCCATATTTGGATCATGTGCAAAATACAAAGAAATTCATCTTACTTCCTACACATTCCTATCTGAAATAGGAAGTCATCTTGCACACATTTTTTCAATGATTATGGATCAAATTTAGCATCCAGTGTCAAGCATATACTAGCACTATAGGCATCATCTTGAGGGGAGGTTGTATGTTTTCTCTTCTACTATTAGTTTTGGGAGGAATCATTTTCTCACGTGGAGTTCATTACTTCATAGTTTTTGGGGGGTCACATGACCTTCTCTCTTTTCTCTCCTATGGAGGGAACATTTCTTGTAATTATGTGATGAAAGTAGTCATTGGGGGGTCATCATGAATCCTTATATCTTCTTCACTTATACATTTAATTTCATATCATTTCTCTTTTGGAGAGAATTTTTAATTTCCAACTAGGTTTTTCTCCTTCACTCGACTTTATGAGAAATTTGTACATGAGTACCTAACATGGCCTAGTAGCCAAGACTCATCATTAGTGAATACATTACTCCCTAAGTTGCAAGTAAGGGGGGTGTTAGAGTAAATATTTTCATTATTACACCTACTTAGCTAATCACCTTTATAGGATTGACCTATTCACACCTGGCTTAATTTTACTTATGTTTCTTTTGCTTTTGTCTCACTTCATATGGTTGATGCATGTGTCCTCATGACTTGAGACACATATTGACACTTTCTCACACTTTTCAAGTGATCTCGTAAGTGTCCCAGCTATGGAGGGGCAGTGAGAGTTTCACTCCTACCTTCTCACTTCCTCATCCTTACCTATATATGCAAGGATTGATCATTATATTTACACACTCTTCATTTTATATTGATAGGCATACTATTGTGCTTGATTTTCACTTGTGAAAGATTTTTTTATGCTCTGATCTCGACATTATCCAACAATCCCATCACTATAAATTAGTGATTATTAGAAATTATCCATTCAACACCCTAATTTATTTCATTACACATTGCTAACAACTACATGTAATTGTTTATTAAGGTGTAATGATGTATAAAAATTCAATCCTACTATAGAACTAACCAAAAGGTGTTTTTTAAAACTACCTTTGAATTAAAATAAGGTGTCACAACAAAGTCACATGAATATAGTAGAAAACAATAGTTAGGGACAAGATTAAAAAATTTGGAAAGAATGAAAAATCCAAAGTTAAAAATTGGACCAATGTTGGGTGATCCCACAATATTGGTTTACAATTTTTGGTCAAACTAGACATTGAACTGAATTTTTTTAACTAAATCTTCACTTTCAGACACGTATAGCTACTAAATCATGAGGAATTTGAAGATGATGCAAATTGGTGATTTGTGACATTTTTTCTATAGATTCCAAATATATTTTTTTAAAAAAAATTGGAATCAAATTGCATTTATTTTTCCATCTCCTTCAAAAACTATTTTTTAACAGTAAACACCATTTTTAAAGACTCGTGTGTACTTGCTAACAAAAAAAAATTTCTATGAAGGATAAAATTATATTTTTTTCAAATTTAGATTCGTAACTACGATATCTAGTGCATGCAATTGGTTTCATAGTGTTTTATTGAATTTTTTTTTCTGAATTAGGTTTTGAAGTCAAACTAGTTACAATTCAGACATAGTTTTACTTGCTAAAACATAACTTTTTATGTATGTATCAAAATTCAATTTCTTTTTTTGGATCAAGGACATCAATATCTAGTGCATAGATTTTTTTCAGATTTTTTTTTGATAATTTGCTATTTTTCCACATGTGCAGAACATAGAGCTTGATTTTCGGTGAAAAACCTATGTTTAATTAAACTAAAAAAATACAAATAAAACCAAAATATATTAAAATTATATTTGATGGATGACTCGTTTCGAGGACTACCATCATCTAGTTGGGTCTTTGAAGTTTCCTCCATTTTCATCCTAAACTTGGGCCTGGAAATGCAAAATTTTGCAATAAAATGTGAAAGGAGAGGGAGAAGGGCAAAAAAGGGGGCTTTGAGTGAACCCCCCTTGACCCCTTCAAACAAAGGGGGGTTTGCTTGAACCCCTTTTTTTTCAAATTTTCCTTTGTTTTCATTTAAAAACATGCCAAAAAGAGATGACATCACAAAGGGGTTCGCTTGAAGGGGAGGTTCAAGTGAACCCCTGAAAACCCCAAAAAAAATTCTTCAAGGTGTTTTTGCAATTTTCCTTCCTCAATGGAATTTTAAACTAGTATTGTGGGTTTACCCTATTCCATCTAAGTATTTTTCAAGGGTTAATTAGATATATATTCCAAAAATTATAACGAAGGCAGGCACGATATTAAGCAAATTGTAACACCAACACTTTAACCAAATTGAAGGATCTTTGTTATCTCCCACCTCTCTATTTTAATCCATTATTTGTTTGTTTAATATTTTTTTACTTATTAATCATTCATTTATATTCTCAAATTGCATAATTTAAAATAGGACACTATATTTATTTTACTTGAAGAGTTCACAAACCTAATCTTATGCAAAAAATAATTTTAATAGTTAAATTATATATAAGAATCAAAATTAAAAAATTATTATTAGGTCATTTTAGGTTTGTAATCATGTTAAGTTATCTAATTAAAAATTAAATATTTTTGGGGCGGAAGGCCTAGTTCGATTGGCTAAAGCATCATGTTGAAATAAAGAGGTCACAAGTTCTAGAAAATAATTAAACTTATCTTTAACTTTAATATAAAAACTATAATATTAAAACACATTTATTCTATTTTTATTAAATATAGAATATATAATTTTTCTTTTATTTTTAAATTTTTTGTATAGTTAAATGAGGGAATCTATTTAGGCCCTCATCTAGCAAATCCATGAACATAGTGTTACATATTGTACAATCAAAAAATTCATTCTTCACTATTTATAAAGACTAGAACACCCTAGAAGACCTTCCAAATCATCCAAACCTATATAGCCATATCAGACAATTGAAAAATAGAGAGACAATGATGAGTGGGGGATCAAAGAGGAGGAAGGAGGAGATAGTTCTTTAGGGAGATAAAAAAATTCACCTCCCTAGTCATATTTATTTCTTCTTTGTGATTTTGGTTATGGTGTATTTAGTTGGGTTTAGTTTTACCCATGATGCTTTTGTTTTTATTAAGTTTGGTTTTGATGTTTTATCTTTATTTTTAAACTTTATATACTTTCCCATCTCCTATTTAATATTTTTTAGGATTTCTTCTAATTTTTTGACCATTTTTGGCCCTAGTAAGGGTGATGTATAGGTGTTTGTCCCATGATAGAGATTTAAAAACATGCTTAATTAGTGAGATGGTATTGAAAATAGTGTGGCTAGGGTTAAGGTTAGTAGTGTTGATGGAAGATTCTATAAAATGGCTTTGGGTTTGGGATAGTCACCACTAATTTTTGAAGGTGCAACATTTCTTGAACATGGTTGGGAGTAATAAGGTAGTATTATTATTGAAACTTGAAGTTGCATCCTAATGAGTAAATATTGAAAGGCGTGAATAATGAATAGTAGATTGAAAATCTTGGGTATTTTATTTGTTTAAGTAAAGACAACTTGCCATCTAGAAAGTTATTTGATGACCAATTGTTAGTTGATTGGGGTAAAAATTTGGGTTTATATGTTTGTATGTGTCATATGATTTAGAGGGGTATTTTCTTTATTTATTTTGAATCTATAAATATGTAGAAAAGATTAGTTGAAAAGATGTTTAGGAATTTCATAAAATAATATTCAAGGAAAAGAAAAGAGCACTTGAAAATATGTTTAGGAATTTGGTATAACAATATTTAGGGCAAAGACTAGGACTTAATTATTCAACCTAAGAAGTGGTTTTTAACTTCTCTCCTCAATGGATTAAAATATGCAACCTACCTCCTTGTTGTTAGACATGCAAGACAATTGAGAGGGGGTGAATCAGTTGTGCATTAAAACCTTCAAACCCTCATCAATCTTCAAACCCTTATTAAGCATTAACATGAATATAAGCAAATGAAACATCGACACAACAACCATACACAATAGAACACCAAATTTTATGTGGAAAACCCTAATCAAGGAAAAACCACGGTGAGGATTAACTCACATATATATCAATATCAACATTGATTAAAAAAGTCTCACTACTGAAAGGGATCACTGTCCAAAGGAATCATTTTCTATAAAAAAAGGCTCACTGCCAAGGGCTTACTTCCCAAGAAGATCATTTCTTTCAGATAAAAAGAGAATAGAAAAAAAATTGTTACAAGGAGGTTCACTACCTCAGAGAAACAATAGAATCCACCACAACACATCTTCACCATTCACAACCTTCAACTCACTGCTTCTAACAACTTCAAGCACACTGAAATGTAGACACCTTTTGCTCACTACTTTTGTTAGTCTTAGGCGTTCATGCTCACACTCATCTCGACTCTTGATCACACATAAATCATTTTTGCATCACACTTCACATCACACACTTCTCCAATGATTGACCTTGCATATATATCTTCTGCAACCACAAATAAACTTCTCCAAGTCAGCTTCAATAAAATGTATGCACCTCAAATGTGCAACTACCAAATAGATAAGCACCAAACACCTTTGTGATGGAAATAAGTGAAGGTGGACCACACCAAGGGTTGAATAGGACCCAAATCCACACTAACACACTACACCAAGCTTCCAAAAACCACAAAGCACATTCACAATCAACGCTAACACACCAAGTCATCCAAACTGACACTAACACTATCAAACAACCACATACACACTTCACCAGGTTTGAAAACATCTTACGAACCACATAGAAACATTACACAACATCCTAGAATATTCCATTACCAAAAAAATATTCAAAATCACTAAGACAAACACATGAAAATGAGAATACTATCATCCTATGCAACTAGCCAAACTACCACCAAGATACAACTCATGAACCAAGCTTACAAAAAATCTAAACACCAAACCATCCAAGGGAAGATAGATACAAGCATCATTAGCACATTCCCAAATCTGCAAGATAAGAAACTTCAATGTGGAGAAAGGTGGGGCAATTCCATTTCTCCCAAATAAACCTCTTCACAAGCCAAACACTATCAAACACATCTTCTACTGTCACACAATCCAAAACTTGAAACTTTGGATATAATACCTTTGAAGACTAATTAACATCACAACCAAACTGCACAAGCACATCTTCAAGATGAAGAAATGTGGATCACAACACAAAAAAAACATCCTTGAGACCTTGTACACTCTTTATGCAAATTTTCTCAAAAGCACTTAGAAACCAAGTAAACCTATTGCATCTGCAACACCTAATCAAAACCATAAACACATTCTCATCATAACCACAGTAGAGGTTGACATCAATGACAACACTAATGACAACATAGTGCAATAATCTCCCCCTGTCATTGATGGCAACACTTATTGAAAAAACATCGACAACAAAATTAACTTTGTGTCTCCAACACTCAAGTAGCCCTCCCCCTCACTTGGACATTTCTATCTCTTTTTCTCTCCCCCTTATTTCTTACATTCCTTTCTCTATGTCTTTCAAGAAACACTCTCTCCCCCTATGAAATCAATGGCAAAGGGCAACACCTGCATACTTCACTTCTCTCTCTCTCTTTTAGGCACAATATATGCTCCCCTCGACTACACCAACCAAAAATACCACTACCTACTCCCCCTAAGAGGCAACCTCCACTACCGCATGACAAAGAATTCATCTTCAATTACACCCCTGGATAGATGCACCGTCTTATTTATCTAGTTGAAAGGAGGGAAAATAATACCTAGCTTATGTTTGATATACTCAAATGTATCTTTTAGAAGAGCCTTTATGAAAATTTCTACTACTTCATCCTTTGTAGGCACATAGTCCAGATTTACTTCATTCTCAACAACTTTCTCTCTTAGAAAGTGATACTCTAAGATCTTTCAATGCATACTTCATCCACAACACCTATGTGCAACAAGATGTTGCAGCAATATATTCTACCTCTACAGTAGATAATGACACTAAATCCTGCTTCTTACTTAGCCAAGAAACTAGTATGTTTCTAAGGAAGAAAGCATCTCCACTTGTACTTCTTTTTTCATCCATGCAACCTGCCCAAGCTGCATTTGTATAAGCACTCAAAGAGAAGTCGATATCCGTAGAATACCATAGACCATAATCTGAAATGACTTGTGGATATCTAAATATACTTTTTACTGTTGTCACATGTGATTCTCTAGAATCTTCTTTAAATCTTTCCATAAGACATATCGCATGCATGATACCCGATATATTTATAGTTAGATATAGCAATCTACCAATCACAGATTTGTATTTGGTCTTACCTATCTTAGGAGATTCATCATTTTTCCCAATTTACAACCAGTAACCATGGGATTACATATTGGTTTAGAGTCCTTCATTCCAAACTTATTTAACATTTCCTTGACATACTTTGATTGTGAAATGAATATACCTTTTTCTGATTGATTGATTTGTAGCCCAAGGAAGAAATTCATCTCCTCAAAGATTGACATTTCAAACTCATTTTGCATCTCCTTTGCAAACCTTTTACACATTTACTCATTTCCTCCAAAGATTATGTCATCAACATACACAACCACAATCACATGATTTGATCTCTCTCAACTTTGAGGTAAAGGTTGTTATTTGTAGTACCCTTTTTGAATCCCTACTACAATAAGTACTTGTCCAATCTTGCATACCAGGCTCTAAGACCTATTTGAGCCAATATAATTCCTTTTTCAGCTTGTAGACCATATCGGGATCTTCTAATAACTAAAAATATTATGGTTTTTCAATGTATACCTCTTCTTCTAACTTACCATTTAGAAATGCAGACTTTACATCCATCTGATATACCCTGAAGTATTTATGTGCTGCAAAAACCAAAAAAATCCTAATAACCTCCATTCTTGCCACTAGAGAAAAATTCTCTTCAAAATCTATTCCTTCCACTTGCGAGTAGCCCTTACACACAAGCCTAGCCTTGTTCCTGATAACTTCTCCATTCTCATTCAACTTGTTCCTAAAAAAATATTTAGTTCCTAACACATCCTTGTTTGTTGTTCTTCAGACCAGTTCTCATGTCTAATTCTTCTCAATCTACCTCAACTCTTCTTCCATAGCTTTGATCCAATCTTCATCTTTTCACGCTTCAGTAACTATTTTAGGTTCTAGTTCAAAAAGTAAACAAAAGTTTACATGTTCCTCTGTCATAGTATCTTTTCTTCTTTTTAGTGCACCTTTTCTTTTGTCTCCAATTATCTGATCCTCAAAATTATTTTTATGCACATACTTAAGAGTCTTAGGATTCTATTTCAGAGCTTCTTCTTTCATTATCATCTATTTTTTTCTTTCTCTTCTTCTTTTTCTTCTTCTCTGCAAAGGGGTTCATCAGATTCACAATCCTTCTATCAACATTGAGCTCTGATGTGATTATTCGCCCACTTTGACACTTGCATTTTCAACTATCTTCTTTAGCCTTTTTTTTGTAGCACGTATATGCCTTTCTCTTTGTAGAATATCTAAGGAAGATTCTTTCATCTGATCTTGCATCAAACTTTCCTAATTTTTCTTCATCCCTCTTGATATAACATTTACTTCCAAACATACTAAAATATTTCACAGTAGGAATTTTTCCATATCATAGCTCATAGGGGGTCTTTGAATTGTTAACTCTTTCTTGTCCTCTATTGAGTGTGTAAACTATAATATAAATATCTTCTCTCTAATAAACATCCGATAGATTTACTTGTTTCAACATGGTTCTCATTGCCTCCTGAATTGTCCTATTCTTCCTTTCCACAACACATAACACATCCTTGGCACCTTGTACACTCTTTATGCAAATTTTCTCAAATCACTTGGAAACCAAGTGAACCTGTTGCATCTGCAACACCTGCTCAACACCAAAAACATCTTCTCATCATAATCACTCTAGAGGTTGACATCAATGACAACATAGTGCAACACTCGTGTATATTTCTTAATTCCTCATTTGCTTAATCATTTAGGGAGGTTCTTAAAATTGAAGATAATAATGTTGTTCTACCTCATTCAAATGCAAGAGTGCTTATTTCTCCAAACCTAGATAGGTAACTACCAGATAATATTTCAAGTCCATATTGCATAATAGAAAATTTTATTTTAGAAGTATCCATTTTGAGGGACTTAATTCATGATTTTCCTATAAAAAAGATGAGAATTTGAGAAATAATTTCCCTAAATTAAGGAACAATAAAAATTTGTACAATTTAGAGCCTCTCTCTAGTAGTGGGTTAAGTGATAAAAAGTTAGTTGGTGTTAAAGGTAGTAATAATCTTTATGAACTAGATAATGTGGAATATGAAGTTATTAGGAAAATTATTCTCTTTGAACATATGCCTCATAGTATCTCAAGAGATATGAGAAAATAAAAATAGAAATTGATGATCCTCTCAAGAGGAAGGATAATCTTGACTTTCCTTTGATATATTTCAATCATTTGACCATTAGTAAGGTGTTTAATGTTTCCAAAAGATTTTCTACTAAAAGAGAGACCTAATCTTTATGAAAAAAGGTATAAATTTTATTTTTACTATTTAAAATCTAAATTTGTGAAGGGAAGAATGGTATTAATCTTAATGGTATCTTGTCATAAGATGAAGATCGAATTAATTGTTTTTATAAAGGTTTTATAAGGATCCCTTTACTTATGTTAGGTCTAACCCTAACATCACTAAGAATAGAAGCATTATTAGGAATATTATTCCTAGGAAATTGAAAGATGAGGATGTTTTAAAACTAGAAAAACCTTCACTATTGATGAGATTAATTATGTCATTTTTTATTTTTCTAATGGTACTAATGGTCTATTTGCTAATTTCTATAAGTCTAATAAGAACTGGTTTTATCTTCTTTTATTACAACTTTATAATAAGATTTTGGTTTTTTGGGTGAGGATATTAATAAAGACACTATTAAGCAACTAAATAAGTAAGGAAAATCTTCTTATTAATAATTTGAGACCTCTTACATTATTGAATATGAAACCTCTTAATTTAGCCAATTAAAAGGATATTCTACCTAGCATTATCTCTCCTAGTCAAATTATGTTTGTCAAACAATCATATATTTTGGATCTAATATTATTACAATTTGATATGATATGAACTAGGCCAAAGATTCTATGAAAACATTTTCCATGGATTTAATTGATTTTCATAAAGTATATGACAAAATCAAATTGTATTTTTTATTGATGTAATGATTTTTTTTAACTTTGGTGAGGGTTTTAGCAAAGGGTTTATGTTCTTTTTCAAGATGCAAGAGCTCAATTTAGTATAAATATAGTTTTAACTTCTTCTTTGGGGCTACAAAAATTTATTAGGCCTTTTATCTTTAGCCCCTTCATTGTTTATTATTGTAATTGAGGTTTTGAATCATGTTTTGAGGTATTTTTCTCTGGATCCCATTTTTAATGGTCCTATTTTGCCTAATAATTAGGCTCTTCTTGAATATTAATTTTTTGATGTCACTACTCTATTTTCCTATTTTTTAGAAATCTAATTTTGATCATTTATATAAAAATTTAAATTTTTACTTCATTACATTAGATTATAAAATTATTGTTTTTTTTTATATTCTGAGATATTTAGAAGAGTCTCCTAATTGGGTTATTTGTGATGGCTAGTAGTGGGGAGATCCTTGTAAACAAATAAGGCACTTGGGTATATCTTTTTCTATTTCTCCTTCTTTGAAATCAATGTGAAAGTGGGTCATAGCTAATTTTATTAATAAGATGGGGGAAGTGGTGTTCCAACTTTCTATCTGTGGCAAGTAATTTTATGGTTTGTTTAATATAAATTCTTCTTATTCTCTATTTTATTCATCTATCTAGTTGGTGTGTTTTTATTATTTGAATTAGTTGGAAAAATATATTAGATCTTTCTTTTGATTTTATGTTAAGGGTTGTTAAAAAAGGAATGTGATTAATTTGGATTGTTGAACTACAAGCTAAGAGAGTTCAATGGTGGTATGGATTTGAGAAATTTATTTGATCAAGGCATCTCTTTGGTTGTTAAATAAACTTTAAAATCTCTTAATGGGGTGAACCATGGAAATTTTTAATTATGAATAAAATGTGTAAATATTTTTCTAAATCTAGACCTAGGTGAAAAGGTATTAGGCTATTTGATTTGCTTTTTGGTAATTTTAACTACCTTATCAATAGTTCAATGGTCGTAAAATGTATATAGAAAACTTGGAAGTAGGTGAATAAAATTATGGTTGAATGGAATGTGTCTATAATTAAATTAAATCACTTCTTTCTATTTAGATAAATATGGTGGTATATGGAATTGCATGACAAACCTTTGACCTTGCATAAATGTTGATCTGCATTCAATTGATTTAATAGCATTATACTGATCATATTGTTAATAAAATTGGTATTATTTTTGGGGATGCTATCAAGTATTTGTATGATATTCTAAATATTAAAAATATGACATATTCTCTTACTTTAGCAATAATTGACATGTACTTAATTTTTCATGGATTTGTGATAATAAATTGATTAAAAAATTATTTTTTTAATATATTGGAGAAAGTGGAAAATTTTCATGCTCATTTAACATAATTCGGGAGGTGAATGACTCAACAACATCTTAGTCGACCAAGCTTAGCAATTATTGGTCTAAAATTACTAAACCCAAGAAATGTTTCTTTAGATGGTTTTTTGTTGAATCAAAATCTTGTTGCCAATGTTTTTTCTAGTGATAATATATTTTTTTGTGTGATGAGTTTAAGTCTACTAATCATCTATTATTTAAGTTTTTTTTTGTTAAACTAGTTTGGGACTATTTTTTGCCTTTTTGGTCTATTCGTGCAAGGGTAAATACTATTATTTGGTTTGATATTATGTTTGGTTCTATTAGTGATGTTAAATTTTTATTCAAATTCATTACTAAGGTCTAGTTGTTCCTATATACTAAAGTGTTATGTTATCTTTGACTAATAATAAAACAATCACATCTTTTAGGGTGTTGGTAGGAGAATTTTCACTTCTACAAAGAATTTACCATTGCTCTTATCTCCTTGTAAGTTTATGAGAAGATTGGAAAAATTGAAGACCTAAGAATCATAAAATGGTTGAAGAACACTTGAAAGGAAAGAGGATCTACGTTTCAATAGATGTGGCAACCCCAATGGTACTAAATTAAAAATTATGATACTGATAAACTTCCATCTAGAGATATTGATGTGTCTAAGTTGGGTTCCTTTGAAAATTATCATATATCATCCTTTCCAAAATGGTGGCTCATTTAGTGTATGAAGTATACAATTCAAGCTTTGGCAAAGAAGATTGAGACCATTATTGATTAGGAAGATAACACTTTCAATAACAAGAAGGATAATGATTGGTTTCATCTATTATATAATCTAGAATGTTGATAGTAATATTATATATTCTACTATCCTACATCTATGTTCTTATTATTTAATGTATTTGTTAAAATTATCCTCTTGACTACCCTTTTATCTTTTGATAGTCTTAGTGCGTTAGGTTTATAATATTATTTCACTACTTCCGTTTTTATGCAATGGTTCTAGTTATGTCTTATTATTAGTCCCTTTTGGTTGGATTTTTAAGAAATGATGCTCTTTAAGATATAGTTTTATTTTTATTTAATATAAAAAAATATAGATACTGTCTTATCTCTACCAAGGCTAAGAGACTTAAAAAATAAATTGGCTATGAGAGGGGATAATCCACCAAATTATTAAAGTATTACTCACAATCAACAAAGAAACAACCTCAAGAGAGAATAAAATTAAATCCCCTTCCTTTATAAGAAAAAATAACTTACATGGTCCATCAGGAAGCTTCACTTGTCATTGAATGCACTTCCATTTACAATATTTCCACTTTGGTTATACACCTTATATGCTTACTAGGCTTTCCCCTTAAGAATAATGTTTCTATGGTTCTAAAAAGCTCCTAACTATAAAAGAATTACAAAGGGGAAGGAAGATTATATAAATTAAAAAACAATCACCTTTTAAATTTTGAGCCCCAAAAAGTGAAGATGATCCCAAAATATATTCCTCCTAAGAAATATCTCCAAAATATTTGTAATCAAGTACTTGCTCTCCATAGTATAATATTTGAAAGGGACATTAGCTAAGGCCATAGAGTCCTCAAGAACCTCCTCAAAACACCATTGTTACACTCTAATTTATTATTTTATCTCAATATCAATTTCTTACTAAAGCATAAGGAAGTCTTAAACTTTAACCCTTGTATAGTAGATTATAGTGGTGCTTCTTAGCACTTCCATATTTTATTTACCTCAAATATCATCAATTAATATGTTTTAAAAAATAAAATGTCTAATTATATACTCAAAATGGAATCACATCATTTGAGCATAATTGCACCAATTGGATAACATCATTGGTGTGATCACATACTAGACACTCAACTTCTTAGATTTTGGATTTCTCATCTCATTAATATTATATACACTAAAATAGGCACACTATACACCAAAGGCGGTATACATATTCTTGGGTCCATTCGAGAGAGATCTTGAGAAACGGTAACTATAAATAGGATATTCTATTGGCCAATAAAGTTTGCTTAGCAAGGTATGGGTTGATTTGATACATGTTTAGAGAGTATTTTATCTGTTTTAAGATGTATCTAAGTTAATTCAAGTGTTATTGATGTTTGAAAAGTTTTATGTGATGGTGTTTGACAATTTTTATGCAATGTTGTTGCACAATAAGTCATTTAGATTGTTGGATGTTTATAGTAATTGAGAAATGTGTAGAGATATTAAGCATTAAGATATCATATTTGAGCATGATAATTTGTTGAAGTGATAACATAATAATTGAAAATAAGAAACAAACTTTAGAAGGTTGTAGATTGTCAACACAATGATTGACAAGTCTTTGTATAACTAAAATAATAGTAGGATAGTTTACAACTACTTTAACTAAGACCTGGGAAGGTATAAAATGATGATTAGAGGCATATTATAGAGAGGATTGAATATTGAAAGCTTTAAGAATATGCAATGTTGTTCAGGGAGGCTAAATTAAAGATTTTTAACCACAAAGGAAGGTGTAGAGTTTCTTTATTTTTATGTATGTTAGATGTTTTATTGCTAGGAAAAGAAGTATTGTTCACCTTGAATAATGATTATAAATGTTAAACTAATGTTATTTTGGGTACACCTAGGGAATATAGGGATGCATGTATTACATGGTTTAGACATTCTTGGCGCCACTTTGTATGTTGTAACATTCAAATAAATATTTGATGTGGGTTACATATCAATATATTTTAATATTGGAAAAAAATAATACCAAAAGGGAAACCTTAGTACCAAAAAATAAATGAGGGTCACATGGTTTTGTAAGCTCATGGTTTTAAAGACATATGGTTTTGTAAGCTTATGGTTTTAGAGGCATGTGGTTTATGTAATACCACTTGGTGGTTTTGTGCAATATTGTTTATATAAAAGAAAGTAAATGAGTAATTGTTAGGGTTGGTTTTCATAACCTTTGGCTTATTGGCTAGGGTTGATTGAGCATATCTTGTAAGTTACATATGTGAGGAGAGGAAATGTGGATTTAAAATTTTGGTTACATGATTCTCATTTTCTTTTTACATAGAGTGTAATTAGGGAGGTTGATGTTTTAGAAGCCTTGTATGGAAACCCCAAGTGTATTGTAATATTTGTTCATGAGATAATACCTTGAGTGTGTGAGTGATTTTGGAGGTTGAGTTTTCTTATTTGATGGTTTTCCTAGGATATCTTATGTCATATTGATGTTATGTTTGTTTATTATTTTGCATTGTGGATTCTAAATACTTTTTTGAATATTTATCTCTTGGTGTTATATGGAAATGACTACTATTATTGAAAACAATTCTTTCATATTTACTTTATTTGTAGATATCATGAGTAGAAAATGAACATGTTTACTAATATTTGGATTGTTGCATTGATTGAAGTTTTGGTTGTTGACTTGTAAAATGCAATAAAGAAAGAAGTATATATTAAATAAATAAACTAAAACATAAAATAATTTCTATTACTAATATATATACCAACTTGACTACTAGTTAACTAACCATTAACTAATTATTACTTATTTAATTAATCTATGTTTTAGCAAAATACCTAATATTTTCGTACAATAAAGTGAGAGATTAAGAATAAGATGTAAAAGAATAAAAACTAAAATTGGGTTGTAGGTGTCCTTCGAAATTACTACCTTGTTATCCATTGATGTATCCAACTAATGCAAGATTCCTTGGAGAGGATAATATATCAAGGAAGTATGCTTAAGAAATGATATATGAGTTATATGATGATTATATTGATATGATTGAGAGTTATAAAGTATAGAGTTGTAAATCAAATACCAAATTATGAATATAGGCAATAGAATGAGGTTGTTAGGATAGGAACAACTTAGAAAATATTAAGGAAACAATGCTAGTTGCACATAGGTAAAACAAAGTGTTGGTATGTGGTGACTGATCATGCTATACTGTACACTTTTTAGTACTGTACACTCTTCATGTATCCTCGTTGAGGTCTTGGTCCGAGTCAAGCCTCAGGCGGGGGTTTGGGGGCGATAGCCCCCAAGAAAAAAAAATACCTTTTTTCGCTTCGTCACCGAAAAGGAAAAAAGTCAACATCGTAAACCCTAATTTCTGGAAGCTTCTAAAAGCTTGTTATAAGCGGTTGGGATGGGGAGTTGTAGTATCCAGCATTATTCACGATATTGTAATATGTTTTGCCCTCGTTAATAAAATTATTGGATGGTTGCAGTTTGGTGGATGTAGCCCATATTGGGTGAACCACATTAAATTCTCTATGTTATAATTTTCTATGTGTGTTTTATTTCTCAATTTATTGATCAAATCTGCATTTAACTTGTTAGATATCTGCCTTCTAACCCTAACACAAAGATAATAGGGCTTTGCTATATATGAGATACAAAGTGAGGAAAAGTGTCTCAACCTTGCTCCTAATGATTAAATTACAAAGTGTAATTTTTAAGATAAAATAGAAAAAATCAAAATTTGAGCTATAGAGTTGGTTATTGGCCAAAATAAATATTCCAAGTTTCTTAGCATTACCTTCAAGGATTCTTGTTACATACGTCTCTTTGAGCTATACAATTTAAAAAATGGGTCCAATTAGCCTCCCAAATCAAAAGTTATGACCTTTAAAAAATGTCATAAGAAATGTAAAAATGTGTGTTAGAACATAATGTTATTTGGGGTTCATACCCTTATTGTATTTTTCGTATGGGCCAAAGTTCTAGGCTCATTATTTTTTCCTACCATATTCTCGGTGCCACACGAATTGTGGGTAGTTTTAGGCTTTCATTCTCGAAGTTTCTCCTTATTGCTTGCAAGGTTCTAAAACTTTTCAGCTTTGCAAATTTTTGAGCCATGGAAGGAGATAGGAACTATGTGGATCCCTTTTCTTGTGATTTTGTGAGGAGTGAGGAAGAGGTGTGGCATATTTTAGAGAAGGGGAGCCTCACTCCTTACCTGTAAATACTGCATGGTAACAATACGCAGGATACGACTCAATTTGCTAAAGCTTGGAATAAATGGGTTTTGAAACTCAAGGGAACTGAGTTTGATGTTAATTAAGATTTCATCGCTAGTATAATAGGGCTTCCTACTGATGGTAAGAAGGTGTTCAAAGACAAAAAGGAGTCGAGGGTTGGGATGCAGATATTTTTCAAAGGATCTGAGGAACAAGACTTGAAGATGGCTAAGAGCGACGGATACCAACGTGGCTCGCTTAAGGTGCTCTGGGGGCCATTGGGGACTAGCTCATGAGATAAATTACCCTCGAGGGTCATTTCTCTATAGTAAATGCCTATCATTTTGTGCTTCTTAATCATTTCTACCACAAAAAGAGAATTTCTTTCCCTTTTTATCTATTAGCTTCATTGGAAAGTGGTCTGAAGGACCACAAGAACCCAGTGTTGCACGTAAGAAAGTGAAAAAGAGGAAAAGCATTTTGGAAGAGGAGTTTATTTCTAAGGAGGACTTAGATTATGTCCCGGACTCTCAAGCTTACATGGAGGTGGTCTTGCATCCCTCTGATGTGGGTAAGTCTGGGAAAGGGGTTTTGGGTTTGAAAAAGAAGGGTTATGAGACTTGCATCGATGAAATTTTTGTTGATAAGCTAACTCTGAGCCTCAAGGAAAAGGTTGGATTTGTTGGGGATACTTCCTCGCCAGCTACTAGTTTGGATTCCCTGCCTCGGAAGGGTTCAGAGGTGTGTAGTAATAAGAAAATTACTATTAGGTATGCTCGTCAACTAAAGGAGATGCAAGTTGCCTCTCCCCTGAAGACGGTTGGTGGGTAGGGTGTTGTGGAGTCTCTAAGCATGGACCTTGATGTACATAAGAGAGACCTGGAAAATTAGACAAAAAGGAGGTTAGTTGCTGAGGAGATTGCAAACTCTATTCGCAAAATCAAATTGCTCGTTGCTGGTGGAAAAGGTAAGGAAGTCAACATTAACTAGGACAAGGTAAGATCCTCTCAGGAGGAGGATGTTGTGGGTAAGGGTGATCTTAATGTTGACCAGGAAGATATTCCTGATTTTCTTGGGTTGGCCAAGGAGGGCTCAACTTATTTGTTTAAATTGTTTAAATGGTTGTTCCATGAACTTAACATGACCAATATTAGAGTTTGGGGTGTGACGAGAAAAACTGGTGAGTCTTCTATGCAAAACTAGATTGATGAATTGTTTGAATCTTTGAATATTGTTACTGATGAAACAAAACCTTGAGGAAAGAATCCTCACCCTTGAGGACCAAATGGAGAAAATTTATGCTAAACTAGAGAAGGGTGGGGAGGGGATAAAATCTGTTGTGATGCTTGAATCTATTGGCATTTCAACTCCTTTTGAAATGGCCAAGAAACATAAGGTTTCTGCTCCTGGAGAGGTTAATGGTGTTGGTGGTAAGTTGTTGGAGGTAGAGGTTTCTATGGAGAAATCCGGTGGGGGGTTGAATTTTTTGATTAGTGAGCTGAAAGAGGGTGGGCCTGAGGCCAGAACGAGGAACAAGACTAAGGTGCGGGCTAGGGATCCTACTGCAGAGGTGCCTAAAATTATTGATGATGGTCAGAAGGTTGTGGTGTGCGACATGGAGGTTGTTGATATCCTGAAGAACATGTAGTGGGGTTTCTTTTGTGCCTCCTTTTTGGCTTATGTTGTGTTAATGGTGTGCCTAATTTTAGTTGCTATGTGCTTGTTGTAGTTATCTTTTGCTTCAACTGTCCTTTTTTGTAAAGGGTTCTGAGCCCCTTCAAAACCCATTTTTTACCTCTAATAAAAAAACATTTATATATTGTTCTAATATAAAGTTATAAAAACCTTATATATATTATATGCTTTTCTAAACATATCCCATTTAAAAAAATTATAATCTAATAACTATTAAATTATTGATTATTTATAAATGGTAGTTTTGAATAGGTGTGACTAATACCCCTTTAGGTATTTTTCTACCCCTTCTATATTTTAGGAGGTTATCTCTCATTGAGAGTGTAAGGGATTTTGAAGATTAATAATTAATTCTATCACCATGCACAAGAGGCATTATTGGCCTTGTGTAAGTAAGGAGAAATGGTTTATGAGGTTTTATCTATATTTCAATAGGTCATTCTATAAATTCTTTATATTGAAATGATGCTTTATGATATGTTTTATCTGAAAAGGTTTTCTCCATGTATATATTGTGTAATGTGTTGAATTTTTTCATCTTGTAATTGCCATTTCATTTATTTTCTATTTTAGTAATTGAAGATTCTAATTTATAACATGAAACCAATAGGAAAAACTACTCATTTTTTTACAGATGATATTTGAGTGTGTAATGAAAAAATGACATGCATTTTTTCTTCTTTATAGGTAATCTAAATTTATCATTATTAAAAAAAACTATGGTTAGAAAGACACAATTTTCATTAAAAATCAAGTTATCTCTTTATTTTTCCACCAATCATGATAAGCTTTCTACAAATTCAATTGATAAAATAGAAGCACCATGGTTGACATTAAAAATTACAGCTATTAAGAACTTGGCTCCTCCTTCATCATGTCCATAACACTTACAACTTGCTTTTTCGAAATAAATCTTCTCTTTAACATTAAAAAAAAATCACATAAACTCATAAAGACCAATAAAATAAATAAGAATACATTATATTAATTTTTTTTATTGAAATAAAAAACTCTTACATGAACAAGACTTCTCAAAAACATGATTCACAATAACTATAATTCATCAAACTCTATCATGTCAAAACCATTTTCATTAATGTGCAATTTTTTTTTATTATCATATTCTTTATTGAAAGCTTTATTTTTTTACAAAAATATTTAAAGAATAATAATAAATCATGATCCTTGATATAAAAGATATGACATTACTAACATTCCAATCATTAAAATCTTCTATAAAAATTCAAGCTAACACCTTTTATTAATCGCAATTCGACCCTTTTGATATGATGACATGACATTTACTTTATCATGTCATGATTTTTTTTCTGAAGAAATGTACATCGTGGCAAACCCCCACACACCCCCAGTAAGTTGAGGAATGGGTGCAAAGTAAACTTTCAGTACCACTACGAGTGCCTAACCTAATGGATGCAACAAGTGGGGCCCAACACGACAACAGTAAGTCATGATTTTCACTACTTTTGTTTGTATTCTTTACATATTATTGCCTTTTAGGTTTACTCGCCTATTCTTCTTTAGGTTGAGAACGTGGCATCATTTCCTAATCGCACCTTTTTAAAGTGTTTTTTTTATTTTTTGTTTTAACATATATTTTTTGAAAACTAAGTTTTTTCTTGTGTGTTAAAACACCTTCAACCAAGGCTTGCAAGGCATGAAGGATGCCTTACAAATCAAAACTCAAAATCAGTGTTTTTTAATTATTTGGAAATTTATTAATTATACTATTTCATAGGTTCATTTAGTGTTAAGTTTTTGTTTTAATAAAATCATAGTTTTTTATTTAAATAAAAAAAATTATGAGTTTATAGTTAAAAGAAATCTAATATTTTAAATTTCATAATTTTTTATATCATGATATTTATCAAATATTATTTTTAATATTTACAATTTTTATTTTTGATTGGGTGTCTTATTGATATATATGTTAGTTTATGTCTCTCTATCATATCATTATTAATTAACGAAATCTAATAGTTTCATAGTGCAAGTGTAAATATTCTCAGAGTTGTCTATATACTTTGCAAGCTACAACTGCAGGATTTTGCTTTAACATTATTGTGAACTTCCTATTAAGCAACTAACACCATTGACTTTTATAATCAATTACTTTTTTTCTTTATAAAGGATGCAACATCCCCAATTCTAGTTTATAATATTATTAGTTCTTGCCATGAAACTATAGCGAAGTGGTAGCTTTTAACTAGACATTAAATTTGTACTTTTGACCAGTCAAAATCATTAAAATATTGTTCATAAAAAATTGATACAAAGTTACAAATATTTTAACGATTCAAATTAAACATTTTTTAAACAGAATAAGATAGTAAACAATATTTCTTTATTTTCATTGGACAAGTTATTCTTCTCTAAAAAAAACAATGCACAAAAACCTACAATAAGATTAAATGGAATGACATATGGCCTCAGATTTAGTTGAATTTTTCTCCTATTATGAGGCGAACCACTATGCATATTGGTGTGTAAATTTTATTTTTTAATTTGTCTCTTGTAAATATTGATATTATTTTATAATTAAATATTAATTATTTGGTGTATAAAAGATTGTCAAATATTTTTATTTACATTTACATGAAATTCATTTTCAATTCATTAAATACATAATTAATAATTCAATATTAAAATGTAAACAAACAATAAATCAAGTTTGAACTGGTGCATGTGGCAAGGCTCTACGCAGTTGAGGCTCTAGCCGTGATTGCTAGGGTTTCGGCCTTAGTTGAGTTTCTTCATCATTTTTCTTTCCATGTCAATGGGGGGTCTTGTAAGGGGCGATCTGGAGCATTTGTAAAAGTGTGATTTTTGTGGGTGGTGGTTCGCTGGTGTGGGAGCTCATTAGGGTTTTTTTTTTTTGGTTTCTACAAATTTATGGTGTGATTTGGGGTGTTCTCTCTATGTGGGGAAGGCATCGAGCGTTGTATTGGTGTCTTCCCTAACTTTGTTTTTTTAATCTTGGGTTTCAATGTCGAGTGAACGTTTGAGAGGGTCCGAGAGATTGACCTTTTTTTAGATGCTTTCGGGGGTTGATCCTGACCCATCTTCCCATTCTAAAGCTATTAATTTTTTAAGCAATACACTTAATGAAGGAGGTTCATTACAAAACCAAGGTGTTTGAGATTTAAAGGAAAATGGTTGTTTGGAAAGATGTGTAAATCACCTGATTCTAGTTATTCAACTAGAGTCGATTATTGATGATGTTGACTATCTATGTAAACATGCTTTAATTTCAAATTCATGGTCTTGTGTGTCTCCCTCCCTTTCCTCGATTCATGGGCACATTGGACCTAGAACCAAGAAGGGGATATGGAGGTTATGCAAGCTACAAATAATTATTTTATGGTGGTGTTTTCATGCATGGAAGATCGATCCAAAGCTTTTGAAGGTGATCCATATTTTTATAATCAAGTGGGCTTGTTCATCAAACCTTGGTACATTGGTTTCAATCCTGTGGAGGAGTTGCCTTTAAGAGTTCCAGTTTGATTGAGGCTTCCCTGGCTCCCTATGGAGTTATGGAGAAATGACATTCTTCAAATGATTACTCTGCTTCTTGGTAAATCTATTGGACCGTCCCAATAGATAATGGATAAGAAGGTAATTTCCTATGCCCATGTCTATGTTGAAATTGATTTAAATAACCCATTGCTAGATTCTTTGGAGATTCAAATTGAATCCACTTCATGGATCCAACAACTTGATTATGAAATTATCCCATTTTGGTGTCATATCTATCACGAGTATGGACAATTGTAGAGGAAATGTCCCAAGCTCAGCTCTCTTGGAGCACTAGGTAGTGGTGTTGCATCTAGGGCTCCACCTCGTCCTCCTTTACATAAAGACAAAGGGAAATCCCCTGTCACAGGGGGTTGTAGATAATTAGGAGGGTTTCATTCCAATCAAACCCAGTAACAAGGGTATGGGTATGAAGCAAACACTCAAGGATAGATAGGGTGATGAATCATATAATCATTTTGAAGCTTTTGAGGACTTAGATTAGCAAATTGGGGATCTAATAATGTTGCATTTTGGTTCTGATATTGTGAAAGGATATTAACTCACCCTTGTTGAGGTCGGTGATCTTAATAGCTTAAATAATGTTCAAGTTGCTTTGTAAATAGAGACATATTAAATTCAAGCATTGTCTAAGTAGCTTGTGTTTCTCGAGGAGCATGTGGAGGTTGTAGGGTCAGTGAATTGGTCCTATCTATGGTTTAGTAGGAGCAAGAATCTATGTCCCAAGATCTTAGAAAAGGCTCTAAAGAGGTACCTATGTTGGGCTTGCAACAAAATAAATTCAAAAATGGGAGTGCAAAGAAGCCCTCTAAGTTGGGGAGGAAGAAAGATCAGAATAAAATTAAAGTGATGGGGGAGAATTTGGTAGATTCAAGGTCATTCAAGACCATTGAATCTCTTTTTTTTAACTCCCATAAATGATTGTCCTTTCCTAGAATGCAAGGGGTCTAAACAACATCCCTAGACAAAAGGTTGTTCGTGATTTGATTAAAATACACTCTCCCGATGTTATTTTCATTTAGGAATCTAAGTTATCTGTGGAGGGAATGATTAATCTGGCACCCAAGTTGTGGTGGATAGGAAAGTTTTAGAGAATTGGTGCTCAGGGTAGTGTTGGTGGGGTTGTTTGTCTCTAGAAACCATGAAATATTTCTCCTCTTTGGTGGATCTCTAGCAGACACTCTTTATCCATGGTAGATTTGAGCTTTGATTCTTGTGAAGTTTTCCTTTTCTCTAATGTATTTGCTTTGAAAGACCTGACTGGTAAATGTCATCTTTGGGATCACATTGGATTTGTGTGGTCCCTAGTTCCTTTGTTTCCTTTTATTCTTGCTGGTAATTTCAATGTCATTATTAGTTTGGAGGAAAAGAAGGGGGAGTAAACAAGCTTGAGCCTTACTCTTTGATGCTCAAAGATAATGGATTCTTTAAACCTGATTGATATAAGACCAAGGAATGGTATGTTTACTTTTAATAATAGGAGATGTGGAGAGGGTAATAACTTAGAGAGATTAGATAGATTTTCGGTTTCTAGCTTTTGGGTTGGCAACAACTAGCTAACTAGTTCAGATATTCTGGATTGGAGAGGTTCGATAATTGGCCTATTAAACTAATTGCTCAAGCCAAGGGTGCCTCTAGGAGTCCTTCATTCAAATTCCAACTTATTTGGTTGAGGGAGCCTTCTTTGTAGGATCTTATGAGGGAGTGGTGGGGTAAGGGCATGCTTGAGCACAATATCGCCATGTACTCTTTTGCCAAGTGGCTCTAATTTGTGAAATATCAACTAACGAGGTGGAATAGGTATTGCTTTGGCAATATCTTTAAAGAAAAATTTGTTTCCAAACATCACTTGGATAACATCATTAGGTTGATTAGAGATCAGGAGCTTACTGAGGACTCTCTTAAAGAAGAAGGGGCAACCATGAAGTTTTTAGAAAAATTGGAGTTGCAAGAAGAGATTTTTGGAAATAGAAGTCTAGGATTCAATGGCTTCGGGAAGGATACAAAAATACAACTTTCTTCTTCAAAATTATCAAGGCTAGAATTCATGGTAACTCTATATCTTATTTGGTTTCTTCCCAAGGATTTTTGCTCACCTCTTTTAGAGATATCTCACAAGAAGTTATGCACTATTACTCTTCCCTGTACTCTGAGGATTCTTCAACTATTGAGGAGGAGGAGCTTCTCATTCTATATTGCATTCTATCTATTGTTCCTAATGAGGCTAATGAGATTCTTATTCAACCCATCGTCTTGGAGTAGGTTGAAGAGGTTGTCTTCCAAATGAAGAAAGGGAGATCCCCTAGCCTTGATGGCTTTCCTATAGAATTATTTCAAGAATTCTGGGAAAATATAAAGTTTGATTTGTTGGAGGTTATCCAAGAATCTTAGTAGAACAAGAAAATTTTGAAGGCAATGAATTCTACCTTCCTAGCCCTCATTCCCAAGAGAGAGTGGTAAAATTATCTAGATCAGTTCAGGCCTATTGCTCTATGTAATGTAGTTTATAATATTATTTCTAAATTGATTGTAGAGAGACTTAATCCATGGCTATGCAGAGTCATATTTGAAGAGCAAGGGGATTTTGTGGCAAGCAATCAAATCCTAGATGGAGTTTTTATTACGATTGAGGCTACTCATTCCATGGAGCACTCTAAGGAGAAGGCCATGTTCATCAAACTAGGCATGGCCAAATCTTATGACCATGTGAAATGGGATTTTCTTCAAAAAATCCTCAGTTCCTTTGGGGTTGGGGAGGAATGGATCAAATGAGTTATGAGTTGTGTTATGTTATTTTCCTTCTCAATGTTGATTAATAGTGAGCCTACATCTCTTTTTGGTGCTACTAGGGGCCTTCAACAAGGTAACCCACTATCACCTTATCTCTTCATCATTATGGTTGAGGGTCTTGGGAGAACTCTAAAAGCTCATTTAAGTCATGGTCTCATTCAAGGGTTGATTTGGGGCCACAGTTTTCCTCCTTAAACCCACTTATAGTTTGTTGATGACACAACATTATTGGGAGTTTCTAGAACTAGGGAAGCTTGTAACTTTAGGCATGCTTTGGATATATATCTTGATGCCTCTAGCTAGAAAATAAATGAAGCTAAGTCCTCTATTTTTTTCTTCAATACCCCTCCCCTTATTCAGGCTAGGATTTCTTGCATTCTTAGATTCCAAATTGGTGTTTTGTCATTTGTGTATTTGGGTGTCCCTCTTTTTGTTGGTCCTCTACCAAGGGGATCCTGGAAAAGTGCTTGATAAGTTTCATGAACAAGTTATCCACTGGACCTTCAGATGGTTGTCTTTTGCAGGAAGAGTTACATTATGATATTGCTATCAGGATTCAACCATGCAGTTTTGAGTCAAACTCATTGACCCATGTTTCATGAGTAGTGTTTCACGAGAACCCATCTCTCACGATAATTAATGGTATACTTAGCACTCTTTGCATCTAGGTGATTCTCACATAGGTGGAGCACTGGGCCTTCCCAAGAGGTCACCCATCCCAGTACTACTCCAGCTTAAGCATGCTTAACCACAGAGTCCTCTTCAAGGTTAAACCCACTTAGCTTGCAACCCCATTTGCAAAACCTTCAGCAAGTGTTGTGCCTTATGAACCATTCATTATAGAACCCCTTTAGCTCATCAATTGATAAGTAGGAGGTATTTTCCATAGCGTGTCAAATTATGATATTATGATAAGTAGGAGGTATTTTACATTTTTAAAATCAGTGGTTCAAGCCCTCCCTATCTATAGGTGAATGGTCCAAGTTTCCCCCACAAGTTTCATTAAGGATTTGAATGATTTATCTAGAAATTTTTATGGTTAGGTTGTTTGAACTCCTCCAAGTGTATTTTGGTTAAGTGGGAATCTATATGTAGACTGGAGCAGTAGGGAGGTCTTGGTTTGTGATGAGCATTGCTTATTGGTTAGGTTTTAGCATCCAATTTGTATTGGAGGTGGTGTTCTAATCAGGACCAAGCTTGGGCTAGGATCCTGATTGCTAAATATTTGGGAGGTCTGGTTCCTAAAGATGTGCTTTAGATCGCATTTCTTGGCAGAGGTTCTTTGATTTGGGACACTTTGAATAAGGGGGCCTCCTTGGTCAAGCAAGGTTTATTTTGGATTTGTCACAGAGGTGTTGAGGCTCTCTTTTGGTATGACACTTGGGATGGAAATCCTTTAATCATGACTAGTCATACTCACCTTTAGAACCTATGCCTCTCCTTCCTATATGTCGATGGTCCTAAGTGGAGGACTTCAAAGAGGAAAAATCCTTTGGGCATGTGGAGGTGTGGAAGTGGAAGGATCCTCATGCTTGGCTGCTAGGTGGGTTTGTTGGTTATTTTTAATGAACCAAGCTTGTCTCACCAGTTATCTATGAATGTGCTTTATTCAATTTTCAATAACTATGAGGGATTGGCCAACGAATAGGTGAAATCTTGCTAGGATTTCTCTTTGTACTTTGGGCTCTACAAAACCTGGGAGGGTGATGCATACAATGTATTTTTAGATACTCTTGTACCAATTATCACATATTGTAAATTTAATAGATATATTCTCCTTTAATTTCTTAACAAGTGGAGACCTTAAATATCTAGCTAGTCCTTATGGTAACATCACATTGAAGCATGAGAAAGTGTTATAATTTTAGCTCAACATACATTCACACACAAATTGGATATTAAAATTGATTTTGAATGTAGTTTCTAAGAAAGATCTAGGAAATTGTAACATAACATGACCAGTGCCTTTTCCTAGGGTGAAGAATTCTAAATCACATAATTGAAAATATCTAACAACATTACTCCTGTCATAACAAAGCTTATCAATGATGCCTTACAACATTGATACTATAAAATTAACCAACAATACTTAATTATTTGTGCATACATTTGTAAAAACCTTTATTCATGCTAAAACAAATTTAACTCATTCTTTGAACAAGTGTATTAATAATGAATAAACATTCGAGGAAAGATAAGAAGATGAATAGAAGCAATCTTCGATTCCTTTATATTCATAATCTACACAAAGTATACAATGGAGAATTTTGGTCTTGAATATTTGTCATTTATATTTCAAAATATGATAGTAATGTTATCACATTCACCATTACAAGACTCAAAACCTCATAAAACCTAGAACAAACTCAAATTTCTATTATCTAGACCTGGTTATAAAAATTCTCTAAGATCAATCTACTAAAAACCCTATATAATTGGCCTTGAATTCTCTTTTATAAGAACAAGAGATTAAAAAAAGCTTCGGGCCAATGTACACATGTCATATTTTCATCTGAAATTCACATTTACATTCAAAAGGTAGTTATATTTTCCCAAACTTGAGGGAGATTTTCGCATAAGACAAAAACCATTTCTCATTTGTTGATGAAAATTCTCCCTCCTTCCAAAAGGCTCTTTAGTCGGTGCAAATTACTCTTTCCACTAGCTACACAACCTTTTCCACGTGATCCAAAACTTGAGGAAGAAAAGCATAAAATAAAGAAAGAGGAATACACTAAATCAATTCCATGTCATCAATTTGAAATGGAGAGAATATAATATCTGAACATTGATGTATCTAAGGCCTAATAAGTACTATTTTTTAGGGCATGTATTATACTTCTCCTATTGTAACCTTTGTTATTGCATATATAAGATCAAAATTTAAATCACCATTTCACCATTGTAGTAGCCTATTCATCTATAATTTCAACATATTTTCTCTTCCAGAGCTGAAAGTCTTCCTTAGAAGGCCATTCAAATGTAATAACCTATTCTACCTTCTTTCTGTAGGGGATATATTTAATCACCACCTGGTTATCCTCTTTGTCAAACTCTTCAAGGAAGATGCATGTGTGGGTGAGCCTATCCATACTATTCTTCAACATCTAAACATCCACTCCATCACAAATTAACTTGGATTGAGTGGCTATCACCTTATTTTCTTGGTCATTCCATTCTTGCAGAGGTTTAACTTCACCATTTTTATTCAAAATATCTCAGAGTAAACTAAAACTCCACCCATCAAACCTCTTCACTAGATCCTTGATTTTCATTTCCAATGGTTCAATTAGCCCTTGGAATTCCTTGATTGCATTCACCAGTTTAAAAGTTGGGACAATGCTAGGTGATCAATTAACATCATATTTTGATCCAATCGCCCTATATCTTAATTCCTAGAAACTAGGGATCCATGTATCCATCAATGGGATAGAAACCTCTTTATCGCTGTCAAATTTCCTTATTGCATCAAACATAGAGGAGTAGTTTGAATGAATGTTGATCAACCTTCTTTCAATCCCTTTATTCAAGTGTTCTAACACCAGAGTCGCAATCTTCAATTTTCTTAAGTGAATTAATTCATCAGATTGTTGACATCTCTCATCAAAAGTCTTAAGCGTCTCCATCAACTCTTCCTTGGTGACTTCTTGTATTGGAGGTGCCTTTGATGCACTTGGAGCTAATTGTGTAATGGGCACATCCTCAGAACTAGGAGGTACATCTTAGTTTGGATTAGAGGTGGTGAAATAATAGGAGAAGGTGGAGCTTGTTCCTATGGGGAAGGAGGAGGAAGAATTATAGCTTGAGATGGGCCTATGACATTCATTGATTGGAACTTCTCCTTCAACAATGCAATCTCCAAATGTATATGAGCTATTTTTTGTTACCCCACATTGTACTCAACCACTATATCATTATATTTTGTTTTGAACTTGTCCCTTTCTTCAATTAAAGACTCAATTGTATCTTTGGTGAACTAAGCTACATTGACATTAAGAATAGTTGGTTCAATGGTTGATGTATTTGATACTCTTTTAATAATTAGCCCTCCTCTGACTCCAGTAGCTAGTTCTATAACCTCTGGCTTCTTAGTGCTTGGAGCTAAAGCCTAAATGGTCAATGTATCCCATTGGGAACTGAAAGTTGATCCTTATAAGGCCAAAGTCACTTCCTCTTTTGTGTTGAAGATGGGGGCATCATGCCTTCTGACTGTATCAAATGCAATGGTTGATACCAAATCACATTCTAGAAATAGCAATACCCCACTCTTTCTGACCAATTCTTTTCCTTCAATTGAAGTGATATTTTGATACTTGGTCCTCATTTCATTACAAACCTTGACCTCTATAATTGTCTTTGGTAGTTCAAGGCTCTTTCTTGCTTTCATTTCCACATTCATCACATATGCATCCTTCATTTCCCTCCACGCATACTTTTGATAATCTTGTGTCTTTACAAATGCATTGTCATCCATGAATCTCTCACAAGCTTAAGCTTTGACATCCTTTGTACTATTCACCCCACTTAAGTCAGCCTTACTCAACTTGAGACTTAAAGTTTTTGGAATTGTGTCTCTTTGGGAGGAGGGCATACCTTTTCTTATTTCATCTTATGTAACAACAATCTCTTCATATGATTCATCAACAAGGTAATCAACAAGGCCAATTGACTCAAACCTTTGCCTTTTTATTGGTGGCTCCTTAGGAGGAGATGATCCTCTAAGAGGGGAATCCAACTCAATTATTTTTGGGCTTGAAGAATGTGGTGGCGAAAATGGTGGTAGTTGCTACTGGGGAGAAGGTTCCCTTGACTCCTTTGATTGTATGGGAGTGGAAATTGTCAATTATTTCTTTACAATGCTCTTCTTCCTTGCACATATATGTATCTTCTTGGGGGGTTGGTAATTTGGTCTTTCTTATATCATGGGGGCCTTCCCCTTATCATGCTCTTCAATGACCACAAATTTACCCTTATCTTGGACCACTCTTTCCTCTTTCAAAGTTGCAACAACTTTATCAAAATTTTGCATACCTGTCTCCACTCTCAAAATTACATCCTCTATGTTAGACAAAGCTATAAACTGAGGGTATTTAATGTTTTTTTCTTTCTCCAACTTCTAAAAAATAATCCATTTTATCATCCTATCTTCCTATGTCTCAAAGTCAAAAATATTTTTGATAATGTCTTCAAGGAAAGAAAAGGTATGAGTAAAATTTCCTCCTTTCACCTTGTCCTTTAACCATACCATAAAGCCTTCAGGGTCATAGATCCTATATGCACAGTATTTAATTTCATAGGGCCTTGGCTTGTCAAGGAGCTTCTTCCATCCATTAGTTATCATGAAAAAATATGAGAATACTATGTATGCAAGGAAGAAGGTCCCTTTCCTTTGCTCAAACAACTGATTATCTTCAACATCACCCACCTACCACATGACCTCAAGGAAACCAATCCTCAATGGTACATCCTTGGGAAGTACATGAGGTGTTTGTATTGTTCCATATACTTTGATAATTATGCAATCCTGATAAGGGATTACATCTCCCTAATTGTGATTAATTTTCAAATCAAGCCTCCTTTCAACTAGCCTCAAGAAATCATGCAATTCAATACGAATCCTTGGCATATCCACAATCAGATCCCTTTTTAACTTGGAAGCAAAGACATTTGTGGAAACCACAAAACTATTTTTATGCTCATGTTTGTCTAACAATGGAGTCCATGATTGAACAATCATCACACACCATCCTCCACTCTCTTCAACTCCATACCCTTACCAAAAAATATGCACCCTTGTATAAGAACATATGCATAAATAAGGAAAAACACTAGAATCTCACACCATATTGTCCATTCTTCAATGCTACTAAACCCTAATGTATTTATTCTAACAAGTAGCAAAATCATATAAGGTGTTAATTTTGGGGTGTTGAATACTAACAGCCATATACATTGGTGCAATTGGTATGCTTGAGGATGGATCATACCCTAGAATCTAACATAGGGAATAAAATGTTTTTTGAAAGTAGAGGACAAAGTACTTGATTGGAAAGGGCTCCTTATAAAATTTTCCAAGTACAATTCTACCTTTTCCCTTTCCAGCTGATGCTAATAAATGAGCTAGCATTGAGACATTGAATGTAGGCCTCACTTTTTCATATTCTTCCCTTAGTTTCTTGTCATCAATATCCACCATTTCTCTACTCTAATTGTCCATTTTGAAAACCTCTCTAATTTCCTCCTTTGTAACCCAAACCATCTCCTTCCTAGAATGAGTTCTAACTACCCTAACAAGAGGGTCATAGTTAGCCGCTACAAATTTTAGGAGGTCAATATCCATATATATGTTGGGGATAACCAATTTAGCCATATCTAATATCCAAGGGTTGCAAATTGGAATGTGGGTATTCCTATTACCAAACCAGTCTTGGAAAAGCGACCACCCATTGTATGGTATTGTAGCATCCTTGATGGTACATTTTTTTTCAACAATACCATCTTTAATCCTAGGGCCATGAAACATATTTTGTCCTATACGTTTCTCACTTGTTGAGGGTGGCAATTGATCAAGCAAATCTTGGACCAAAGGCCTCTTTTTTGGTTTAGAACCAGGGAGTTGGACTTTCAGTGTCATATCTAATGAGTAATTTGAACTAAGGCTTCATTGGTTTAGGCTAGGGATTTTACGTTTCAAGTGAATACTTGATGCAAAACTAACCAAATTCTTAAAATTGCAGCAATCTTAATGAGCATCAAACCTTAAAAGAAACCTTAAAACCTAATTCAGATGATAGCAATTACAATTGAATGAAAATTGGGAGAATTGTTAGCTCAAGAGGTACAATGTGAACTTACTGATTTATCGACGCAAAAAACCCTATTTTGAAGATGTCAAGAACTCAAAATCTGTTGCAACAATTTTTGAATGCCTTAGAAATGCTTGTAATCAACTATTAGCTTTAAACCCAACTTTTATGCAAATAAATCCCTCAATTCGATAGAAAAACATCAACTCCACCATTACTACTCGCTTGCACGAACCGGAATGAATCCATGATGTCCTTTTTAGTAACTTTTAATTTTTTTCATTGATCTCATCATGATCTAGATCGACATGTCACTCAAATGGAGTCAAAGAATTTTGAATGTTCTACTTTGTGTTGACTCAACATCCACTAGGCCAAAATCCTGCCATGTGTATACCTTCATCATTCACTCCATGGCCCCATCATGCTTTTCAAGACACGAGAAATTCCACGTGGCACCCACCCGCCAGCCCTTTGGAATCTGTAAGGTTTAGATCTATGGTTACGGGCTAGTGGGAAACGACCCAGATCAACCCATCAACTTCCAAGATGTGCATCCTTTAATTCATAATCCTACACCCATGTTGTTAACCTCCTTTTGTGATGAACAATCAAGATTAAAACATCTCATGGAGGTTTTATGTGTGTGCCTTAAAAATCACTTTAGTAGCACACCTTTTAACATTACCATGATAGCCATGAAATATTTCACCATATACTTTATGCCTTATAAAGTTGCATAAACAGTGGTGATGATGCCACGTAGCACTTGCTCACTGCCCCATTGAGAGATGAGGCCGACCAGTGGTTCCCCCGTGGGCTGGCAGGGAACGATTGAGATTCATCCTTAAGATCACATCATAACCATTTATTTTAATTCCTTTTACCATTGGTGCCTTTGAATAATGGTAGGACCTGCCACAAGGATGGATAGGTGTCACTTGCTTGTTGCACCGTCGGTCCCTTTATCTGATTATTTTATTGTCCCAGGCTAGCAGGAAACCAATGGAAAATGTTTGGTGGGACTCAACAACCATTGCTTAAGCATTTTAATAGACATGTGCATTTTTTTATGACTTAATAGGGGGTTGTTTGATAAGTTTTATAAGTAATAGGACTTAGGCATATCATGGATTATGACTTAGGAAACATGGAAAATAATTAAAAGAATTTCATACCCACATAACATTTGATATGACTTAAGGTATTTCAACAGGTAGCGACTGACAGGCTAGGCAAGAAGGGATGGTAAGTGAATTATTTTGATGACTCGGGTTATAACTTGAGGAACCAGAAATAGGCTAGCATAGGTCAACTGCAAATTAGAACGTAAGCAAAGGGGTGTTAATATTTAGGATTTTTCAAGGGGTTTAGGGCATAAACAAAACCATAGAACAGAGGTAAAACCAAAACCCTAAGACACAAGACACATCCCATACCAGGAAAGACGGGAAAATATGCATCAAATATCAATGGAACACAAAAAATTTAGGGGTTCCACCAGGGTCACAGGGTGATCGTGAAGAGTTATCTCAAATTTTATCTGGTAGAACCTAAAATTCTCTACAAAGGAGTGATACCCTTCCTTGGAGTCCTGAACCTTAGGGAGTCTTTACAGTGTGTTCTAGTTATCAAGTGTTGGATAGACAGAAATGTGGAGGGGAAGAAGTTCCTTGGTGCAAAGGTGTTTTGAATAAGTTTTCTTGGCCTAAGTGCAATTTATTCTTATGGCTTCTTGCTCGGAAAAAGTATCTTACTTGGGATAATCTCTAGAAGAGGGGATTCCAGGGGCCTTATTTATGTACTATGTGTGGTAGTTGTGAGGAGACTGCCTCTCACTTATTTTTTCAGTTTACTTTCTCTAGAACCATGTGGAATTTTTAGTGGGAGGCTTGGAAATAAACTTGTGTGCAAGCTTCGTCTCTAGTTGAATTTTGGAGAATTTTAGGGAGATGACCTGCCAAGATGCACTATCTCCATGTGGCTTGGTACCTTGGTCCATCATGCATCCTTTATAAAATCTGGTTAGAGAGGAATCGAATGATTTTCCATGGAGGGATTTTAGTGGTTAATCAGGTTTGGGAAAGGATTATTAGTATGGTTCAGGAAACTAGTAGAGCTAAGTGTGATGTGGATCCCTTTTGTAATCCTGAGGATCAAATTATGATGTAGAGACTAGGCTTAGTTGGTGAGGCACAGTGGATGGGCCCCACATCCTACTAATGTTCTCAAGATAAACATGGATGGTTCTTGCAGGGGTAATACTGGTTATGTTAGTGTTGGTGGTATTTGTTGGGAATAGGATACCATTTAATTGCAATCCTAAACATATTTCATGTATCTCTTAATTCCTTGGAAAGTGTTCCCCAACACTAGGATTAGAAAGAGATTAAATTTGAATGAAATGAACATGTAAATTGACATTTGTAATTATTCTTAAATAATAGGAACATGTGGGGGCATCTATTTTGAGTTCCTAAATAATAGGAGCACATGGGGTGCCCATATGGAAGGTGGAACCCACCTTGCTTCAGTTAATTGTTTGGAGGTTTTGATAGCTCTTCAATAATGCATGTCTTGTTCCTACAATATAGGGATTGATATTTACAAGAGTGGAGTGGCACTATCAGTTTAGTTTAGTTTAGTTATGGTTCAGTTATCTTCAGTTGCATGTAGTTACTTTGAATTGCATGCTAGTTAACTTGAGTTGCATGTAGTTACTTTGAGTTGCATGCTAGTTAAATTGAGCAAGGTAAATTGGCAGCTGGATCTCGAGGTTCAATATATTCTCCAGCTTTGTAGTGCTTTGGATTGGATTTCATTTGTCCACATACCTTGCTAGTGGAACAAGGTTGTTGATTGTTTGGCTAAGTGGGCTTCAGAGTTCAAAGGTAATTGGAGTGTTGATAGGTGGGAGCTACTCCCCTTGGATTGCTCCCAAAGATTGAATTTGTTGTTACAAGAGGATAGTCAAGGTTCTTAAGGTTGGTTTGGTTGTTGGAGTTATTTGTCATGCTCTTGTTGGTTGGTTCCCTTAGCTACCCTTTGGGCTGCTTTGGTGATTTGATTATATTATTGTGTTACTTTGAACAATATATTTTTACCCCTTTTTAGCAAAAAACTAATAAATTAATTTTATAAATAAAAATAGTAAAATTGTATGATAAATTAATAAATTATTTATTTAAATTTTAAAAAATAAATAATTAACTATGATATAAAAATATAATAAAGTTTTATTTATTAATAATAAATAAACTTTTTAATTTTTAATTTTAATATTTTAATAAAGAAAATGATACTTTTAATATTTTTAAATTAAATTGATGCATAACCCTTATTACATGAATTAGTCAATTATAAATTATTATTATTATTTTAAAAAAATATGGCAAGCCGCTAAACATTTTATTAGTATATAAGAAAGTTACATGTTGAAGATCTGTAATGCAAAATAGAAGATTACATAGCAAAATTCCTAACATAGTTTTCTGCAAGGAATTTTACCATTTCCACACTCCATAGCACATCCATTAAATTGGATATAAACCTTAAAGCTACCTCATTTGGAAGACCCATCAAATGGAAATCTAGCTAATCTTGTCCAAGGACTGTTATAATTGCCTCCTTGTTTGCACTTCATAATACACGACCTTCACAATTTCTTAGTGTTGAAAGGCATAAAACCCATGTCATGTGTCATGATAACGAGTGTAGTAAAGGAAGAGCCATTTCAAGCATATATAGCAGTCAATTCCAACCCAATTGAGACCAATTACAACATTCTTTAGGCATCGAACAATTCAAGCAAGTCACCTATGTGTTGACAAGGTGGAGAAGAAATCCAAAAATATTGGAGAGACATATTTTTATTAACCAATTTCTCCACAAAATATATAAGCAAGAAAATATGTCACAAGAAATTAATATAGAGAATGGCCACAAATAATCATCATATGGCTAATCAAGACCATGATAAATCTGCTTTGTTAAGCCACCAAAGCAGTTTGAAATCCCCAACATATGGGGTGAATAAAAACTGTGTGTACATTTTAAACCAAAATTAAAAACCTTTTGCTGAATCATCATTCACTTCCACATAAGCACTGTATCTACTGTGTAGAGAAATATGCCATAAACCAAAATGCTTTCTTGTGATAGTTGACCCATTAACCTAATTGGAAAACACATGGGACACTATTCAAAATTATGCAAATAATAAAGAGCATTCCTACCTCGAAAATACTTTGAGTGGAATTTGATCATCAATTATCATGTTTGTTAATAAATCTGCCTACCCATTCGCCTCTCTAAAACAATGATCAATTTTGTATGAAGGAAATTTTGTTAGCATAAGTTGTATATGATTTAGAAGATAACTCAAATGCCAGGAAGAGGAAGATCTATTGGAAATTGCAGAAATCACCACCATTGAGTCCCCCTCGATAAGAATTTAGGGTAAAGATAAATTTATTGCTAATTCCAAACCCATTCTAAGAGCATTGAACTCAACCACGTTATTAGTACCCTAAGGAAGAAAATAGCACACTACACCAATAAAATTTCCTTGCCAATCTCTAAGAACTACCACAACACCAGAATTCCCAGGGTTGCCACTAGAGGCACCATCAAAATTTAATTTGATGAAGTCTTTAGGGGGGCACTTAACCAACCTCCTGTTCACAGTAGAGTTCTTGTTTTGAGTTGATCCAAGATTGGGAATTTTTATAAGACTCTATTTCTTTAAGATGGAGGCATCCTAGGAAGAGAACACCTTTTTTTTTAATTTTTATAAATGCTTGAAATCACTACTTCAAAAATGAAGATCTCAATCTTTTGGATGATTTTCTTTACTTCCAACTTTGTTTTCTTAAATATACTGTTTCATTCCAATGATAGGTTTGAGATGAAAATGGAGGGAGAGATTTCCCATATACAGGAAAATTTCAAAATAGGATACAAATTGGGCAAACTTAGAAAATGACTTAGAATCAATTTTTGAAGGGGGGTAGTCCAACCCAATTTTGTCATCATCCATGACCAACATAAACGTGCAAGGTCACAACCAATAATAATATGGTTGGTAAATTCAAAAGCCTTATCACAAATACCATAAGGGAACGGGGGATCTATCCCCAGTCTATCCAATTGCATACCAAATAGAAATATATCCTTGAGAGCCAAGCATGCAAAAGCACCAGATTTAGGGAGGACATTAGGGCCCCAACAAAGACTGTAAAGCCAGGGAGTAGATCTCAAAGATGAAAGTGAATTATAACCCTCTTTGATAGTGTAATTTCCTAATTTGGACCTTGTCCAAATAATCTCATTTGGTTTATCAAAAATAAAATTTGTCTTTTCATCAACTTAGACTTTAGAGATTCTTTTAAGTCTATCGGGGCAGAGAGCAATTTAAAATCCTTCCGTTTAGCTTTGTGAAGAGGGTCCCCAAGATAAAATATGAAGTATTCTTTCACCTTATCACCCCTAAGAGCTTTTAGGTGTGTCTCAATTTATCCCCAATTTCCAATACATATGAGGGGTTGGTATCCATTTTGAGCATCATCCCAAAATAGAGCTTTTTTTCCATTGTTTATTAGCCAGGAGAGGTGAGGAAGAAGTACTAATCTGCAAGAGGCAATGAAATTCCAAATTTTTGACCCATGGGGGAGATCCCTCTGGGTAAATATCCTTTCCCTTTCAAGGGAATCTAAGTATTTATATCTCATTACTTGACACCATTTTATGTTAGGTTTTGAATATATTTTCTAGACTAGTTTAGCACCTAGTGCTCTATTTTGCAACAGGTCCCGCAAACCCATCCCCCATTAAATTTGGATTTACACACTAAATCCCAAGCAACCAATGCCAACTTTTTCTTTTGAGTTACATTTTCATCCCAAAGAAAATCCCTGAAAATTTTCTGCAAAACCTTAAACCTTTATCTTGTGGAAGTTGTAGGAATGATAGTAGATAAGTTGGAAGGGAGTGCAAAACAACTTTCAACATCACCAACTTCCCTGCAAGGGAGAGCCACCTTGACTTCCAAAGCATGATCCTATTGGATGCAAAAGAAATAATCTTATCCCAGAAATCATGTTTTTCTTTCCCCGAGAAGAAGGGGATCCCCAAATATTTGCATGAGAGGGAATCACATTGGAAACCCCAAAATTTAAAAATTTGTATTTTAACCATGGGGTTAACATTGCTGAAGAAGATTTTTGATTTCTCTATGTTGAAAGAATGGCCCAAGAAGGTGCAATAATTTTAAATAATCCTCTTAATCTCAATGGCTTCACCCATTAAAGAATTTCCAAATAGAAGGGTGTCATCAGCAAATAAAGAGTGGGAGATTGGCGTTGGGAAAGGCACAATGGATATACCTTTCCAAAGCTTATTGATCGTGAAGCAATTATGGATCTACTTAAACACTCAACCATTAGAATAAAAAGGGAAGGGGAGATGGGGTCACCTTGTCTTACCCCTTGTGTTGGAGAAATTTTTTGAAAATGAGAACCATTTACAATTACTGAGATATTAGCACTTGAAAGATAGGAGGAAATCCATTTGCACCAGCTATTAGAAAAACCAAATTTCTTAAGAATCACTAATAAGAAGTCCCAATATACCTTGTCGTATGCTTTTTCCATATCCAACTTTAGAACAACAACAGATGTTCAATTACCCAAAATTGAGTGTAGTACCTCATGTGCCAAGATAGCCCCTTCTAGAGTGTCTTTTCTCGGTACAAAGCCTCGTTGTTCTTCAAAAATGATGAAGGGGAGCAATTTTGCTAATCGTGAGGCAATCAATTTTGTGAAAATTTTGTAGATGGTGTTACATAGTGCAATAGGTCTGAAGTGTTTAAAAGTTGCAAGGTTGGAATTTTTTGGAATTAGAGCCAACAAAGTAGAGTTGAATTCTCTTAGCACACATTTATTTCTTCTTGATTCTTCCAAGGCAAGGAGGATTTCCCTACCTACAAAATCCCAACATTTTTGAAAGAAAATTACTGTGAAACCATCAGGGCCCAAGGCCTTATCAATTGCCATTGAGAAAACTACACTTTTAACCTCCTTTAAAGTGAATTCTGGTATCAAAAATTTATTGTGCTCTTCATTTACCACTTGGTAGGGATGTTGATCAAAAGTTCATTATTACTTAAATCCTTACATTGCTTTCTTGAAGCCAGGAGATTTTTAAAAAAGGCAACAACTTCATCTCCAATGTCTTGCTCCACTTCCAATATGTTCCCAGACATGGATTGGATGGAAGAAATCCTATTGAAATGTCTTCTAATCTTCATGGATGCATGGAAAAACTTAGTATTTCTATCACCCTCTTTTAACCAAGATTCCCTCAATTTTTGCTTCTAATAACATTCTTCCCTTCCTAAAATTTCTTCTAATTTAGCTTTCAAACTTTTTTCCTTATCATATAAAAGTGTATCAATGCCCCTTTTAATTATTATTTCATAGATATTAGATAGTTCTTGTTCCACCCTAGTTTTCTTTGAGAAGATATTCTTAAAATGATTTACATTCCAATCTTGAATTTTTTATTTCATGAATTTTAATTTTTTGCAAAGTTGGAACATTCTCGAGCCCTCAAAATAAGGGCTATTAATCCACTAGGATTTGAGAAGCAATAATTTTTTTGCATCTCTACACAACATTGCTTCAAATTTGAAGAAATTCTTCTTTTTTGGTCTATCCTCAAAGATAGATAACATTATCAAAAAATGATTTGATCTAAGTAAGGTTTGGATTGATGAAAAGAAATCGCAAGGTGCATTTAGCCAATTTTCTAACAAAAAAATTAATCCAACCTTTCCATGATCTAAGAGAAATTTTTGCGTCTATTGGTCCAAGTAAAATTTTCATTTTTTGGAACGCAATCATATAAGTTGTTACCAAGGATAAAGCTATTGAAATCACTCATTGATCTTACAGGGGGAATGATGCCCACCAATTTCTCTGAGGTGTTGTGAATAGCATTGAAATTACCAACAAATATTATTAGATCATTTTTAAATGGTATAGGCTGAGGAGATTTGGTTCCATAGTTGTTTTTTGCTTGAAGTAGTATAGGGGAAATAAACATTTACAAGCATAAAGAAATTATTGGATTTAAAGCATCGAGCCTGCACTTTGATCCAATTATCTTTGACCTCAAGAACATTTATCATAACATTGTATTTGTTCCATAAGATTGCTAATCCTCCCAAAGCTCCTTGAGTTGAGGAAGCACAAATATCCCAATTATACCAAGAGGCAAAAGCTTCAGAAGATGACTAGGATGAAAGTTTTATTTCTTGAAGCAATACAGTATCTGAGAGGGTGCTTAATATTTGACACTTGATTAAGTGTCGCTTGTTAGGGGAATTTATGCCCCTAACATTCCAAGATAAAACCCTCATTTTGCTCGAGGAGAGATATCGTCTCCCCTCATTCGTGAGTTCTTTTCAAAGGTTTTGCACCCCTCGGCCAACTCGAGCTAGGAATTTTTGAGTAGTTTCAGGAATTCCTCTTGGTTTTTTGGAAGCTGATCAAAGATTTTTTTCCAGAGTGGTTTGTATATTGACTGTGATTTCCAATTTTGTTTTTGCATTGTTTGGTTTTCATCCCCTTTTCCCTTTAGGAGAGACAAGAACCCTAGATTTTGTATTTGTTTGCAATATTGGGGTAGACGATACCAAATCCTTAGAAGAGGAAGCAACCTCCTCATGGTTTAGTAGAGAAACTTTCTCACTAATCACTTTTTCCTTTTGTTTTAGTTTGTGAGATGGGGAGGGGGGTTAGTTTTTTCAAGAGTCCCCTCAAGAGCTAGTTTGTCTACAACATCTTCAATAAAATCCTCCCCCACTTTAGAAAAAACTTCATTGAAAATTTTCATTAGTTTTCCATATTATATTGGACCCTTTAGTAGTTCTTCAAAGTGAGAAAGTGTTTTAGCCTTACAAGGGTCAATTCCTGATTGGGGTAAAGTCTAGAGGTTGGGTGTCAAAAGTGGAACCTTCGACGAACCCAACCTAGATGAACCTTGGATAAGAAAGGAGGTAGGGAGAGATTTTTCATCCTTGTTAGTCTGCCAAATAATCCCAAAATCCCCTCTGAGAGAGGAAAAATCCATAGGATCTACCCATGCAAAAATTTCAAAATCCACAAGAATATGTGCCTCTTTCCACGAGGAAGAATCCAAAATTACTTTTTGATATCTTTCTCCTTCAAAATAAATTAGTTTGACAGTACCAAGGAAGCAGTTAGGGTTACTAATTAATTCCCAAACCCTAAGATTTGGTAACCCATCAACCATTTCAAATTCGTTTCTCAGAAAGACCCCAAAATGGGCAACAATTTTTTTAATCACTACAGCTTCTAAGTATTCCACTAGAAGGTGTGGAAAACATAAGATCACAAGTTTCTAAGGAAGCTAAAACGAGTCCATTGAAAGGTTGGGTTACCAATCAAACACCCCAAAAAAGTATTTTCACTCCAAAAAGGACCCTTTCTAAAACCCTTAAATTTAATAGTAGAGTTTTTGAAGATTACAAGAAAAGAAGACAAGGAAACAATAAAGAGGTCAAAAGAATCATACTAGTTTTCCTTTACCCATTTCCTTATTTTCATCAAAGGCATGTCATCTTCCTAGATCTGCACAAAAAATCCATTATGTTCGAAGTCAAAAACCTAGTTCTCCAGGCTTAGAGAGATAGATGGGATCAAGTTCCAACGAGGTCCTTGGCGCAACGTGGGTTCATCCTCAAAATAAGTATTTTCCATTTGAGGGTGTGAAAAACTCCCATTTGTGTTCCTTGATGGAGAACCCTTTGATGGCAGGCCTTCAGAGCAAGCCAAATCTTTGTGGGTTATCGTTGAAGCACCAAATTTAGAGGTGGCATATTTCCTAGGATTGCTACCAGGGTTACTTTGAGAAAGTTTTCCATGACTATTTCCTTTAGAATGAGCGCTCTTATTGATATTCCATTGAGACCATGAAACCCTATCAACTGAAACCTCATGCTCAAGAGAGTTTGAAGCCCTTGGAGGGAATTTTTTGTCGTAGTGAGATTTAGGATAGGGCTTTTGAGAGGATGTTGACTTACGAGAAAAACCATTTTGGTTTGGTGAGGCTGAGGGTTTTCAAAACCATGATGGTATCTAGATTTGTATCCAGAAGGATAATGACCATAGGTTTTTGGAGTCTTCATAATTCCTCGAGCATGCCACAAGACCTTGTCATTGTGATTAGGTGGCGGGGGGGCCATTCTTTGTCAGTGTCGTCCTCCCAGTGGACATGTTTTTCCTGAGTATGGGGGGGTATGAAATATTCGCTCTGTCGCGAATAATGTGAATTCTCTTGTTATTTGCTGCTTTCCTCCTTGAATGCTCAAGAATATTGCACTCATATCCTAGAGAAATTATTCAAAATTTAACATGTGATTTTATGCCAATAAGAAGAATCAAAATGCAATAGAAAATTTGGTAATCTGGTGAAGGAAAAATGGCCAAGGTTGAGGTTAAAATGATCCACAAATATGATATGGGAATATTAAATTATTATTATTTTTATTATATAATAATTTTTTTTTTTTCTATTATTAACATTCAGATTTTCTCACTACTACTCTTCAAGGAATACCAATTTACTTCCTCTCTATTTTTAAGATACCTAGGTATATTGCTGATAAACTTGAAAAAATCCAAAGGAACTTCCTATGGTCTAGGACTGAGGATAAGAAGAAATTTTCTCTGGTCAAATGAGAAAAAATATTCCAACCCAAACATTGTGGTGGCCTTGGGATCAAGAATATTGTCAACACTAACAAGGCCTTGATGGCCAAGGTGGGTTGGGATCATATAAGGAATACTAAGGATTGGTGCAAAATAATGAATTCCAAATATCTTTAAAATAGGCCTTTGATCAACTGCCTTTCGGAGGTTCACCCTTAGGGCTCCTTAGCCTAGAGGAGCGTCTGCAGCACATAGAGCTTGCTCAAAAGTGGGATTAAATGGAAAATGGGTAATGGTAATAGGATCAGATTCTAGGAAGACCCGTGGTTAATTGATATCCCCTTGGAAATTTCTAATTTCAAGAATATCAAGAGGTTGGCCTAGAGGTACTTTGGTTTCAATATTAGTGATTATGTTTCCAGACCTCCAGGGGCTAGGGTATGGATGGATCTAGCTCTTTGTTGTCCTCTTTCACAAGACCTTTTTTTCCTAGCTAGGTCTCTCCAAAACTTACTCTCTCTTACCAAGCTTCCCTCCTTTGACAAGGGAGATGATTTTTTTTAGACCTTTGACAAACAGGGGGATCTGTCTGTTAAGTCAACATATGCTCTACTGAAAAATCAGGGTACTGCGATTGACCCTTGGAAGAAGATATGGAATTGCCATATGATCCCTAAAATTAATTTTTTTTGGTGGATTGCCTATCATAATAGGATTCTCACCTAGGATAATTTGAGGAAACGGGGATTTTATATCCCCAACAGATGCTTATTATGTAAATGCAATGAGGAAACTGTTAATCACTTATTGTTACACTATTTGTTTGTTGCTGAAGTTTGGGGTATGGATTTTGAAAGACTGGGTGTTTCTTGGGCCATGTGCAAGGATATCATATTCTTCATTTTGGGTTGGTGTGGTCCCTATATCCACCCCTTTCTTGGAGAAATTTGGTACCAGGTCCCTCCTATTATTGGTTGGTGTATGTGGAAGGAAAGAAATAACAGGGTCTTCAAAAATATTGAGAGGAGTCCTAGGGAAGTTTTTAGTATCGGTGTCTGTCTTATTGAGGAAAACATCTCTTTCTTCAATGGGAAACCTCCAGAGAAGGGACCTTTTGATTATGAAATAAAAATGGCCAAGGCCTGGCACCAAAATTTAGATGCTAGCTCATTTAACAATACTAAATCTTTGGCCAGGAAAACCACCAAATGGGAGCCTTCGGATAGAGGCTGGTTCAAACGCAATTTTGATGGGGCTACTAAGGGAAACCCAGGCAAGTCTAGCATTTGGGGAGTGATTAGAGGCCCCAGGGAGGAATTGGTTGTTGGGTTTGGGGAGGTATTGGTTTCCAATATTTAATTGTTGCGAAGGATCGTGCACTGCTAATGGGCATTCAAATTTTTGTTTCTCTAGAGATTGTGAACCTCCACATTTAAGGGAACTCTAAGTCCATCACTAATGTTGTGAATCTTGGTAGACTGATTGGGTGGAGTACGAAGGATATTTTTTGGATATAAGTTTCCTTTTATCCAAGCTAAGAGTTAAAAAAGTGATGCACATTTTTAGGGAGGGTAACCAAGTGGTAGATGCTTCGGCTAATTGTGGTACCTATTGGGGTTACTCCAAATGTTGGAGGAATATGGGGAGTTTACTGCCAAGGATTCAAGATCTCATCTTGAAAAAATAAAATACCCATTTATTATGATGATATTAATTCTTCGGTTGATGAGTGTCGTTTGGGGGGTCCACTTGGTTGTTCTTTGGGCCAGATGGATGAGTTCTAATGTTGAGGTGGCCTACAAGTGGCATTATTCAAATTTAAAGGCTAGTCATGTGGTTAATGGAGGTGACTCTATGAAGGGATTTGACATGAGCGTGAAAATTATGATTTTTAGGGGTCGTACTTTGTGATATCTTCTCTTTGGGATTGTTTTAAGTAATCATACCCTCCTTAAGACTGTGGTTATGAATTTAGATGTGACATTTAATAATGAGGGAAAGTTCCCTTCTAGCGCCTTTGATCCTGCTAGTTTAGCGCTGACTTCTAAACATTCTTACATTGACATTTCTAAATTTGGCCAAGCGACCACTCTGCCTAGTTTTTTGTACAATTGCATTATGGTCAAGGAACCTTGCTCGCCCATCAATTCTTGCTTAGCTAGCCGCAATAAACTTAAGATTCACATTAATGACACTGTTAAGTCTTTGATTGGTGATCTTCCCCTTCACTCGTGTGATCTTCACATTGGCGTGATTATCCAACGTTGTACTCTTTGCCTTAATATCCATAATGCAAAGAAATCCATTTGCTTTGTCGATGTTTCTAACCTTTTATTCTTGCAAGTTCTTTGGTTTCCTGTGCAGTTTAATACCATGGGTGGTGGTCGCGTTTGGACGGAGCCTGATAATTGCAAAGAATTTTGTACGAATCCTTTGGTTTGGCATATCTGGGTTGAGGGTGGCCTTGCTCCTCTCATGGAGATTCTTGTGGGCCACAACCCTAACCTGTTTGGCCAATTTGCTAATTCCTAGAAGGACCGAAGGGTTACGTTGGGTGGCATTTATTTTGAAGTCGGCAAAGAGGTGATAGTGCAAGCAACTAGGATGCAGTGCATTGGGAAGAAATATCTAAATCATACTTGGACTTCGGACAATGACAATATGAAAGCTTTTTTCATGGGGAACAAGGAGCCGATCCGCAACCAGTCGGGCTTTGAATGGGAGGCCCTTCCGCAGCCCTGGGACCAGGTGTGTTTAGCCCTTATGAAGTATGTCACACTTGAAGGTAGGTTTAAAACCTACTTTTTCTATCATTTTTCCCTACTGAATCATCTTAGACACAAAATCTTGCTTAGTTTTCCTTTTTATCTACTCATGGACCTGGAGAATTCGATTGAAAAATGTAAAGAAACGACCAATCTTAACCCGAATGACATTCTGCCTCTACCTCTCCATTAGGGGCTTATCTTGAGGCTCTACCATTTTCATTTGGTCTTATGTCCTCCTAGTTCCCTACTGAATCATCTTAGACACAAAATCCTGCTTAGTTTTCCTTTTTATCTACTCATGGACCTGGCGAATTCGATTGAAAAATGTAAAGAAATGACCAATCTTAACCTGAATGAAATTCTGCCTCTACCTCTCCATTAGGGGCTTATCTTGAGGCTCTACCATTTTCATTTGGTCTTATGTCCTCCTAGAGCCATCTTTGTTATTTGTATTGATGAGATTGAACCCTTGATTGTCGGAAATATCTCCCCTACTGATTCAAAAATCCCTTCTAGAAAACCTAACCTGGGTATTGTTGAAAACCCCAAACCCAAACATGTTGCTAAAAAACTTAAGGGCGGTGTGGTTAATGTGAAAAAAAACCATCGTGGCCATCCTATGTGAACTCAAGGCCACCTCAACCAAGTCTGCTTATAGAGCCAACTCAAAGAAAAAAGGCAAAGATGATAAAAAAGGTTTGTTGGAGTCGATGGTGAAAGAGGGAAAAGGGAAGAATATTGTGGGGAAAGATTCTAAAGGTGACACAGTTGTGGAGGCCATAGTCATGACTGGAGGGGAGACTACCATCCAAAGGTCTAGGAGATTGGCAAAAAACAACAAAAAAGGTAGATTATTAAGGAATCAGAGGAGTAGATGGACAACAAGGATTATAAGGAAGATGAGACTGAGGAGGAAGAGGAAGAAAATGTGGAAGGGCCCCTTTCTATCTTGGACACCAACATTCTGAAAGAGAACTCAGCCTCTCAATCTTCACACCCTCTGGAAGCTGAGCCTAGCGAGGACCCAAAGATTGTAGATGATGGTGAGGAGATTTGTGCACTGAAAAAGAAGATGGACACGCTTGAAAAAAGATTCAGAGGCCTGACCTTCTTCACAATGAAGCTAGGTCATTTTGTGACTAGCACCCTGTCCATGGTGATCAAAGAAGAGTTGGAGGGCAATAATGCCCAGGAGAATCAAGATTGGGTTGGGGAGGACATTGTGGATCTCCTATTCAAAAATTGGGACAATGCCAGTTAGTTGTTGCCCGGGTCTGTGTTTTTGTTGTCTATCCGTGGTTGATGTGTTGTTATTTTGTTGTTCCTGTCTTTTTTGGCTTTCAGTTAGTTTTATGGACTTGATCTTTTTTGGCCCTTGAGGCTCATTGTGTAGGGTACAACACCTTGTAAATGTTGCTTACTTTATCAAAAACATTCAGACTTTGAATGTACAAATATTCTTTTCTAAATATTTGCATTGATAATATTAATAAAATAGCTTAATGTAGTAACTAAAAATTATCAAGTTACATAGTGAAATTGGTAGATATTATGTTTTCAAAAAGTAGTGCCAGAACATCTCAATTCAAATCTAAGTGGTGACACTCTTGGTAATAAGATACTAAGAATTCAATCCCTTATAAATCCATATAGATTAATGGATTACCTATCTGATAAATTACTATCATTGTTTGATCTATATTAGTGTGATTGATGGCATGCTAATCAATTTTATTATTATTATGAATCATATTTAAAATAAATTTAATAAATAAGGTTATTATGATATTCATAAGTCTATAACATATATAAACTCAAGTCTCTTTTACTCTTATGTTTGTTGTCACTTTCATTTATTAGGGAATTTTAGTTTATCAAAGTGAAGAATTAAAAAATTCAAGAGGGAATGGCATGGTAGTGATATTTATTTGTATAATAAGAGTATTGGTTACTCCTTCGCTTTATTTGGAAGATTTATCATTAAGTAATTTGTATGAGTAATTCATGCCTTTTCATGGGATTCTTCCTTTATTCATATAGTTATAGAAGTACAAGTCCAAGATCTACTTGGTGGTTAGGTGCAATCATTGCACCAAGTTCTATGTTAACTCATGGTTTTTCTACTTTAGGTCTTTCAAATAAAATACAACAATATAAAATGTTAATACTTACTTTATAATGCAATTGGTTAATATTGTATGCAAGTATGATGTTTCTTAGGTATGAAACTATTTTATGTAGACCCCTACCATCAAGAGCTTTGGTCATTATGTCCCAAATAAATTGAAAGATTATTCTTAGTGTGAACAAATACTTTTTACATTCCTTTCTTCTCAATAAAATTGATATTCACATAAGACAAAAAGGTATTAAAAAATACTTCTTTTTTTCCATTTATAAATTATCATAAATAAAAATTAACTCACTAATTAGATAATTGGAGTTATCATGCCATTGGTTTAGGATTTTCTCTTTTAACTATTGGTATAATCTATGGGGACGTATTTCCCAATGAAGCATGGGGATCTTATGGAGCTAGGATCCCAAAAAGACTTGGGCATTAATTACTCGGATTATATTTGCAATTTATACACATATTAGAATCAACAATGGTTGGAAAAGGGAGAAACCAACAATCATGACTTCTCTAAGAATTTTTTAGTTTGGATTTGCTATTTGGGGGTTGATCTATTAATAATAAGGTTACACAACTATGCATGGTTAATTTAGGAGATAATTTTAAAAAAAACATAGGACAGTTTCAAATCAATGATTCTGTGTTATTAAATCAATAGGGAGTTTTTCCAAGTTATTTTAGAGGGTGTCATTTAAAATAACTATTTGAAATAACTTGAACTAGAGAGCAATTTTTTTTGTGATTAGAAATTTATTTAGTAAATTAATATATGTTTATTTCAAAGATCATGCAATTTTTAAAAAATTAATTTGTATTTCTCTACCAACCAAAGGTATTGGTCTTTACCTTGATTTAGTTCTATATATAATACTAATATAGAAGCTATTTTATCTTAATATTTTGATTAATCATAATAATTTCTTACATTTTGGATGAATTATCAACTATCTAAATAGCCAAGTTCTACCTTTTTCTTAATGGGATGTTAATAATACAGATTGAAATAAAAACATTAATTACTAATCAATATTTTAGTTGTTCCCCCTCAAAACTATAGTTTTCCTTGCAATAGTTTGGGATGGGGTGGTCTTTCATCTTGGGATGTAAAGTTGAATATCATTTTGTAGAATAATCATTAATCCATTTTTATCGTAGAACCATCATCATCGTCATCATCATAAAATGATTCACGTCGAAAATCAAGTCCATCTATGCCAATTTGATTGATAAGGCCAATCTCTATCACCTCATCTAGTCTCAAATAAATATCTCTCTAATAGCATATAAATTGTGTCATAATCTTTCTTTTTCATTGGTAAATAACTATTAATAACATACAACTACAATTTATTTAAATACTCTAAATTGAAGCCCAAATCTATTGCTTTGAAGCAATAATCATGAAGACACATATGAATTTAGTGGAGCATAAATGTATTGTTTTCTATTAATAAATATTTAGTAATAAACCCCTATGTAGAAAAAATCTCCCAATTATATATATTCACATTAAATTAATCAAATTTATTAGAGGGATGGATTTCAATAAAGTCGTCATATTTTTATTCTTTCATTTAAATATCCCCTATAAACTGTAGTGCGCCTGTTAAAAAAAATTCACATGACATGCTGGCGTGACATGCCCTCTGATACCACAAGGACGAGGAAGATTGGACAAAATCATAACAACGTCTATAATGGGAATGGCATGGCAACCAAAATTATAACATCAGATAATCAATTCCCCATGACTCTACAATAACTCTCCTCTCACTTCCATACTTTTGAACTTTTTGAATGTGGACATCCCACTTCCAAGATCATCCCAACACAAAATTCCTCTACTATTATTTATTTTCGTCATTGAGAAAATTTAATTTCAGTAGTCTTTCTATCACTGACACAAAATTCTTCTTCTATAAATTCTATATCACTGACAAAAAACTCTTCTATTGTATATTGAACATAGTTTTTTCTCTAAATTTTTTAATAATAGACATGTAAAAACAAGTAGAGAATTCTCTTGGATAAAAGTAAATTTTAGAAAATAAATTCATATTGAAGATCTTGGCTTGTTATAAAAGATTTTTAAGAAAAAAATGAAGTGGAGGATCTTGGATTGTTTAGCTATCAACTTCTATTTTGTTTCATGTATAAAAGGTATATTGGATTGAGTTGTATTTTGAGTATTTTTCTTTCATCAACATAGTAGAATTTGATATTTTATGGAAGACCGATGTGATATGACATTGAATGTAGAGTATTTTAAAGATGAATGGATTTTGGGTTAGGTGTTCCACCTCAATGGCTAGGGATTGAATGATTGCTCATAATATGAGTGTTTTAGAGTTTTATTTTGATATCAAAAGAGGAAATATCCTATAAATTTGATGTGATCTTAATATTTTTTATTTCATTCTAATTTTATGCACTTCTATATCATTTAATGTTTTACATTAGGTAGTTAATCACACATTGTCTATATAAGCAAGGACATTGTACACTCTTGTAATACACCTCATCATAATATTTGATAACTCTCAATATCAAGCAAGCTCATTTCTTGTATACTCTCTTATGGAAGGATTTTATTGTTTTTGCAGGTGGTCTTGGGTATTGAGCTAATCTTCAATTCCTACAAAAAGAATTTAGGGACAAGAATGGTACATCCTTTTCAACATGGATATGATATCGACCTCATTCCTTATGTTGTTGAGATCTTCCACTCAACAAGACTTAATCCTTGTTAGACTCATTTGGAACCATTCAGTTTCACCAATGGACCAATAGCCCATTAGCTTAGAAACTCTTTTCAATAAATGATCTCAAGCATTTATAATTACATTGAAGGCATACCTTATATGAAATGGATGACCTACTTTTCAAAATCAATGGTTGAAAGTTACAGAGAAAGATGCAAGACGATTGAATAAATCTCAACCATCAAATTTTCTAAAATATAATATATAATTAAAGAAAAAACAACTTAAAAATATAATATATAATTAAGGAAAAAACAACTACACTCTTGTCCAATCTTAGGTTTAAAGTAGGGAAAGGTAGGATAAGAATGCATTTTTTTCTTTAAAAATTTTCACTTAGATTTTTAGATTTCTTATAATAAATATAATATATAAATAATAAATTATATGTTCAAATCTTTTTAAATTTAAATTTATTTTAATTATTATTTTATATATATAATAAGTTTTTAATAAATATAATTATTTTTTCAATATTAAAAAAAATAAAAATTAGGAATTGATTTTTTATTTTTTAATAGGTTTCATTAATTTTTAATTTTTAAAGTTTGGTGTTACTTGTAATTTTTAATATTTATTTGAAGTATCATTTTCATTTTTAAATTTTTTAATTTAATTAATAATTTAACTATATTTATGGTTAATTTAATAATATTATAATAACTTTGTTTTTGTTAATTGAATTTATCTTTTAATTAATATTAATATTGTTTGTAATAAATTAATTATATTTTTTAGATACATATTTTATTAATATTTCAATTCTAATAAATTAAAATTTTCTTTTTTTCTTTTAAACTTAATCATTTATTAACTTAAATTTTTTATTATTCATTATAATTTTTTTAAATTACTATGTTTATTAATATTTGAATTTTGATATATTTTGACTTTGCATTTAGTTTATTCTATTTTAATTTTTTACTTATATTTAATTTTGAAATTTATTTTTATTATTTATGTCTTTTTATAAAATTACAAATAATAATTAAAAAATATTAGAACTAATTTAATTTTTAATTATTTATCTTTTTTTTTTTTTATCGGTGATATTATATTTTATTTAAGATAAAGTAAAATTTACAAAAATCTCAACATATCCTTCCAGTAGAATCCAGAGATGTCTATCAAACCAGCTTAGTTTGCAGTGAAACAAAAAACCTACCAACACCACTTGCGATATACCCTACCATCTAAAACCCATTCCCCCAAGCAAAGTATCAAATTAAGCCACAACAAGGCTAAACCCCAGAGCATGTTTCAAATACAAAAAGTTATAGTAATAAAAAATATTTAAACTATATCTTTACACAGAAGTTCCCAATGTGTTGCTCAGGTATAGCAGACATAAAACTGAAACCAAATTCATCTTCTTCCTTGAACGTAGACCCTTCTTCTCTTGCAACTCCTCTCTGGCAACCACTTTAAGCCTCTCTATTTTCTCCTCCACCTTCATTAATTCAACACAAATTTTCAATGCTTTCCATCCCCATTTCACTCCTTCTCTCCACTTCGCTTTGGTGCTCCCTTCTAGCCACCTAATAAAATGACAGTTTATCTCTGCTAATTTAGATTCCACACCTTCCATTCCTTCATTCACATTGAATCCATCACCAGGTATAGCCCATTCCAGTATACTATCCATGTTTACCAAGAAATCCTCATGCACCAGCGCTTTCATTACTTTCCTCACTTCCTCCACTAGCTCTCCTAAATCTAGACCCCATGCCAATATCAAAGAAAATATATCCATCTTCATCTGGTATATGTGCTTCAAATCCTCAAAGCTATTGCCCATAATGGCTTGCACAGACTATGCCACCTTCACATCTTTGAATAGGAACAAGCCTCTCAACCTCTTAACAATCGCTTTATTGATAAATAAATCCAACTTTATCCTTGATTGCAGTGTGAAGTTAGCCTCCATTAATTCAATTCTACGCAAACTTCAGTTGTCTCACACCTTAGCCTTGTCATAGTCCTTACCACTGCATATCAAGATGTAAAAAGAGGAAAGCAATGTGTATTTTTAATACACATCAAATTGCCAACCATCTCCATTAATGTTGAACGTACATCTAGCGCCGGCAAAAAAAACTTCATCAATATTTTTTATTCCTTCGGGAAATTCAAAACCATCCAATACTTACAAGCATTAACTCCATCCTGACTTAATTACATCGGAGTTATCTCCACCAAAGAAATCCTGCTAAAATCTTCAATTCTGATTTCGTCTCCCTTCGCAAACGATAGGGCCCATTTTGATAGGGTATTTGCTTCCATGTTCCTAGATCTCCTAACATGGCTGACCTTAAAATCTTCAAAGTAAGCTAGTTCTTCAATAACTCTCCTAATTACTCCCTGCAAATGCCAAGCATCAATTCCTCCTTTTATTATTGCTTGGATGATTATCAAAGAATCACCCTCTAAATGAATCTTTGTAGCCCCTAGATTTCTAACTAACTTAATTGCCATTAAGGTTGTTACTGCTTCGGCTACATTATTAGTTCCTTCCTTCAGCCTCATTGCACCTGAAGCCACCACATTTCCTTCCCAGTCACAAACAATGCTACCAACTCCTGATGGTCCCAGATTTCCTTTTGAAGCTCCATCAAAATTTGTCTTCCACCATCCTTCCTTTGGTTTCTCCCATTTTTCTACCTCTATAGACAAATGAGTTAGATTAACTCAACCGGGCCCCTTAACGGGCCTTAAAAGAATTCCAAGCCATCGGGCCTGAATACGTTTGTCCTTTGAAGCATAGGGAGCCTTTGGGTTAAAAAACCTGAGGCAACTGCTCCAACTACTTCCTCCAAAGAGTGGTTGATTATGAACTACAATCTCTCCAAATTCTCTTCTTTTTCTAGGAAAATTATCCTATTCCTCTCTTTCTAGACTTCCCAAATTACTATAGATGGGATTACCTTCCATACACATGAGAAGGTCGATTTCTTCACCTTCACTGGCCACCCTTCAAACACTTTCTTTAAAGTATCTGGAAGAGGCCCATGCCATCCTAAAGACTTTAGTAGCATATCCTAGTAGGAGGCAGCTATTTTGCAATGAAGCAGAAGATGTTCCACTGTTTCCTCCACTTTTTCACACATAACACATCGAGAAGGTCCACAAAAACCCAGATGCCTTCTTCTTTTCCCTGTTAAAATGCACCCTCTAACTGCTAGCCAAGCAAACCTCCTTGCTTTAGTTAGGCACTCCTTTCCCCAACAAAGATCAATCAACCAAACTTCTCCCCTTGCCCCAGCATCCGAAAGATAGTATCCCAATTTAACCGAATATTTGTCATCCACACCTCCACACCAAATTACTTTGTCTTCATAGTTTGACCTCACAATTTTATGAGAGCTAAAAATCTCATGTATAGTATCTCTCTGTCTATCTGGTAAATCAACATTTTGAATAGATTTCCAGATCCATTCCCCTCCAAAACTATCTTCTCTAAACTCTAGATAATCGCTGAACTTTTCACCCCAATGTTGTTTGAACCAGTTTCAGATTTCCAAAAGGTTTTCATTTTCTTGCAACACTGGAAATCCATCCCATGAATCCTCCTAGAATTTTTCCCTCCGGCCATTTCCAATCTGCCATGTTACATGATCAATTACTACCTGTCGACAAGAAATGATGAAGTTCCAAATGGTAGAGCCAATAGGGGGGTTTTGCATGGTTAGGATCCTATCGTCTTCCATTGAATCTAGATATTTTTCTTTTAAGATTTGGACCCAAAGCTGAGTAGGTTGGGAATATATATTCCAAACCAGTTTAGCCCCCAAAGCTTCATTCATTAAGTTTTGATCTCTCAAGCCTTCCCCTCCCTCACCCTTCGACTTACAAATCTTTTCCCATGAAAGGAGGGGAATTTTATCCTATTCTTTCGCTCCATTCCAAAAACAAAATCTCGTTCGTTGACCAATTACCTTTAAAAACTTCTTTGATATTCTTAAGCACATCATCGAGAAAATAGGGATGGCAGAGATGATCGACTTTAGCATCCTAATTCTGCCTGCAGAGGTCAACCATTTGCTCTTCTTTCCATCCATTAGTTTCAAGCAACAATCCACTAAATCCTTCCAAATGGTTGTTTTAATAGCACCCCCAAAAAGAGGGATACCCAAGTATTTCCTTGGTAGAGTGCCCATCTTCATCCCTAAGATCTAGAAAATCTCCCTCTGTTTCTACCCCTTAATATTGAAGAATTTTATTTTATTTTCTCCAATTTATACATTGTCCAGAGGTTGCACTGGATTTATCCAAAATACCTTTTATCACCTTGGCTTCCCTAAAATAAGCTTCTCCCAACAATAATGTATCATCCAAAAATTGCAAATGACAAATTGACTCCAACCCTTCAGCTACCTGAACACCTTTCCATATCCCATCACTCCTTTTCTTGGCTATCAGTCTACCCAAAGCCTCAACCATTATGATGAACAAGAAGGGTGAGATTAGGTCTCCTTTTCTTAAGCCTTTTTATGAATCAAAGAAACCTTGTGGACTTGCATTCACCATCACTGAGAAACAAGGGGTTTTAATATAAATTTCAACCCATTTTACCTGTTACTCACTAAAACCAAACTTCAGGAGTACTTTTAATAAGAAGTCCATGTTCACTTCATCATACACTTTCCTGATATCTAATTTTATCAACATTTTTTCTAAATGATTTAGCCTAATATAATGAATCACTTCATGTGCAACAATTATGCCTTCAAAGATAGACCGATTTGGCGAGAAACCACTTTGCTTTGGGGAAATAACAAAGTCAAGAACAACCTTCAATCTATTGGCCATTACCTTCGATATCACCTTATAGATCATGTTACATAACGAAATGGGCCTAAAGTCATTGAAAGAAACAACTTCCTCCTTTTTAGATACCAGAGTTTTAAAAGTGTTATTAAAATATTTTAAAACAAAACCACGCCTTCTAGATTCCTCAACAACTTCCCAAATATCATTAGCTAGAACATCCCACCATTTTTGGAAAAAAAAGAGTTGGAAAGCCATCAGGACTCGACGCTTTATCACTTCCCAGACAAAAAGGGGCAAGTTTAATTTCTTCCAATGTCACAACCTTTGTCAAAGCTAGATTTTGGGAATTTGTGACACATTGTGGGATAACATCTAAAAATTCATTTTTCTGGGGTATCATAGTTTGGGAGGCTCTAAAAGCCTCCGAGAAGAAGCGCACAACTTCTTGGAAAATTTATTCCTTTTTCATTAGCGTATTACCATGAATATCTTGAATTGAGAGAATTCTATTAAGATATCTCCTTACCTTAGTTGAATTGTGATTTTTTTTGTGTTTCGATCCCCCTCCTTTAGCCACGTCTCTCTTGATTTTTGTTGCTAGAAGATTTCTTCTTTAGCTAAAATCTCTGAATATTGCTTATTGAGATCCTTTTCTTTTAGAAAGTCATCCTCCAACATACCTCCATCAATAAATTTCAAGTGCAAAATCCCCAACTCTTGTTCTAAATTGAGCTTTTCTGAAAAAATGTTTTTGAAAACCTCTCGATTCCATTGCTTTAATTATTCCTTAACAAACTGTAGTTTTTTGAAGAAAATTAAATCCTTGTTTCCCTCCCTCGTTGGTGCATTAGACCATTAGCCAACAACTAAATCCATAAAACCATCCGCCCTTAACCACATTTTCTCAAATTTGAAAGGGCATCTATCTGGAACAACATCTTCTTGAATCCTCACACTAATGGGATAGTGATTAGAACCCGTAATGGGAAGAATTTCTACCTGAATTTTCCATTGGAAGTTAGCCAAATTTTCAGCTAAAAACAACCTATCAAGTTTTTTAGCTATATTCAAAAAACCACTTCTTTTGTTTGTCCAAGTGAAATTTCCATTTTTGAAGTGAATATCAAAGAGACCATTATTTGTGAAAAAATTACTGAAATATTTCTATTTTTTATTTTTCCATCCAATCCCACCATTCTTTTCAGATGGTCGTAATATTGCATTAAAATCCCCCCCAAGAGGAACATGAGATCACCATTGTTTAGGAGGACCTCTAAAATTTCACGCCAAACTCTTTTCATCTCTAAACTATTATTTGCCCCATATACATTTATGATATTTAAGTTTGCAATCAATTGCCTTGAGAATACACTAACCCACTACCATGACTTACCTGATCTAATTTCCTGAGCCTCCATAATCACCTCTATGGAAAGTATACCAAAACCTCCAAAAGGTCCCTCTGCTTCAACTACATAGCATTTCCAAGTGCCAAAACGCCTCCTGAAAGAGTTTGCATCATCTCCACTAAGCTTTAGTTCCTACAGAAGAACAATATTCAGTCTTGTTTGATCAAGACACCTCTTGTCAGGGGCATTACAACCCCTGACATTCCACAATAGGACCTTCATTGCTCTCAAGAAAAGGCATAGCCTTTTCTAGATCTTAGATTTTTTTGACCCGACACACTTCCTGTAATTTCCAAAATTTCCTTCACAGATTTTGGACCTCGCTTTTTCTTCTCCCCTACCTTAACTCTAACCTACATTAGCAAGTGGTCTCTTATGTACAATACCCAATTTAGATTTAAGACTTAATTCATACCCTCCTCCCCCTTCCTCATCAATTGGGCATTCAAATTCTAGATCATCGTACAAAATCCCCTCCTCTATGGCTTCCTCAAATGAGCTCTCTAGATTGTGTATTGGGGATATTTGAATGTCTTTGAAGATGGGTTCAACAGTCTCATAGTTATCCTCCACTTGAAAAGTTTTTTCCTCCATTAGAGTCGAGTTCAAGTATTGTTTATTTTCTAATTCATCTCTTGGGTTTTCCCCCCTTTGGTCCATTGGAAGGTCATTACTGCCCCATCTTAGAACTACCAGTGTAGTTTGTAACTCACCTTCCTTAGATTCTTGTTCTAGAGAAGTCACTCTACCAGCTTGTTCCCGAGCGACAACTTTCACTTTTCCAACCCTTCTACCCTGTCCATTACTTGTAGTCTCCTTAAATGATCTTTTAAGTCTTTCACCTGAATGAGGACCCATTATGTCTAGGACCTGAGCATCCCAAACATTCCTTACCTTTTCTAAACCATGTGAGAGGCCCACTATTTTCACAGATAAGTATCGTATCCAGATGAAAGCCCTCAAGACTCCTTGTCTCCGCTTCGTGACTCCAATCTGATAGCTTGCTAGAATCACTGTCTTTCTCATTAGCCCACATATCTAAGAAAACATATGGTTTATTCAGACTCCATTGTTCCCCATCTGAAAGATCTTGGCGAGTCGACATTGCTTCTAGGAAATTGATGTTCTCTTCCTTAAAGAGATTTTCCTTCATCATTTAAAGCATTAATCCCTATTCCTTTCCCTTTTTTGAAATGTTTGCATTCTCCAACAGGATGCCCTAGTCCTTTGCAAATAGAGCACATTTCAATCATTTCTTCAACCTCAATCTCCTTTCTTCCAAGTGCCCTCCCTTATTTTTAACTCCACCATCCTGGGAAGAGGGTGCATTGCCTGCCACAAAATACATATTCTTGCATACATACTATAGTCTTTATTCTTCACTGCTTCATCCACTTTTACAAAAGTACCCAGTTTATTTCCTATTAACCTTAGGGTTTCCTCATCCCAATAATCATATGGTAGATTGTAAATTTGTATCCAAATTGGCACCTCTGTGATGGCTTCCTTCTTTGGGTTAAAATTTGGAGTCCAATCTTTTATAAAGAAACCCTTGCCCCCCATTAAAAATGGTCCACTATTGAAAATCCATTCCTTATCATTATCAAGCGGACAAATAACTAGATAAAATCTATTAGGGAGGGTTTTCAGCGCTGTTGCTTCTCCCCAATGTTCATTACACCAACTACTAACTTGTTTAAAATCCGGCCAAGGCCCGCTCCACTTCATAGAAAAATCTCTTTCCTTAAAATAACTCATTGAATCATTCCATGTCTTACCATCAATCAATAAGGAAACAACTGTGGTGTGCTCAATATTAGGGTATACCTGTTCCATCAGTTGCGGGTTCTCTAGTTGTTTTGGTCTCCAAAACTTCTTCTCCAGTTTCTTCATATCCACTAGAGCAGTCAAACCCATACTAGAATACCCCCATCTATTTCTTGTGTCTCGGTCTTGGGGTACTAGTTTATCGCTTCCAAAATTGTTGGGCATAAACAACAGCAACATCATCTGACACCATCTCATCCTCAACTACACCAGCAACACCATCTAGAGATGCGACGAAAGGTGGTGGAGGGAACACCAGGTTCCTAAAGTCAGTGTACCAATCAATATCATAAAATGGCACCATGTTGTATATTCGAAACAGAAAGTGGCAAGCACAGGTAACCTTTCGGCGATGGACTTCTTGCGATTGAAGATGAAAACTGCTCAGAAACGGTAACCATGGGACGACCGCATCCTCTTCAATAAACGTACGAAGGTCGCTCGCATTCAGAATCCCTCCACCAAATGTAGTATTTTCCACCACCTCCCTGAGGCCTTTTAGATACTTCTTCAAGAATATTTTTATCACCAAACGGATGATAAGTGGCTTGGGGACTTGAATGTTAAGCATCAATGCCACAAAATTATAGCATACATCAGTATTTACTCTATACTTGTCCTCATATTCGAGGCATTCATGACCTAGGACCCATTTCATAGCCATGATGGCCAAAGAATGTTTATTCTTCATCATCCTCTTCAGATGCCTAGTCGAAATTTCACCCAGGAAAGCCATTTGTGGTTTATGGGAGGTCATCCTTATGGGGGTATCCATGGTGTCAGATACTATACAATTGTCAGGTAGCAACCTATGGAAGACATCTAAGTTCGAACTCTATGTGAATACTATGCAGATTATAATTACCAAATGCTAAGCCAATCACCTAATGTTGATTCTACTAAAAACTACAAAGTTAATTTCCCTACTACATAGGCACCTATTTATAGACACAACAAAGGATAAGCATGAGGCTAGCTAGGTACCACCTTGAAAACTAAACCAAGGATCGCTTGAAATCCTCATCAATTTGCGTCTGTAGGTACGAGTTGTTGCGTACAAAATCAAGGCAAGCTAATTAATTAGCACAAGCTACTGACAACATTCGGCAGTAGTCTTTTCAACCAGACGATGAGGTGTTGTCCTAATAGGTGTTCCTAAAATCTCGAGAAAAGATGAAAATTTATTTGATGCTTATCACATACTTGAGCGTAATCATTTCGTTCAAGGTATTAATTATCGAGGCATATGATGCCTATCCTTCTTTCAAATTGCCTGCTCAATTTCCAAGGAAAATCGTGTTATGGGTTGTAGGTACCTGGGGTCATTATGAATCCTTGTCATTTCAAAATGATAAGTAGTTCGCTTCACAAAAACCGAAAGGCTAATAGTACATGCCAAATTTAATGCAGAAAAAACAATCGTCATCTACCACTCGAAGGAGGATAGAAAAGCTAAGCATTGCATGTGTTTGTTTTTAAAGCAAAGAAGGCTTTTTGAATACAAGAATCATGCAGAGAAATATCAAAGTGAAGAGTCGCTAAGAGATGAGTAGCAAGTTTTTAGAAGTTTAGAATAAAAATGGAATCCACTGCCCCTAAAGTAGCCTGAAACCCACAGATGAATGAGCCAGGTGAAGTGTCTCAAAGTTTGGCTGATGTGATACTCACATCACCTATGGTCAATATTTTTGAGGAGGAGAAATCCTACGCTACACCTAGGATCCCAGATAAGATGAAGTGGTTTCACACACAGATAGCCAAGAAGGGCCCACTCAAAGATGCTAATTTGGTAAAGAAAGAGCTTGATAACATCTAAGACCCTATCCTCAGGACTGACCCTAAGGGCCTGAGAGAAACTACTTTTACCAGGATGAAGAACTCCTTCAAAAATCAACTACTATTCAAGCAATGGCACTATGGACTCCCCCAATATATGGTCCCTTATGTGCACCATTGCCCAAAAATAATTCATGAAAGTATTTGACGCTTCAGTTTGGCGATTGGCACCATTGAAGGAAGAAGGTTGAGATTCGTGCTGACTGTAGAGGCTCTTAGGCACATGTTGTGCATTCCCGAGATGGGCACCAGAGAATGACCGATGGAGCCCTTCAACTAGAAAAAAGGGTTCTGAATTCTAGAAGGGTAGGAGGATTGCCCTCGACTTTTATAATGTAGAGACCATAATGCCCCAAAATTGCCAGTAGCCATTAAGAAATTTGAACCGACGTGTTGACTTCACCTAGGAAGATATGCAGGATGCCTTCACAATGATGTCTTTTGTGTGCAGCTTGGACAACAACATGATTGTGTTCGAAGCTCAGTTAGGCTTGAGTTTCCAACTCAAGAGCCTTTTTGGTATGATTTCGCAGAAATTATTATCAAAGATATGAAGAAGCAAATTGGCAAGTTCGAGACTGTGGGTAAGTTCATGTATCCTTCTCTTCTTGCCTATATGTTTCTACATCAAAATCCCGATTTCTTCAAGGAAAAAATGGAGTTGTCAATATTCGATGAGAAAAAACATTAGAAGCCAGTTTTGGTATGGACTCCCATCCTCCTTTCCACCTACAATTATTATGCATCTTCAAAGAAATTAATAATTTTGATTTTGCACGATCTAGGTGAGGATGATGTGGTCTATCACCTGTCGGGCAATCAAATCGGCTGGATGCACTCTTTGTTCCCCAAGTGTGATTGGTTCCTCAGTGAAGAGTTCACATGTGTCTGAGTGTGTGGATTTTGTGAGGATCTAATCCGACTCCCTACATCTATCACCTATTGGGTATTAGCCCTTGAGATTTTCTAACAAATGGCTATTATGGACTAGACCTTTTTCTCTAACTCAAAGAAGAAGAAGAGGAGATTCTTCGAATGCTCAATGAGCTACAAAATAATGATCATGGTAAAGAAGAATTCAGTAGAGCTACTAGAGGCTAAGTTGGAACACCTCGAGCTAGTTTTCTTTTGCAATAAATGGGACTACAACCCCAAGGATGATTTGGGTGATACATTTATTAAGGTAAATCATAACCCTTGGCCATACTAGGAAGCGCGACGAAACCCACTTGAAGATGTCAGCAGAATCTGGGTAGACTTGGCGCACATGCCGACAAATAATCAGAGGCTGTGATGGCTCGATTTCTATCTCATCAAGGGGAAGGTAGATGAAAATAGTTGCATAAGTACAACGCTCTAAAATAGCTCGGTGAGGCAACATGGCTAGAAGCTAGAAAAGATTAATGATTTATGGATCTATCTTCAGGAGATCAAGAACATTGTTGACCCTTTTCAACATTCATTGGTTTTTGACATCGATGATCAATTTGATACCCTCTGGAACTAGGAACATCCAAATTTTGATGTAAGTGATGCAGAGGAGCCCAACCCTGAGGATTCTCTGCGACACTCCGACGAGGGAAAGCAAAAATAGAAAATGACGATGCAACCTAGCATAGCTGTTAGGAGTGTGTGAATGAATATCTCATGATTAGGGTCCTCACAATCTTGACCCATGGTTATGGGGAAGCTTGGAGTGATGTATCAATCAACAAGAGTAGTGTATGTGGATAACCCTCCACCAAGCAAAAGACAGTGCACTGATACCGCTTCAGGAGGTGGTCTGCAGGAGGTTGCGGCCAGCCAAGCGTTGGAGATGGAATCAATTGCTCAGGTATCTTTCTCTCCCTCTCTTCTCAGCTCACAATCTCTTGTTTCTTCTACAATCCCTGCAACACCCATCACTCCAAATATGAGCCCATCTTTCTCTATCCCCTCTATAATGGTTGCGAGAGGTTTCTCCCAAATTTCTCATATCAGACATATGGTTTTCACTTTCCCTCAAGTTACCTCGTCACTGGTCAAAGCCCCTTTAGTCGCCCACCTACCTCCTCATCCATATCCACATTTTTTGCCCCATTGGTGTCTGAAGTCGTCGTCCCTGTTGCATCATTTGAGTCTATTCTGACTCAACCTTCTCAGCCGTCGAAACCTAGTGAATATCCTTTACCACCACCATTTCCCATGAGCCCCTCCACACCTTCGTCGCCTGGGATTTGGATCATTCCTCCATTCTCTTAGATCATGGTTCCCCTTCCAAAGAAGAAAACATCTAAGGTCACTTGCCTCTCTTTCCATTTTGTTGTTCCTCCCAGTGCACCCTTTGCAGGCAAACACATCAAATCACTAGCTCAATTCTTGTCTCAGAGCGATACAACGAAACAAGCTCGAGCTCTCCGACTCTAGAAGCAAAAGGAAAAATATGTCAGGAGGCCAACAAAGCCTAGAGTCCAAAAAATTTATAACGAGGCTCAACAATCGTTGCATTTCACAACCCTACATCCAAATGTTGCCAAACTACATGGAGAAATGCAACCCGATGACTATGACATCCATGCCATTAGACTACAATTTCATGTTGCCCGACCATAGGATAAAGTCGAGCTAATGGAAGAGACACAATGGGTGGTGACTACTGAATTTCTTAAGTCTGGTCACAAATTGAAGAAGGCGGAGGATGAGCACAAGACCGTCAAGGCAAGACTGGAAGTCTTGTTGGCTAAAGACAAAGCATAGGAAATAAAAAGGGTGCACCTCTCACAAAATGTGGAGGCAGAGCAAGTTAAATTGCAAAGGGAGCTTGAGAAATTCCAATCCTAGGAGTATGATCCTATAGTTGAGCTGCGACTAAGGAACCAGGAATTATCCAATAGGTTGGCCCAATTGAAGGAGGAAGTTCAGCTAAAAAATGAAGAATTGCAGAAACTCCGTGCTCAACTGGAGCAAGCAATACGAGAAAAGGAGGCAAACCAAGTGAGAAAATAGGCTCAATTTAGAGAAATATCTCCAGAAGTTCAAGCTCTCCCTAGAGGAA